>CM059783.1:7455263-8010263 GCA_030435695.1 Brachymystax lenok tsinlingensis
GTCTATATGAGAGGTGGTCTTAATGAGAGGTGGTCTATATGAGAGGTGGTCTTAATGAGAGGTGGTCTATATGAGAGGTGGTCTTAATGAGAAGTGGTCTATATGAGAGGTGGTCTATATGAGAGGTGGTCTATATGAGAGGTGGTCTATATGAGTGGTGGTCTATATGAGAGGTGGTCTATATGAGAGATGGTCTATATGAGAGGTGGTCTATATGAGAGATGGTCTATATGAGAGGTGGTCTATATGAGAGGTGGTCTATATGAGAGGTGGTCTTAATGAGAGGTGGTCTATATGAGAGGTGGTCTATATGAGAGGTGGTCTTAATGAGAGGTGGTCTTAATGAGAGGTGGTCTATATGAGAGGTGGTCTATATGAGAGGTGGTCTTAATGAGAAGTGGTCTATATGAGAGGTGGTCTATATGAGAGGTGGTCTATATGAGAGGTGGTCTATATGAGTGGTGGTCTATATGAGAGATGGTCTATATGAGAGGTGGTCTATATGAGTGGTGGTCTATATGAGAGGTGGTCTATATGAGAGATGGTCTATATGAGAGGTGGTCTATATGAGAGGTGGTCTATATGAGAGGTGGTCTATATGAGAGATGGTTGTTTTCAGGCTGTTTTGATCTGTATGTGGATGACAGGATGAGTAGAGCCACGAGGTTGCAGAGTCACGAATCCCCTCTGTCTCTCACCCGTATGCACGCACAAACAACCTATTTGCTAACATAAAGGGAGACTGTGTGTCTATAATAAAGCCATAAGAAACATCATATAGAAGACACTGCCCCACATGAGAGTTTGTGTGTGTGTGTATGTGCATGCTTGCCCATGCAACCCGATCACTAGAAATAGACTTTGGATGTTACGAAAGGTCCTGAGGAAGATGATTTATGACTTCCTCTGCGCTCGCAATATTTTTTTAATGATTGCCCAGCACTGGACACAAACTCGTGATGCTCGGAGCCCGAGCAAGCCGTGAGAAGACTGTGAATACTGACGATACTTGACGTTAATAGCGAGTCGTTTTTAATTATTTGGTTTTAAGCCTTCCCCAAACCATAGCGCTAACCTGAACCACTCAGAATGAATGCCTAAACCGTTATCGCTTGACTTGTTTCTGTTTTAACCATGTAGCCACGCTGAATGAACCCTTGTAACCACGTGGAATTAATGCATCAAAATAGACGTTCCTCCGTAATACATCAAATTTCAAAGGGAAACTATGAGATGGTGTTGGCCCTGTGCCTGTGTGTATGGTGGGCACAGTGAAATACCTCCAGTCTCTCCTATCCCCATGACTCTATGGGGATCTGCAGCCTGCTCCTCTCCAGCATATGTCCAATTAGGTTTGAAAGGCAGAGAGGAGCTGCAGTGTCTGTGATTCGCCTCCGCAGGGGGGGGCCTGTCCAGACCTTCCGCTATCGTGCCTCTCCCGTCTGATCCACGGCCGCACCGCGCACAACACATGGCATTTATGGTTTACCAAAAGTGTGGTGTAATTATTGTGTGGTGGGGAAGACGAGCAGTTCCTGTCCCACGATCCCCCTCGCGCAGCGCTGATCCTGCCTGTGGTTATGGTGTGGTGCAGTACTGCTGGATCTGGCCATGAGAGGAGACACACACACACAGGAGAAAAGACACACAGGCAGGAGAGGCATAGCTGAGAATACAAACACACACATAGCAGACAGAAAGAACACACACATACACACACCGGACTGTGGATAGAACAACATTGAGAACGTTCATTTCTGAAAGAACGTGAAACGGAGGGAGGGAGAAAAGGGGATGGAAAGAGAGGGAGGAAATACTTAAATGGATCCCATCATCCATTTAACTCCCCTACCTGTCCTTTATCCTGCGGTGACATAAGATGAGGACGTTATAACATATTTCTACAGCTTTTCCCTCCATTATATTACAGCATTCTCCATCCCTTAACATGGAGAGAAAGGGTGAAATGAGATGGAAGGAGAGAGGGATGGGGGGGGATGAGAAAATGCTTCCGTTGTCAGTGTCACTTTGACATTCAATTTGAATAGTTGCATCTATGTCCATGTCTTTGAATGTTTCATAACAGTTCAGATATTTCATTCTACAGGTAATAGCTTATTCCTTTTGTTCCTTGGGTTTGAATTATATTTCATTCAACCGCTTGTGAAACCGTAAGGCCCACCTGGGTTAGCCTGCAAAACATTGTTATTATCCATCTCTAAGTCCTCCTACTGCAGACTCTCCCATGTCTCTCCACATCTCCTCTGTCAGTCATGTCACTCCTCAGAGTCTTTGTGTTGTTTTTGGCAGAGCAGTCTTTAGCTGAACACGCACACGTACACACACGCACGCACGCACACACACACACACTCTCTCTCTCACGCACACAAACACACACACACACAATCTTCGGCTTCCACCATCTGTCTCCTACTTCTCTCTCTGTGCCGAACACTCAGACTCTTCCTCTTGCCAAAGTCACTGAGTTTGTATTTTTTCTCTGAGTCCTGGAAACCTTGTGAAGAGGGATGGCGTGCTGCCGACTCAGAGTGCTCCTCTCTCCTCTCTCCTTGGGGAGGGAAGAAGCCAGGCCAGCTGTTATGAGAGTTTAGCAGTGATTCTTCCTCGTGACTCCCTCGTTGTCTCAGTAATCAACAGGACAGGACTCCCTGACTCTGACCTGTCTCAGCTCATATACACAGCTCTGTATCAGGCGCAGGTGCTCAAGAGGAGAGGAGAGAGTATGTACTTGCGTGTTGGATGGGGTGTGGGTGGCGGGAGGGGTGTGTGTACGTGCACTCACTTTTGTCCCAGTGTGTGTCTGTGTCTGTGTATAGCTGCACGTGTGTGTGTCTGTGTGTGAGCATTCTTCAGTTTCTTCCTTCTTATCTTATTGATCTGACTTATTGATGATCTCACCTGACCTCACCACACTGAGCTGGGATTGTGTCTAGAGGTTAAAGGTCACAGACAGGACCTGATACCCCCTCTTTGCGGAACAGACAATACCCCCAGCTGGCCTACATTGATACAGATAGACCAGCCTTCTGCTTCTGTCTGCTCTGTTCACCCTCACTACCCAAGATCAATGACTACACCTGGACTGCATGCTCACATACCTCCCCCACCCCATATCAGATACGTACACCCATATGCTCAATAAACTGATCTCTCTCGATCGCTCTCTCCTCCTCCCCTCTCCTCCTCCCCTCTCCTTTCCTCTACTCCTCCTCTACTCTCCCATCCTCCTTCCCTCTCCTATTCTCCTCTCCTCCTCCCCCTCCACCCGTCTCTCAGCAGGTCCAGGGGCAGCTGCCTCCATTGATGATCCCAGTGTTCCCTCCAGACCAGAGGACTCTGGCTGTAGCCGCTGCCCAGCAAGGCTTCCTGCTGCCCCCTGGATTCAACTACAAACCAGGCTGCAGTAAGTAGCCTGGTTTAAAACTGACTATTCTCTGTGGGTCTAGATTGGGACATGTCAGTGGTGTTGTTGCCACGCCACTACAAGTGTATTTTCTACAGAGACAGGGGCCCTCTCTCTCTCTCTCTCTCTCTCTCTCTCTGTGTGTCTCTCTCTGTGTCTCTGTCTGTTGGCTCATTCCTTCTCTTGGCTCATCCTTTTGTCTCCATTTAAAATTTTCCAGATTTTTTTTTTGTTGAAAGCAACAAAAAAAGCCTCATCCTGTGGGACTTGTTATTGGCCGCGGCAGTCCGGCTGTGAGGCAATGTGTTGTTTACCGCGAGAAGCAACACGTGTGTGCCAGGAACGACATTCGGAATACCGTAGGAACACGCCAGGGGGTAGCGCGACCTGCCCCAGGTTCCCTCACATTAACACGGGCCCCCGCCAGAACATGCGTCCAACACGCCTCACACACATCTATCCAACAATCCTGGCGCTCGCCTCCCCCTACAGACAGACAGACTGGTCTCTCTAAGGTCCAGCTCCTCCCCCAGAAACTAACAGCTTCCTAAACAAGTCTCCTTCCAGTTTCAATTAATGCCATTATGTGCCAATCCTCGCCCACCGCCCACTGCCCACTTAAAGACCCCCGCTGTCTTAGAGGAATATTACTGTCTTTTCTCTGCCTGAGCCAAGGAGAATGGTGCTGTCGTTCTGAGACATCAACACTTGTTGACTTTTGAAAGTTAGACTTATATATGGGTATAGCACATACTGTACACCAGTGGTTTTCAATCCTAGTCCTTGCCCTAGCACTACACAGCTGATTCAAATCATCAACTCATCATCAGGCTTTGATGATTTGAATCAGGTGTGTAGTGCTAGGGCAAAAACCAAAACGACAAAGAGCGATTGCAGAAAGAGGGTGCAGACGGATGGAACAGAGACAGAGCGAGAGAAAAAGAAAGAGAGAGAACAGAAAGAGCGCTGCGAGGATGACGTCGCCCTCGCTGGCTTAATTACGTCCAGGGCGTCTTTATCTTCCCCAGGACCAGGATTGAGAACCACTGCTGTACATAGTAAACACCACACACTGTAGACAGAACACACACACACATGCACAATACACAATTTGCCCAGTGAGGCCTCCACTCTTGTCCCTATCCACCCCCTCCCTCCATCTCCCTCAGTGAGAACTCTCAGTCCCGCCCAGTAGTCTAGGGAGATGCATCTCTCTGGCCAAGAGCAACATGTTTGCTTTCTTTATTTCTCTCTTTTGTTACAGCCGTCCCCATGAGGAGCATGAATATCAGCCTCTCCGCTGTTTGTTTAAGGAGCAGGAGGCAAAAACAACGTTTGGGGCCCAAATGGCACCCTATTCCCTACATAGTGCGCTACTTTTGACCAGCGCCGCATATGTGGTGCACAATGTCTGTGCATTTGGGAAGCTACCTATCTTCCAGAATACACATCCACTGAAATAAGAATCCCTCTAAAAAATGCTACTTGAACCCTGGCATTTTTCACGTCCCAGAGTTGTATGGGAAAAATGTTGAACGCTGATGTCTGGATTACTGCTTATTGAGACGAGGTCCTGGGTGGGGTCCTGGGTCAGGACTGATTGTTACAAGGCTGGGCACACACACACACACACACACACACTAGTTCCATGGCCGGAGCGGAGAGAGCCAGTGTATTGTCCGATATAGCATTGTGACGAAGTCACTCTGGGACCCAGTCAGATATGCAGGGTCATACCCTGAGAACATTGTGATGGATTAGCATCACTGTTTATATCTGACTGTCTATGCCTAGTGACAGTAATATTCCACCGCCATGGCATTCATTTTAATAGATACGCCATTTTATGAAATAAATACATCAATTTATCAAAACAGGAGTATCTTTCACTCTCTGATGTTCTGTTTTACACAAATAACACTATAATACAACTGTTTAGGAGGAATAAGAACACCGGTGGCTAGTTGAACCCTGTCAACCTTTGGTCCTCATGTCCTCCCTCTATCCCTCCTCCCCCTGTCTTCTCCCTCTGTCCCTCCTCCCTGTGTCTCTCCCTCCATCCCTCCTCCCCTCTGTCTTCTCCCTCCATCCCTTTCCTCCCCGTCTCCTCCATCCATCCCTCCTCCCCCTATCTTCTCCCTCCATCCCTCTTTTCTGCCCCCAGCCCTGACCTTTCCCTCCCATAGTAATTACACAGGCCTAGCTATCTGCAGCTGGGTGCTAATAACCTGCTCCATTCTTTTTTATTTCCTATTCTCTCCATCCCTGATTCATCAGCCTTCACTTACTGCCGACATGGCCTACTGAGAGGGGGCAGAGAGAGAGAGAGAGAGAGAGAGAGAGAGAACAAGCATAAAGAGAGTGCATAGACAAAGAGCGATTGCAGAAAGCGGGTGCAGACGGATAGAACAGAGACAGGGAGAGAGGAAAAGAAAAAGGGAGAACAGAAAGAGCGCTGCAACGATGACGTTGCCCTCGCTGGCTTAATTACGTCCAGGGCGTCTTTATCTATGAACACCTTCAGAGTCTTTGTCAGGAGGTATTAGAGAGAGGCCACACAATCAGCCTTTCATTAGGACGCACCAGACACAGGACAAAGGAGGGCTTTAGAATGGACCGGAGAAAGGGAGGGAGCTCAGAGGGAGGGATGGAGGTGGAGAGGGAGGGATGGAGGGGGAGGGGAGGCAGATGGAGGGATAGAATGGAGAACAAGGGGAGAGAAGAGTAAAGGATCTGGACTGCAGGTAGAGGGGAGAGAGAGAGATGGGATGGGGGATCATTTGTCCTAGATAGAGGACAGGGAGGTAGTGAAAGGAAAGAGGTCTCACACAGGAGTGTCAAAGCTGTCTCGGTGTAGAAAGACAAAAGGAGCTAGAGGGGCGGTAGGGCCATGTTATGGAGAAAGGGCTGTGTTAGTGCATATAGAGGAGTGTGAAGGTGTTGAGAGGGTGAGGACAGAGGTGAGAGAGAAAAAGAGAGAGAGAGGGGAAAGGAAGAGAGAGGGCACAGACCGTTGTCCAACACATAAATGGTAGGGAGGCACTGAACAGGAAAAGGAAGAGAGGAAGGAGAGAGAGCTGACGTGTATTTTTTATCTTCCTCTGTCCAGGTGACCCTTACCCTCTCCAGCTGGTCCCTACCACCATGGCAGCAGCTGCTGCTGCGGCAACCCCAGGCCTCGGTCAACTACAGCTCCAGGTGAGACCAGTACTGTGCTGGTGATGCTGATTATATTATTAACATTCAAATGTTCACCAATATTGAAATTTCCTCCAAATTCCTCCCAATGCCTTAATACACAGAGTAGACCTTTCTATTGTGATATTACAATGCTGTTGTGTTTTAAGTCCAAGGATATCGCCCTAACTCAGCGGTTCTCAAACCTCTCCTCGGAGACCCTCAGACGTTTCACATTGTTGTGTCCGTGAACTAGCTCACCTGATTCACCTAGTGAAGGGCTTGGTAATTAGTTGACAAGTTCAGTCAGGTGTGCTCTGGAATAGTTCAAATCCACGGAACGGCTGGGTGTCCCGAGGAGAGGTTTGAGAACCACTGCTAACTGGCTAAGCTGGTGGTTCTGTTTTCTGTTTGATGACAGTGTTAGGTTGCCATAGTGATGCTCTTTTGTTCTGGAGGAGAGACCTTGAGCGGAGAATAGAATCACTAAAGTGCTACTTATTGTTTACTCTCATAAGTCTGGAGCCATAGAAACCCCAACTATCCAGTGAAAAAGACCAAAAACAGAGTAAATTCTGCAGTATTGTCGCTCTGGCTCTGTATTATTCTGAATACTGTGTGTGTGAATGGTAGGGACGGAGAGGGTCTGAAGTGGGGATCGACAGGACTATTGAACAGTTTGGAGTAGACTCCAACTACAACAACCCAGCCTGGTGGTGTTTACAGGTTAGCACACACACTCACACACACACACACACACTCACACTCACACACACACACACACACAGACACACTCACACACACACACACACAGACACACACACACACACACTCACACTCACACTCACACTCACACGCACATTCCACTCCCCAACACACACAAAATGACCCACCGATTCCCTCATATTTTCCTCTCCCTCCCTCCTCTTCTCCCCTCGTTTATCTGAGAGAGTATTTCCCTCCATCTGATAAATCCCGGAGAAGAAAAAAAGAGTAATAAAAATTTAAAAAAAGACCAAAAAATCCCCAGCATCTGTTCCTCCACTCTGAGAGGATGGAGGGATGAGCCCATCTGTAGCACTCGCTGCCTCCCTCCGTCCCTCTCCTTCCCTCTCCTTCCCTCTCCTTCCCTCTCTCCGCTCTGCATATTTAGAATAAGTGGGCTATCGTCAGTTAATCCTGACCCCGGAACAGATCTTAGGATGAGTCCCAAATGGCACCCTATTCCCTACATAGTGAACTACTTTGCCCTAAAGTGGTGCATTATTTCGGGAATGCCGTGCCATTTAGAACGCGTCCTAAATATGCATCGCGGAGATCTTAGCCACAGATCCGCGACTGCCTCAGGACCCTTCTCTCAGGGGTTAAGAGCCTGGGCGGGTGTCCTCTCTGCTGCCTGTCTGAAATACATTAACCCCAGAAGATCAGTGGACACAGAGGACACTATGACCCAGGTTGCCCCGCAACGCATTATCACTGTAAAGGCAGGGGGAGGTGGCACACACACACACACACTGCTGAATACTCACACTCAATTAGTGAAACGCAGCTGCACTAAGCAAGCTATGTATTTGCATATTACCAGAAGAGGACAGCTTTCTCACTTAACCTGAGCTCAAACACGCGCGCACACACCAGGCTGGGTTATATAGGTTAAGCTTTGCCTGTTAAATACATGTGCACCTGTCTGACTTACACAGTCAGTGCACCAGATTCAGTGTTGTTATTGAACTAGGCTGAGCTATGTAATTCTATCATCAAAGGTAGCCGCTGTTGTCAGTATGGCTTCATTGTGTGTGTGTGTGTGCGTGTGTGTGCGCGTGTGTGTGCGTGTGTGTGTGTGTGTGTGTGTGTGTGTGTGTGTGTATGTGTGTGTGTGTGTGTGTGTGTGTGTGTGTGTGTGTGTGTGTGTGTGTGTGTGTGTGTGTGTGTGTGTGTGTGTGTGTGTGTGTGTGCGTGCGTGCGTGTGTGTTTGGGAGGGGGAGTTATATCTCGTCCCTGCATGTCCTCAGTGATGTTATCTCAGTGAGATCTTGGCTCCATATGTTCCGTTGTGTTCAGATTGAGAAAATCTCCCCGATTGAAGGGCTTTGTCGGAAGTCAATTGGATTTAAACAGAACAACAACAGCAAAAAAAACACATCTATCGGCATCGCTAGCAGCCTTCTTTAAATCCCCTCAGAGAGAAAAAAACCCAGATTAAGTCTGTTACAAAGAAATGATTTAGTGAGGCTAACCCAAACACAAATGTCTGAATGTGGTATATTTCCTCTTGGAGTGTGTGTTGTGGTGTTTTACAAGCCGCTGTGTGTGTGTGTGTTTTACAAGCGGTTGGCTGCTGAGCTCTGAGACTAACATAACAATTACCTGCCCCAGTGTCACAACCACTAGAGATGAGGGAACGGCAACGTGGCCGCCAAACAATACACTGGGGCTAGTGGAGGGGAGATACACACAACCACACACAAAATACACAAAGTCCTATAAAGGCACTCACCACTTGAACAAAGACACACTGCGGCATATGTGCTCTCACATATACTCATTTTAATCATGTTCAAGTCACACACACACCTGCGCTGGGCCCCCTTTTGGCAGCTGTGAGGAGAGGAGGCAGTAGAGATCTATCTGGAACTAATTTAGTCCAGGTCATGACCCCTATACCTCCCTGGTCTCCCCTGGTCTTTATAGTCTGACAGAGATAAGACTGGGACAAAGACTCACTGTGATGGTTACATCCATACAATAACTACTCTGTAGTCCCATTCTAACACACACTATATGGCAGGGGAGAAAGTATGGAGGTAGGGAGAAAGAAAGAGAGAGAGAGGGAGAGGTATTATATTAGTAGAGAGATGGAGGGATTTGAAATGAAGAAATCAAGGTATGAGACAGGTACTGAAGGGATGAGGGAAAGGAAAGGAGAGGAGGATAGGAGAGGAGTGAGTGAACAGCAGTGCTAGAGAGGCGTGAAGAGGGTCAGCCGAGCAGGTCAGTTATCATATGGGGAGGCAGATGTTGGAACATGTTGTACTGGATTACGGTACACCGAAGAGAGGGAGGGAGGGAGAAAAGTGACAGAAAGAGAGGATAAAGAGAGTGAGAACGAGCAGAGGGAGAGAGATAGTGTGTGTTATCAGGGCATGTGCATGCATTGACACAAGGTGGCTACAGGATAGTTAGCGTCGGAAACATTATTTCTGTGCTGATATCTCTGTATAGACTAGTCTGTGATGTCTGTGGGAAATGTCTTTACTGATCAATACCAGTACAGATAGGAGAGTAGGAAGGTCTCATATAGGTAGTATCGTAGTGTCAGGACATTCCAGTTCCAACACACACACACACACACACACACAACACACACTGTCCCACCTCCACCTCAGTCTCAAACAGTGAGAGGAAGAAGTATAAATCCATACAGATTTCAGATCTTCTATTTTTCCTTTGCAATCTTATTTGATCACAATACAACCTCCTTTCCTCAGATCTTCACTGCCACCAACAATAGAGCTGATAGAATGACAGAGTTAGATGGAAAGAGATTTAAAGGTTTAAAGTTCATCCCGGCTCTCTCTCTCTCTCTCTCTCTCTCTCTCTCTCTCTCTCTCTCTCTCTCTCTCTCTCTCTCTCTCTCTCTCTCTCTCTCTCCTTTCCTCCTCTCCACTTTCTCTCTCTCTCTCTCTCCACTCAACAAACAACCATCACACAGGCAGGCGAGGACAGTTAGCTCTAAGGAAATCAAACAGGAGTAATGGAATAATTGGTCTGTTGCACAATGGGCCTAGCTGACCAGAGTAAGCAATGGCTGTAGCCTGGACTGAACCCTCATCTATTCACACAACAAAGAGCAAGAGGGAGGAAGAAAGCATCATCTGAGTAAAGCTGGAGATTATTGACGGGAGAAGATGTCTGTTACAGCCACACAAAGATTCCCAGATCTGTTCTAACTGGCTGAGACCACAGCGGAGAGGCGGGAAAGAAAGGGCTTAGGGGAGGGGGGAGGGGTGTACACAGACACACAAATAGGAATACACACACTTTATCTTCTCAGGCGTACACACCTGTTTGTTCATGTGTAAACACCCCATTGATTTGTTTTTTTTTCGCATTCTTGCACATACATTTGTTCTTGAGTTTATCTTGTCCACTGGTGCACACACACACACACAGACACAAACACGTCTTTCACAGACAAACACAGACACACATGCATGTGCACACACAGACACACAGACTCTTAACGTACACACACACACACACACACACACACACACACACACACACACACACACACACACACACACACATGCAGACACACACAAACACGTCTTTGACACAAGCACACACACACATGCATGTGCACACACAAACACTCTTGACGTACACACACACACACACACACACACACACACACACACACACACACATAGAACCCCCACAGATAGTGATGGAGTAAGACTCACATGAAGGGATTAGGGTAGAGAGGGTAAGAAGAAAGGGAGCGGGTTTAGAGAGTTCAAACGAACACAGCTCAGGGTTGAGAGACAGACAAGGGGGGGAGACGGAGACACTCCTTACAAATCCCTTACTAACCTTGTCCCCCCTCCCTCCCTGCACCCCTCCTAGTGCCTGGCTAGTGGCTGACATTTAAATTCCTTCGTCTCAACTAGGATAGGATTTTCCCCCTCTCACTTATTGTGTTGTGTGTCTCCCCCTCCTCCTCCCCCCTCTGGTCACCCCGGGGGCTCCACGCTGTCACTTCCTGTTTGATGACATGCGTGTCGTTTTGGTGATGGGGGTATGCTCTGGGCGTTCTCTGTAGTGTGTGTGTGTCTGTTTCTGTGTGTGTGTAAAGTGACTTGTCACTCTGCTCGCTGGCCCATTGAGCAGGCCTGAGTGATGGGAGCTGGCCCTGTAATGGAACTCAATTCACACTGCAAATATAGCTATGCTGAACCGCCGGTCCCTACACACTAACACACTAACACACACACTCCCCGCAGTCCACTGGCCTCCCAGGCGGGTCAGAGCTGGTGGGGGGGAGGGAGGGGGTGTTCATGCTTGGGTTCACCCACCTCCAGGAGTCATGGTTGGGGGTAATTGAACAGAAATGACCAGCAAGACCTTTATTTCATCAGCCAGTCCTGACCTACTGTACTGTGTCTCAGTGTTCAGTGCAACCGGAGCACAGCCTTAACAGAGGACTAGTAGAACGACACAAAGAGAGGGTTTTGTGGGTGAGATTTTACCTTTATTTAACTAGGCAAGTCAGTTAAAAACAAATTCTTATTTTCAATGACGGCTTAGGAACAGTGGGTTAACTGCCTGTTCAGTGGCAGTGTGTGTGTGTGACTTGTTTTCCTCAAGAAGAGGATTGAAATGTCTTTATTAGAGATAGCAGGAGGAGTGTGTCTAATGGGAAGCAGTGGCTGATGGGTAGTGAGAGCTGCCATGCCCATTTGCATAAACCAGTCTTTGTTTCCCTTCCGTGGCCGGCGGCCAACCACCAACAGAAGGACGGAAGTTCCTCTCACAACATAGTGGGCCGCTCCCAAACCCAAACCCTTCCCATTACACAGGAATACAATTTTAAAAAACAGCCCGTTTTGACTCATCAACAGCTATTCTCTTCCTCATCTTAAAGACAATTAGGAACAAACGCATTTGGTGAAAATTCCTGTGAAGAAACATGAAGGGAATGAGAGAGTGTTGTTGTGGAGAGCAGAAATAGCTGGAGGACGAAGAGGGCTTGTGATGAATATTGTAGCTCATTCGTTTCCAAGATTATTATGGTGTGTCTGTTGCTGTGGAAATATTTGCTTGAGAGTATTAAATACTTTGTCTGACGATCAGACTGTGTAAATATCCAAGAGCACTGTGACTACTCTGGATGATTAGTCATGGAGATCTTATTCTGAAATGAAACCTCCGATCTCCTCAGTAGATATTACTGGCAGCCATTTACGTGTTCCTTCTAAGCAGATACCAGCCTGTCTTCATGCCAGTCTGACAGTTAGTGTGTGGAAGAGTGAGTCTGTATTTCATTTTCAACTATTGTGAGTGTAATGTTTACTGTTCATTTTTTATTGTTTATTTCACTTTTGTTTTATCTATTTCACTTGCTTTGGCAATGTAAACATATATGTTTCCCATGCCAATAAAGCCCCTTAAATTGAAATAGAATTTGAATTGAGAGAGAGAGAGAGAGAGAGAGAGAGAGAGAGAGAGAGAGACTCTGTGCTTTTGATGGGGAGAGAAAGATGGGGAAAAGTTGGGAATGTGTTCGCCAGACGGGACAAAACTGAGCTCTGTGCTGCTGGTGTCAACACACCTGCAGGCATGCAAGCACACACCAGTAGCACAGAGCTGAGTTTTGTCCAGTCTGGCGAACACATTCCCAACTTTCTCTCTCTCTCGCTCTCTCTCTCTCTCTCTCTCTCTCTCTCTCTCTCTCTCTCTCTCTGTCTCTCTCAGCGTGACCCAGTAGGATTCAGAGTGTTTCCTTCCCACGATGCACCTGAAGGGGACATCTCTCACTCAGAGATGGAGGCTGTTAGTGTGTTCCCACGGGGCCGTGTGGCAGGGGAAGTGACAGCGTCCCTCTCTCTCTCTGTCACACCAACAGGCCATCAGCCACTCACTAATGGCCAACCAGGGCTTTTTAGCTGGCATCTTCTTTTTGTTTGTGTGCTCTGAGTATTCATTTATTCATGTGTCCCTTTCTTGTTTTCTTATTTCTCTCCCCCTCTTTCTACCCCCCTCCCTGACCCTGCCGTCTCTCTCTGTAGCAGCTGTATGCAGCTCAGCTGGCAGCGATGCAGGTGTCTCCAGGGGCCAAACACAGCAGTATGCCCCAGACCAACCTGAACACCCACTCTCCCACCAACACACACCCAGAGAAGAGCCTCGGAACCCCGCCGCCCAAACCCAAGGTACGTACCTCTGGGTGTGTGTGTGTGAGTGTTTTAAAGTTTTTCTTCCCGGGGGTATTCATTCCCGCATGTGTGTGTGTTCCCGCTCGGTCGAGGCTCTTTTTTTGCATCCAGTACCTTTTGCATCAAACGCTGCAGGCTGTCAACCAGTCACCTGCTGGTACTAATCGTTCTCCTGATGAAACTTACCAAACAACATCTCTGAAGTCTGAACCACTTACCCAACGTTGCTGGAGACAACTTCTCTGGCCCACTCTCAGCTCTGTAGTGGAGGTATGAGCAAGGCAGTCAGCCGTGCGGCCGTTGGCATGTGTGAGTGTGTGAACCACGCTCCCTGACCATAGGGCTATGGTGGTCTGCTGAGGGGCCCCTGGGTGGTCTGTGTCCATCCAAGCGAAGTCTTACCTCCATGAATATCTGTGTTGAAAATGCAGTGAAAGCCCGTCAGCAGACCCCCAGGGGCCCCTCAGCAGACCCCCAGGGCCCCACAGTGGAGCGGTCCCTCCTTTCCTCTTTCTTTCCTTCGCTCTGTCCATCTCTCCTTCCCCCCTCTACTCCCTGATGAGTTGTAATCTCAGACAGAGAGAGGCAGCATGGCCATGGTGTTGATTAACATCCTTGGTTGATCCCAGCTCTAGTGACCCTGCGATAGTGTCTATCGATTCCCCGCTGACACTGTCCTCTCTCCCGGCACACACACTGACACACACGCACACACACTAACACACTGACCCCCTCACCTGCCCCCCTGTCTAACGCAGGCAGGCGTCCGTGGGTCGGACTCTGACACACACCTCTCTTCCGGTCTCATTACCATATATATGGAGTGGCCAGGAAGGGGAGGCGACTGTGGTCCTAGCAGGGGGGAAGGGCAGCCGTATTGGCCGACAGCAGGACAGGGGAGTGGACACGCACTGCCCCCACCAGGTCACCATGGAAATGGCTAGACCACTCACTGGTTCCATTTCCACAGTGCTGTGGCCACCACAGTCTGTCACAGACCCACTGCCATGGTTCCCTTTTCTCCTGTTTTCATCCCTGCTTTCTCTCACTCTATCAGCCTTTAGTTATGACTGGCTGACACCCCATTAGTCTCTCTCAATCTCAGCCCCTGTTGATTTGTATCCCTCATTCTCTCTCTCTCTCTCTCTCTCTCTCTCTCTCTCTCTCTCTCTCTCTCTCTCTCTCTCTCTCTCTCTCTCTCTCTCTCTCTCTCTCTCTCGCTCTCAATTCAATTCAATTCAATGGGCTTTATTGGCATGGGAAACATATGTTAACATTGCCAAGGCAAGTGAAGTCTGTGTGTGTTAATAAAGTTAAAAGGACAGAGTGGGGTACTCATTTTGAACTCTGATGAGATGAACACAGTGAACGAGGACAACACTTAACCTGCTTTCAACTCTCTCTCTCTCTCTCTCTCTCTCTCTCTCTCTCTCTCTCTCTCTCTCTCTCTCTCTGATGGGAGGAGGAGGAGGTAGAATGGTGGCCTTCATGTATATTTTAGAGGTGCTCTCTTGTCTCTGTCAGGTCTCTGTTCATATAGAGGCTCTTGCTGAAGTGTAGAGGCTGGCTGGCTGGCTGCCTGGTCTGCTGTAGACAGATGTTTGGACTGAGGCGCATCGCTTAAGTGCTTTACCCTGGGGGGAGGAGGTACAGGGACACACGGCTACTCAGGTGTGGCCTGCTGGGAACAACATACACTCGCACGCACATGCGCGCACGGACACAGACACACGCACGCGCACACGCACACGCACACACACACACACACACACACACACACACACACACACACACACACATACACACACTGACTTAAAGTGAGTTCCCCGGTAGCCTTAGTTGAATTTAGAATGAACCATGACCACAAACGCTGTTATCTTACTGTCCACTACACTGTGTCTGCATCTGGCTCTCCCTGGAACCAGAGAAAAAGTGGCCACCAGCTATTAGCAGCACTGACCACCTCTAAACACAGACGTGGCCAGAGACATAGTTTCCACTTCCCAGAGACTTTCATTCTTACACTCAGCAGGTTAGAAATTGAGTCCAACTGTATGAGCCCCTCTCCTCACCTCACCTCTCCTCACCACTCCTCACCACTCCTCACCCCTCCTCACCTCTCCTCTCCTGTCTACACCTGTCCTGTCCTCACCTCTCCTGTCCTCTCCTGTCCTCACCTGTCCTCTCCTCACCTCTCCTCCCTTGTCTTCTCCTCTACTCTCTTCTCCTCTCCTCACCACACCTGTCCTCACCTCTCCTCACTCTTCCTTACCTTTCCTCTCCTGTCCTGACCTGTCCTCACCTCTCCTGTCCTATCCTGTCCTCACCTGTCCTGACCTGTCCTCACCTCTCCTGTCCTATCCTCTCCTCTACTTGCCTCTCCTTTATTCTCTCACTGCCTCCCCACCAAGTGTATTTAACATTATGACTGTACTGTCGCTGAACCCTGCAGGGCACAGTCAGGGCTAGAGAGGTGTAAATCTGTTCTGTGTGTGACCACAGAGACCCTGGCTTGGTGTGAGCTGACGCAGACCTCAGCCCACCAGCCATAGAGCAGACAGGCCTGTGATAGATGAATGGCCACGACACTTTACACACATACACACACACACACACACCCTGGTGAGGATAGATGGCGGCACACACACTTGTCCTGGTAATTGAACCGTCAGCGACCTGATAAGATACAGAGGGATGATGTCACTTTCACGTGTCAGCAGTTCACTGGGGTGAAATACAGGAGAAGCACTGCCATACATCCCTTACCCTGTTACTATCACTGCTTTACTCTCCTCTCTCTCTCTCTCTCTCTCTCTCTCTCTCTCTCTCTCTCTCTCTCTCTCTCTCTCTCTCTCTCTCTCTCTCTCTCTCTCTCTCTCTCTCTCTCTCTCTCTCTCTCTCTCTCTCTCTCTCTCTCTCTCTCTCTCTCTCTCTCTCTCTCTCTCGCTTTCTCTCTCTCTCTCTCTCTCTCTCTCTCTCTCTCTCTCTCTCCCGCTTTCTCTCTCTCTCTCTCTCTTGGTTTCTCTCTCTTTCTCTCTCTCTCCTCTCTCTCTTGCTTTCTCTCTCTCTCTTTCTTTCTCTCCCTCTCTTTCTCTCTCTCGCTTTCGTTCTCGCTCTCTTTCTTTCTCGCTCTCTTTCTTTCTCTCCCGCTCTTTCTCTCTCTCTCTGCCTCACACAGGCTCTCTGTCCTGAGGTTTAAGGCTCCTTGAACATGTGTGTGTGTGCCTAGCGCAGGCACACACACGACGAGGCCCAAGCTTCTCAGAGCCTGAGTCTCAACTAATTCCCTCAGTACACTGGTATTATCCATGTTGGCAACTTCCCACCTAAGGATTTGTGTCTTTACTAAAAGACCTCAATCCAGAGCACTGGGAAGGGAGGAGAGGGGAGACAGAGGCATTATCTGTAATAAATATGCACGACTCTCTTCTTCTCCCATTCAGAGGTGAGTAAAGCCCACTGTACAATAATATGGGTCACGATTCAATAGTGAGAGCAGGTCTTACTAATGTTGACTCTATTGTCTCCCAGCCTAGTGAAGACATCTTTGGGGCTCTCCCTGCTTTCACACAGATATCTCTAATGAGGGGAATCCTGTTACAATACCGAAAGAGAGAGAGAGAGAGACAAAGAAAGAGAGACAGAGCGAGAGAGAGAGAGGTCTTAATTGAGTTGTGGAATGCTCACTATTACCAGCCATATTACACAGCATCTCTCCGCTGGTTTGCCTCTGAAGCTGGTGGATACCTGGATGAATCTTATTCTAGATCAAGGGTAGGTTACTAGATTCAGCCGCAGACTAGTTTTGAGGGGATGGGCGTGGGGCCGGAACATAATTCGAATCATTTGTACACTGCAAATTGACCACAACTAAGCCCAGAAAGAGATTCTATTTGAAAATAACATAATCATTTAATAACTTGATTACATTGAGACACAATCACGTACTGTATGTCTCTCTTTTTATTCATGGGAATACTTGGGAACAGACTTCCTAAATTAAAAGAATTTTAAGATGAATTCCTGGTGATTTTACAGTCTTTTCTGACCAAAAACTAAAATACTCCCCAAAAAAAGAACCGTTGTCGGGCCCAAAAAAACAACATGCAGGACTGTTTTGGCCAGTGGTCTGCTTGTTACTGACCCCTGTTCTAGATGTTATCCTAGCTAACCATGGATACTTTACCCCCTGTTGTGTGTGAGTGTTAATTGCTGTGTTTCAATCAGACAGAGTGGCTGCGTACATCAAGCCATCTCTCCGTGATCTAATTCTCTCCTTCTTGTCACGTGACCAGACCGCTTCCTCTGATTGGATTATGTCATCAGCAGGGGGTCTTGCCACGGTGACTAATGTGATAACCATTCATGGAAATTAATTGATATACCATAGCTACCACATGGCACACAACTGTCCACACACACACACAGACACACACACACACACACACATACACACACACACACACACACACACACACACACACACACACACACACACACACACACACACACACACACACAGCCACCCTGGGTTTGACACTTGGCGCTGTTGCCTACTGCTGTTGTCTTCCTCAAGTCTGCCAATATACTGCACTTGGGAAAGTGAAACTCCTCATCTAGACTTGATGAGAGGCTGTGAAGCTGTGTCTCTGACTAAGTGGTCTGTACACCTGCTGAAGCTCAACAGGTCACATCTCTCAGAGAGTCTTCACATGTTGGCTTTTAATCTACAAAAAAAACACTAGCATTTTTCTATATTCTTGTTATTTACATCCGCTTTCTCGTGAGTCATTGTAAAAGGTCTCAGCTGTACTTAATGGTCGACCTTGAAGAGGTTAAGTGTCTGACGAGCTCTTGTGGTGTCCTTGTGAAGCATAGTATGTGTGGTATGCTGTGGATAATATATTTTATAAGTTGTGCTATGCATGTCCTCTTCTGTGTGGCATGTGCACGACTCACGAGCGTCAATTCTCACCTTGAGGCATTGCATGTCCAGTACCTCTTTCAGGAGGCAGAGAATGTGCATGACTGTCTTCCATGGCATGGGAAATACAGTATGTATTTTAGCTTTGTTTGGGAATCTCATCCTGTGGTTTGAGCCATATGGGACACATGTTTGTCCACTCTGCCTTGCTGTAGAATCCAATCCAAGCCTCTGATTGGGCAAACGTCTGAGGTGATCCTCAGTGATTGGTTGAACCCACCCAGCGACCATTAGGCCACAACTGGTGTGTTTTGATTTTGCAGGACGAGGGTGCTCAGCCCCTGAACCTGTCGTCCAAGCCTAAGACAGCAAGCGAGAGCAAGTCACCCACCTCCCCGCTTCCCCACAGGTCCCCACCATGAAGCTGGGCCACCATAGCACCGGATCCATGAAACACAGCACAGCCCCCTCCAGCATCGGAGGACCACCGTCCAGAGTCAGCTCCATAGGTAAGGGACTGCACCCACTCACCACGCATACACAAATTGAACATAACACACACACATATATATATATATATATATATATATATATATATATATATATATATATATATATATATATATATATATATATATATATATTCAGTGCATTCGGAAAGTATTCAGACCCCTTCACTTTTTCCACATTTCAAAATAATCTCATCAATGAAATCTCATTAGAAATGTTTGCAAATGTATTAAAAATGAAAAACAGAAATACCTTATTTACATAAGTATTCAGACCCTTTGCTATGAGACTTGAAATTGAGCTCAGGTGCAGTCTGATTCCATTGATCATCCTTGTGATGTTTCTATAACTTGATTGGAGTCCACCTGTGGTAAATTCAATTGATTGGACATGATTTGGAAAGTCACACACCTGTCTATATAAGGTCCCACAGTTGACAGTGCATGTCAGAGCAAAAACCAAGCCATGAGGTCGAAGGAAATGTCCGTAGAGCTCTGAGACAGGATTGTGTTGAGGCACAGATCTGGGGAAGGGTACCAAAAAATGTCCCCAAGAACACAGCGGCCTCCATCATTCTTAAATGGAAGAAGTTTGGAACCACCAAGACTCTTCCTAGAGCTGGTCGCCCGGCCAAACTGAACAATCAGGGGAGAAGGGCCTTGGTGAGGGAGGTGACCAAGAACCCGATGGTTACTCTGACAGAGCTCCAGAGTTTCTCTGTGGAGATGGGAGAACCATCTCTGCAGCACTCCACTAATCAGGTGTTAATGGTAGAGTGGCCAGACGGAAGCCCCTCCTCAGTAAAAGGCACATGTCAGCCCACTTGGAGTTTGCCAAAAGGCACCTAAAGGACTGGACTCTTAGACCATGAAAAACAAGATTCTTTGGTCTGATGAAACCAAGATTGAACTCTTTGGCCTGAATGCCAAGCGTCACATCTGGAGGAAACCAAGCACCGCTCATCAACTGGCTAATACCATCCCTACGGTGAAGCATGGTGGTGGCAGCATCATGCTGAGGGGATGTTATGCCGCAGCAGGGACTGGGAGACTAATCAGGATAGAGGGAAAGATGAACGGAACAAAATACAGAGAGCTCCTTGATGAAAACCTGCAGGGAGCTCAGGACTTTAGACTGAGGCGAAGGTTCACTTTCCAACAGGACCCTAAGCACACAGCCAAGACAACTCAGGAGTGGCTTCGGGACACGTCTCTTAATGTCCTTGAGTGGCCCAGCCAGAGCCCGGACTTAAACCAAATCCCTGGAGACACATGAAAATAGCTTTGCAGCAACGCTCCCCATCCAACCTGACAGAGCTTTAGATGATCTGCAGAGAAGAATGGAAGGAACTCCCCAAATACAGGTGTGCCAAGCTTGTAGCGTCATACCCAAGAAGACTCAAGGCTGTAATCGCTGCCAAAGGTGCTTCAACAAAGTACTGAGTAAAGGGTCTGAATGCTTATGTAAATGTGATATTTGCGTCAAAAAAACAACAACATGTTTTTGCTTTATCATTATGGGGTATTGTGTGTAGATTGTTGAGGAGGGAAGAAACGATTTAATCCATTATGAATAAGTTGTAGTAGTGGTAGTAATATAATAATAATAATAATAATAATAATAATAATAATAATATTTGTAGTAGTAGATATTCTAAGTAATAAGTATGCACATGAATGTAATTTATTTCACTCACATCACCATTAAGTAGCATTTTAAGTAATGTATTCATGAAACACTGATTCACTGACTACAGTGTGTGTTCACACATGTAAATATGCTATAATTAGGCCTCAGAGTGGCGCAGTGGCCTCTAGAGTTTCTGGGTTCGAGTCCAGGTTAAGTTGCAGCCAATTGGCGCAGCGTCATCTGGGTTAGGGGAGGGTTTGGCCGGCAGGGATATCCTTCGCGCACTAGCGTCGCGCACTAGCGACTCCTGTGGTGGGCCGGGCGCAGTGCACGCTGACACGGTCGCCAGTTGTACGGTGGTTCCTCCGACACATTGGTGCGGCTGGCTTCCCGGGTTAAGTGGGCATTGTGTCAAGAAGCAGTGCGGCTTGGTTGGGTTGTGTTTCGGAGGACGCACGGCTCTCGACCTTCGACTCTCCCGAGTCCGTACGGGAGTTGCAGTGATGAGACAAGACTGTAACTACCAATTGGGGAGAAAAAGGAGTAGAAGTAACAAAAAACTAAACAAATTAATACAAAATAAAAGTAAACGCTATAATTAGTGTAGGCTATGTTTTCCCATTGTGTATGGCTGTAGGGTATATTATTGTAAAGCGTTTGTTTGCAACAGAGAGGCAGGGATGGTTAAACAGGGGTTTGAATAGGAGGAGGAGGAGGAGGAGAGACGGAGGAGTGTGAAGGAGTGGACGGGAAATGGAGCGATGGAAGAGGAGAGTGTGTTTCTCAGGTGAATAGAGTAGCTGTGTGACAGACGGGACTTATCACAGATGAGATTAGGCAAGCCTCTTACAGAACCATACACACATAACAACCTGCGTTAATAACACAATAACAGCAGACACACACAGACCACAAGGCTTTTATAAACACACGGCACGGCTGTTAGAACTCACACACAAACATACACACACACACACAGCTATTATAATACACACACACATTATAATACACATTATAATAGCCATTTCTAACTTGTATTCTTTCTAATCTCAGTGTTTTTCAACAAATCGCAGGATTTAATAGCAGATTAGTGGATTTACGTCCCAGATGTTTTTTGTTCTGACAAATGGATTAGGTTGTAAAGTTTCAGATGGAACATATTGAGGCAAGCCGTTTAGATCACAGTGATTGTCTGTCTGCTGCCACGGCACACAGTCTGGTTCCATCTGTTCCTGTTAGAGTGTTTATCAGGTCAGAAGATGATCCATGTTGTTAGCTATTGCAGTCAAACACAGAGAGACTTTCAATGGATTTAATAACATATGGTTATTATTCGTGGTGTGTGTGTGTTGGGGCGGGTGGTATGTGTGCGTGCTCCTCTCTGTCCAGTCTCCTCACAGCATCTGTCCTCCATCAGTCTCCCACAATCCAACCTCTCCTCAATGACAGTCTCAGAGAGTCTGATCTGAAGGACTGAACTCTGAAAGCCTGTCAGTGTCTGTGACCTCTAATGCTGAGACCCACTCTGTGTGACTCTCTAATTTCAACAGTGTGTGTGTGTGGCCACTCTGAATCGTTAGTGCCAGGCCAGGGCAGAGTGAGGCTGCAGGGTGAGGGTAGGGTTTGGGGTCTGGTTGGGTCTCACTGTTGGCCCCAGCCCTCCTATCTGGGTCATGCCTAGGTTGCCAATCAGACACTCAAGGACACACACACAGTGCACACACACACTCACACACACATAAAAAGAGAGAAGAAGACACAGTCCATATCTGCTCACACGCACACACACGCTCACATCCCCTATTTCTATCCACACACACACACAAAACACACACACACATTGAATCCAGATTGTATCCCACTACCATCCAGCAAGCCAGCCATCACAGCCCACCCCAGCGGCCTCTCTCTCTCTCCAGCCCTCTGCATCCGATTTTGCCGTTATGACTTCTGTAAGAGTTCACTCCTCTGTCATTACAAATCTGAGAGCGTAATCTGCCCTGAGATGGCATTAGCAGGAGGGATTAGTGACAGATAAAGGGCCATAAGCTTGGAGCAGCTCTTTGTTAGAGTTAACCCAGAGATGGGGAGAGAGCAATAGCACGGCCTCCCTCCTCCCTCCCTCCGACCTCCCGCCTCTCACAGTCACACAGCAGATGCTGCTGACGCTCCAGCCACTAAGCTGCTGCAATAACGCAAATAACAACGCTGAAAAGAAGCAGAGAATCATCTTTGATATGTGTTGGGCAGATGTTTCCGGAGGGGCAAATTAGCAGGCTTTTTTGGGTTTAATAGGAGTAATCTTCCGGGATGTTGCCTGCCTGCCTGCGCTTTTCTACTCTTCAAAGAATTTCATGAGCTTTTGGATAAAAAATACTAAATGGATAGTGAGGGGAATGTGTGTGCTTGCGAGTGTGGACAGGCAGGCGGAAAGGAGTGTGTGTGTGTGTG
Source organism: Brachymystax lenok tsinlingensis (assembly GCA_030435695.1). Taxonomy (NCBI): domain Eukaryota; kingdom Metazoa; phylum Chordata; class Actinopteri; order Salmoniformes; family Salmonidae; genus Brachymystax; species Brachymystax lenok. The sequence continues at coordinate 7,478,317 of CM059783.1, forward strand.
TGTGTGTATTTGTGCAACAACAAAAAAACCTGCATCCCCTTTCGGAAGGACTGCTGGAGCTTTTAAATAAATCTGAATGATGTGGAGATTTGAGGGATTGGGCTTTTTAGATGGTCTGTCAGGATGCCTGTGCACACGGTGTTTACCGTTCTACGTGTGTTTCTGTCTGCCGCTGGGTGGGAGGCACGTTCACCACGGTAAATAACATCCAGACTTAAAATTGCAGGGTTTTGACAGGGGTGTCTGTATGTGTATGGGTGTGTGTGATCTGAAGGTCTCTGTCTCTCAGTGGAGGCTAAGAGAGAGCAGACCTGGCCACAGGTACAAACTGAGTCACACACACAGCCTTAGCAGTCAACTGGTCAGTCTGTGTCCGGGTGGGTGTGTGACCCTCTGGTTGTGTGTGCGGTCATGTATTTACCTCAAAGGGATTAAGGACAGAGCTGGAGCAATCTGCAATCGGACAAACAGAGACATAGTTTCCATTTACAGTTGAGCAATCAATAATCAAAGTTCTAGTCAATTCTATTTTGACTCTATTTGATTCTACACACAAATATATATATACACTACCGTTCAAAAGTTTGGGGGCACTTAGAAATGTCCTTGTTTTTGAAAGAAAATACATTTTTTGTCCATAATTATTTTTGTATTGAACCTTTATTTAACTAGGCAAGTCATTTAAGAACAAATTCTTATTTACAATGACGGCCTAGGAACAGTGGGTTAACTGCCTTGTTCAGGGGCAGAATAACAGATTTTTACCTAAAAAAAAGTGTGTTGGGCCTTACTGGCCCAACACACTAACCACTAGGCTACTTTCCACCCACTAGGCTACCTGGCAGCTTCATTAAATAGTACCCGCAAAACACCAGTCTCAACGTCAACAGTGAAGAGGTGACTCCGGGATGCTGGCCTTCTAGGCAGAGTTGCAAAGAAAAAGCCATATCTCAGACTGGCCAATAAAAATAAATGATTAAGATGAGCAAAAGACCACAGACACTGGACAGAGGAACTCTGCCTAGAAGGCCAGCATCCCGGAGTCGCCTCTTCACTGTTGACGTTGAGACTGGTGTTTTGCGGGTACTATTTAATGAAACTGCCAGTTGAGGACTTGTGAGGCGTCTGTTTCTCAAACTAGACACTCTAATGTACTTGTCCTCTTGCTCAGGTGTGCACCGGAGCCTCCCACTCCTCTTTTTATTCTGGTTAGAGCCAGTTTGCGCTGTTCTGTGAAGGGAGTAGTACATAGCATTGTACCAGATCTTCAGTTTCTTGGCCATTTCTCACATGGAATAGCCTTCATTTCTCAGAACAAGAATAGACTGACGAGTTTCAGAGGAAGGTTATTTGTTGTACTGTAGATATTCCATAAAAAATCTGCCGTTTCCAGCTACAATAGTAATTTACAACATTAACACTGTATTTCTGATCAATTTCATGTTATTTTAATGGACAAAAAATGTGTTTGTCACGATCTTTAAAGACGGACCAAGGCGCAGAGTTAAACATATTTATTGGTTAACTCACTCAATTCAATACAAAACAATAAACGAAGCTCAAAACAGGTGAAGCTCAAAACAGGTGAAGCTCAAAACAGGTGAAGCTCAAAACAGGTGAAGCTCAAAACAGGTGTAGCACCAACAGTACACACCTCAACAGAGTCAACTTCCCACAAGGCTGGAGGAAAAAAAAAATGGCTGCTTAAGTGTGGTTCCCAATCAGAGACAACGATAGACAGCTGTCCCTGATTGAGAGCCACACTCAGCCAAAACAAAGAAATACAAAAAGAACATAGAATGCCCACCCCAAATCACACCCTGACCAAACCAAAATGAGACATAAAAAGGCTCCAACAGGTCAGGGCGTGACAGTGTTTTTCTTTCAAAAACAAGGACATTTCTAAGTGCCCCCAAACTTTTGAACGGTAGTGTATATATACATAAAAAACGAATTCCTGATATTTCCCCTTATTGAGTTTTTAATAGGAACATGCTCTTCTGTGTCTCTCTCCAGATCTGCTGTCATCCCTGTCCTGTCATTCAGTCTCTAATATTACCATATACTCTTCTCTGTGTCTGTCTCTCTCCAGACCTGCTGTCATCCCTGTCCTGTCATCCAGTCTCTAATATTACCATATACTCTTCTCTGTGTCTGTCTCTCTCCAGACCTGCTGTCATCCCTGTCCTCGGGGGGCTATCTGAACGACCATGAGGCTGTGACCAAGGCCTTCGCTGAGGCCAGGCAGATGAAGGAGCAGCTGAAGAGAGAACAGCAGGTGTTGGACGCCAAGGTGGCCGCCGTCAACAACCTCAGCCTCAACAACGGGCGCTCCGACAAGGTCAGATATGTTAGTACATCCTTAACCTTACAACTATTCTTTTTTTAAACACAACCACATGCCTTCTGTCCTCATACTACTAGCAGGAGATAACCCTGTACGATGACATTAGATTTAAGAATAAGGAATAAATTCCCCTCTAGAAAAGTAGCTACATTATGATAAAAAATATATATATAATAATAAAACAAAATAAATACAAAAACTGAACCTGCACTTGCACTTGACCAACCCTACACCCCCAGACGCTCTCTAGATAGGAGCGTCTACAAAGTACTGCAATGCACGATATACTATATTATCCTACAATGTGATGTAATATAATACAATATGTTCGAATTGAATGTCATATTCTAGTATAAATCACCTTTGTAAAATGTATTACAACACATTACAACACAATGTATTGTAGTATGATATAACACGATACATTAAGATGAAATGTAATTCAGCATTTTGTCGGTATATATCGGAACGGTCATAATTGTCAATAAGCTGTGTATGAGAGCAGTAAAGGTAGATTGGTCAGCTAGAGAAACCCTTGGCTGAGGTAAGGAGTGTGTGTGTGTGTGTGTGTCTGTGAGGCGTGCTGGGGGCAGGGTGGGTGTTGGGGAGGCTGGAGGAGACGGGGGAGGCAAGGGGGGTGCAGGAGGAGGGCACGGGGAGCCTGCTAGCGAAGCGTCGAGGAGACGCTAATACGAAGTGACGGCGCCCGCTCCTCGACAGCGTGGCTAAATTGTGGTTATTTGTTAAACACACTGGGAGTCAGCTGGTGCACACACTGAGGCACACACACGCAGGCGCACACACACACACACACATACACACACTCACACACAAGCACAGCAGCGTGCTGGATCTTAAAGAGCATCTGCACTGCTGACATTCAACATCTCTCTCTCTCTCTCTCTCTCTCTCTCTCTCTCTCTCTCTCTCTCTCTCTCTCTCTCTCTCTCTCTCTCTCTCTCTCTCTCTCTCTCTCTCTCTCTCTCTCTCTCTGTGTGTCTTCTTTCTCTCTCTCCTGACACAAGTCTCATAACTAAAATAGTCAGTTTTGTATTTAAAGCAAGTCATTTATACAGAGTTGACTTTCAATGTGAACCCCATAGCCATAGCTCCATAGAGACCTGACAGGTCCACTACTCTGCCCAGCTCGCCCCTAATCCCCTGGGGTTATAATTGGCCTGACTGCTGTGTGGATGGATGAAGCTGGATGATTGCTGGGTGGATGGATGAAGCTGGATGAACAACATTAGAATAACAATGCTCCACTTCTCTCAGTCCTCTATAGTTTAAAATAGAGCAGCCCATGATCAGTTGACTTATAACACATGAATAGAACAATGTATAGGTTGGCTACTATACTATAACTCATGACTGGACACTGACTGAAGGTTACCACTGTAACACATGATGCATGGGTGTCAGTTTTATAAGGTACTGTGCAGTACCTAGTGTAGTTTATTAGTTAAACAGCATGAATTACAATGAATAGTTTTGCTTTCAGTTTGTTAAACAACTTCCACACCTCAACTTATTTTCAACTCTGACTTAGAGAGAGGCTTTGGGTCAAACACAGCCATGCTGTCTTTCTCTACCATTGTTATGTCCTAGAAATGATATTTGTTTTATTACCAATAGACCCACAGTCAGTAGGACCTTAAGTGGTTATTGATATCAATGGTTTGGGATTGATTGGCCTTGAGGTTGCAGTGAACTTTCTATACATACCAAGACACAGACACTGATCAATACTAGCAGTGTTTTACTAAAGAGACAGGGGGTTTTCTGGTGTCACTTGTTTCGCCGCAAGTCATCTCTGCAGCATTTTCCCCTGAAATAGTTCCACGCAGACAAATCCCTTTCTCTCACTTGTTCTCTCTCTTTCTCACTGTCTCCACTCTCGCTCCCCCTCTCTCTCTGTCTCGCTCGTTCCCTCTCTTTAGCGATGATATTTATTCAAAACGGATGAATTATCTCTGCTGAACAATTAAATTGTAGTGCTGTAAAACAGAGACATGCATTTCATTAGGCTGGTGCCAGTCTGGCTGGGTCATCTTCTAATGGTTAGGCCAGAGCTGGAGTGTTGTTTTTAAAGATGCACGGGTTTTGGGATGGATTCTAATCGTATAATTAAGCTGTAAATGCAGGCTCTGGGGTTGGGGAAGAGTGTGTGTGTGTGTGTGTGTGTGTGTGTGTGTGTGTGTGTGTGTGTGTGTGTGTGTGTGTGTGTGTGTGTGTGTGTGTGTGTGTGTGTGTGTGTGTGTAGGGCGGCGTGTTTCAGCTGGTTGCATTAGCCATGTAAATGGACAGTCAATCAGCCTTTTATTGTCTGTAATAAATTTGCAGGGGGTCGTGCAGTGGCCCTTCACTGTGTGTGTGTGTGTGTGTGTGTGTGTGTGTGTGTGTGTGTGTGTGTGTGTGTGTGTGTGTGTGTGTGTGTGTGTGTGTGCGCATGTGTGTGGTTGCGATTCTCTCTCTAATGGATCAACCCCAAGGGCCTCAGAGAGAGGGGGAGAGAAACATCCAGCATGCAGTTGGCTGCTGGGATATAACACACACAGTCATATTCATACACACACACATCCAATCATAGCAGATGGACACAGACACAATCTCAATGTCATTCCCATAATGTTTTAGTGCCAGTCTTGCCCTCTGCCCGTCTTGTCTCCACCCTGCCACATAGACAGGCTGGTTGAAGACCAGAGCACAATGCTTCAGTGCCAACTAACTATGCCCTCTGCCCCCAATAAGCAAGCCTAACAGCACAGGTACACACTCCCTCTGGCACACAGCCAACATACAGTATCTACATGTGTTCATCAATAGCTTTATAGGCTGGTTATTGACTGATATGTTAACCTAACATGTTGATTGACTGATGCCTGTGTCTCTCTCCCCCCTGAGAACTAACCTAATGTGTGTAAAGGTTGATTGATTGTCTGTAGATAATTGATTGGTGTCCATGTTGACTGCCTGATTGACTGGCTGTTTGTCTCTCTCCTCTCCAGGACAAGGCAGCTCTGGAGAGTCTGAGCCAGCAGCTGAAACAGCAGTCAGAGGACAGAGAGAAGTTCAGCCACGCCATGATGGACTTCACCATGAGTGGAGACTCAGATGGTATGTGTTTGTGTGTGTGTGCAGAAACATGTGTTTGTGCTTTAGTCTTTTATTTTATTTTTTTGTAACAGTATTTTTAGTGGAATTTCACAATTTTCATCCATATTAAGAGATACAACAACAAAGACAAAGCAAAAACAGCACTCACTTACACATACCTGATCACCACCATTCTAAGAGAATCCTTGCAGCATAATAGCTGATACCTCAGGTTCTAGACCATTTAGATAAGGTTCCCATACTTTGTAGAACTGATCTGTTTTAGAATGCAATGTACATGTCAGATATTCCAGTGGCACCCATTCAAATAGTATTTTATGCCAATCTTTAATAGAAGGAACCTTATCATTAATCCACTGTAAGAGGATGTTTTTCCTCGCTATTTGTGCTTTGTCTTAAACAGTGTGTGTGTGTGTCTAAGACTGTATGCATATATGAAGAAGTGTGTTGGATTGTGTTAATGTATGTGTTTACATCCAATCTCTCCCCCTCCCTCCCACAGGCAGCCCCAGTGTGTCTGATTCCAGGATGTTCCGTGAGGCCCGGGGCCGAGGCAACAGCGAACCGCACATTAAACGACCCATGAATGCTTTCATGGTCTGGGCAAAGGATGAGAGGAGGAAGATTCTCCAGGCCTTCCCCGACATGCACAACTCCAACATCAGCAAAATCCTCGGTAAGTCTAAGACCCCCTCCAGACGGGGAGAGGAGGGAGAGAGGGGTGAGAATGCGTGTTAACCTGAATGAGCTGATCCCTTGTGTTGTAGCGAGGCAGCTCTCTCTCTCCTCTCTCTCTCTCTCTCTCTCTCTCTCTCTCTCTGTCTCTCTCTCTCTCTCTCTCTCTCTCTCTCTCTCTCTCTCTCTCTCTCTCTCTCTCTCTCTCTCTCTCTCTCTCTGTCTCTGTCTCTCTCTCTCTCTGTATGTCTCTCTCTCTCCCTCCCTCTCTCTCTCTCTCTCTCTCTCTCTCTCTCTCTCTCTCTCTCTCTCTCTCTGTCTCTGTCTCTGTCTCTCTGTCTCTGTCTCTGTCTCTCTCTCTCTCTCTCTCTCTGCGTTCCTCAGGTGCAGAAGAATACATGATCTATCTACCCTCTTCCCCTCAACTCCTCTCTATGGAAATTACATCTCCATGTACTTAGTTATGTACATGTGTGTATGCATGCTTGCCTGCCTGCTTTCGTGTGTGTGTGTGTGTGTGTGTGTGTAGTTAGTCACACCACATCAGTACTCAGTCATTGTCACTGTGCTCTGTGTGGCCCCTATCGCACACCGTACATCCGTCTCTTTGTGACAGCAGCACTCTGATTGACAGTATATCTTGTCCCGTCCATATCTACGGTTGTCTGAACATCTGTAGTGTAGTTAGCTAGCAGCGCTACTGAGACAGAGGGCTGGGAACCTAGCGGGGTCCCCAGAGACACACAGCGTCTAAGGCTGGGAGAGAGACGCGACACAATCCACACACACGACACACACACACTGTTCCCCCGTTCCTCACAAGAAGCGGTATTGTGGAACTAGAGCTTAATGACTAGCTCTGGAGAGAGAACGGAGAGCTTCAACGACGATGATATAATTCATTATGCATTAAACAAGCACTCCAGTCTGTGACATTCTCCCCAGACCTCTGGGATTGTGTTTGACATTTTAAAGAGCTCCTAAACGTTTTATAACACTGGGAAATCTGGTTTTAATAAGGGCCTGCTCTCGATTGTTAACAGAAGGAGTTTTCTATTCCAGCAGGGAAGGGAATGGAAAGGAGTGTGCTAGCTGACCAGGCCAGCACAGACAGCTTTTACCCATTAACAGACAGTAGCAACAGAGTGTAAATTCAGCCCAGATACACACCACACCACACCACACACACCAGGCCCAGAGCACGATAGACACACAGGCACGCTTATACACTGCAGCCAGATATACTGTAAAGAGCCAGATTGGAGAAGATGTGTTTTGGTGGTTTATAATTTGGTAGGCCTTCTGCAAAGAGGCTGTCAACATATTGGACGTGTTGTATTTAAATACAATTGCTTGCTGTGTGCCTGCCCGCGCGCTTGTGTGTGTCGGTGTGTGTCTGCTTGCGCACTTATGTGTGTAGGTGTGTGTGTCAGCTTGCGCGCTGTGTGTGTTAATAAAGTTAAAAGGACAGAGTGAGGTACTCATTTTGAACTCTGATGAGATGAACACAGTGAACGAGGACAACACTTAACCTGCTTTCAACTCTCTCTCTCTCTCTCGCTCTCTCTCTCTCTCTCTCTCTCTCTCTCTCTCTCTCTCTCTCTCTCTCTCTCTCTCCCACCCTCCCTCTCTCTCCAGGTTCTCGTTGGAAGTCCATGACTAACCTAGAGAAGCAGCCGTACTATGAGGAGCAGGCCAGGCTGAGCAAGCAGCACCTGGAGAAGTACCCTGACTACAAGTACAAACCCCGGCCCAAACGAACCTGTCTGGTGGACGGGAAGAAGCTGAGGATTGGAGAGTACAAGGCCATTATGAGGAACCTCCGACAGGAGATGAGACAGTACTTCACTGTGGGGTGAGTGAGTAACCAACCAAAACCACACACACATACACACTTCGACAGTGGGATAAAGTATTTCCTCATAAGGAGTTTTTTCAAAAGGTTTTCCCTTACCGTTGTGTAACTTCTCTTTGTGGTCTGAGTTTACTATAAAGCATGTTGTGTTGACTGTAAAAAGAGCTGTTTGAAAGCATCTGATGGATTTCGTTTTATTCATCCAGATTTCTACATTATATTGTGTTATTATACTGTATTAACTGTTGTGTTGTGGTTTTCTCCAGACAACAGGCCCAGCTGCCCTTGTCCTCGGCGGGCGTGGTGTACCCAGGTGCCCTCTCCATGGCAGGCTTGCCCTCCCCCCCAGATGCCCTCGGAGCACTCCTCACTGTCCAGTAGCCCCGAGCCCGCCGCCCCACCCCTCCAGACCCCCTACCTTCCCAGCCTCAAGGGAGACGAGACCCGAGTCAAACAGGAGGAGCTGCGATTGGATGACAGCAACGGTGATGCGTACGACGACTTTGATTATGAGGATGAGGAGGGAGATTATGGAAGCGATAACGACAACCACCAATAATCTGGAAGCAGAGCCAATCAGAATCAGATACCCAGCTTCTTGCTGCAAACACCCCTGTCCGTCCACCAATCCTGAGAGACTATCCGTCCCTTATATCCAATCACATCCAATGTCACAAACCTCGCCTTCCTTTACCCCTTAACCAACAAGGACTCTGGGACCTCAGAGCCAAGCCCCTCCCATTGGAATCTCGATACCAGCAACCGACTAATCAAATCAAGCACAGGACCTGTCACTCACACTGACTGTTACACAGACTGGAGTCTAGGAGTAGACGAGTTGATTGCCGTGACTTCTGCTGAGTACTACACAGTACTACAGCGGACTAACAAAGTACTACAAAGTACTACAGAGTACTAGAGTATTACTGCTGTGTACGCCATAGAGGCAAGATGAGATACACATTATGTCATGAGTAAGCTACGATATGAGGAGAAAACACAGAAAAAACAACCTTTAGACCAGTTTGACTTCAAAGAGACATTTTTTTTAAAACAGCAGGCCTGTCAGTTGATTAAAGACACACTTTAAAATGGCCGACCTGTTTGTTTATGAAAGAGACACTTTTAAAACAGCTTTTTTTTCTTGGTTCTATGATATTCTCACTCAGGTACACGGTGCCAACAAGTGGCTTGTGAATGTGATTTGTTGTTTTTGTGCTACAGTTTTAATAATAGATACAAAATAGAAATATTTCCCTTTTCATTGTAAAGCACCTGACATAAGTCAAAGCAAAACTTTTATTTAGAATTCTTCTTCTTTCTTCAACTCTGCAGTGTACTGTCAGCAGATATCCTCCCTCTGTGTGTGTGACTCCCCTTATGAGAGTCAAAATGGGACAGTCCAGTCAGGGCCACCGCCATGTGTTGGACAGTGAGGACCGGCTCACTTCAGGGGACTGTGGGGGGGACCTCAGTCTCTCATCATGGGTCAGGTTGGACAGTACTGTGTGATGAGACAATCTCCCACCAACCCTCTTCTCTCCTTTTACACTCTCGTTCTTTTACTTTTTCTTTGGCTTTCCTTTATTCTGATCATGAGGACTTTAGGTCTTTGGAAGGTACAAAGAAAGGTTTGTTTTAGATATGAAACACCCCCTTGTATGTGTGTGAGAGTGTGTGTAAGCAAGCTCGCTGTACGTGTGTGTGTGTTTAGTCTGTGTGAGCTGGTTTAGTCATCACTAGGCACTAGATCCCAGAACTAGAAACACTGGAGTTTCCCCTGTGAGACCCCAGTACTTCAGTATCCTGGTGTATAGAGACAGAGAAAGCCCTATTCCTGGTGTACAGAGACAGAGAAAGCCCTATGACTCTCTTGTACACTCACACACACGCATCCCCAAGCCCCAGTTCCCCAATCGAAACCCCATAACAACTCTACTCCGCTGCCAACTGATCCAGCCAGCACCACAAGCCAACAGCTCCTACCCGCAACCCTAACCCTCTCATAATACTCCTAACTGATATCACACAAAATTGGTGTGTATTTTGTTATAGAAGTTTGGTGTGTTCCTGCGGGCTCCTACTGGTAGTTTCGAGAATTTGCTGTCTGTCCCCGTTCTGTCCCTCTCTCTGAGAGTTCCCCTCTATGTCCCCCTGTGTCTTACTCTGTCCCCGTCCGTGTCCCCAAAACACGTCATTCTGCTGTTCTTATTGGGAGGAGCTGATTGTTATATCAGCACGTCAGTGTTTCCTTTGTATTTGAATACTGTATTTTATCATTTTTATTCAAACTGCCTCTAGTGTAATAATATTATTAACAATAATTATAATGATGGTCAGCGTTTCTTTAAGTTTTAGTAAGTTATGTACAGTATAATTTATTTTGGCCTCTATTGGGTTTTTTATGACCAATATGAAACTTATTCGGTCAATGAAGCATTATTATATTTAGCTGGTTTAGAGTATTTACATCTAATGTTGTCCTTTAACTTTTTACTTTATTTGCAATTTCCATTTTTTGGTTTCTGTTTCTATTTGTTCTGTTTGTTTAGTATTAATCCTATACGGACGCTGTGTGCGGAGGTGGAGCGACATGGACGGCAGCCAACGAACGGCTGTCGTTCTTCGTGAAGGAGACAGGACTTTCTGATCACTAACTCTCTCCCCATCTGCGTCCCTCATCTTGACAACGTAACCCTTTTATGTCCAAACCCATTTCTAAAAGCACTCAGTCTCTGTGTGGTCAGAGAAAAGAAGGTGATTTTTCTTTTTTGTAATGGTTAATGTATAATGTGAAGTTTCTTCTACTTTCTTTCTTTTTATGAAGATAAAAGAAAACGGTTATATTATTCTATTCTATTCTGTTTTCTCTGAACAAAGGAGCGAGGCTCTCGTTTACTAGGGTTGCTATTTTCACTGAGATGCCGTGGAACATCGTTGAGGCTGGCGGACACAGAGACACACAGACACAGCAGACACACACAAATTATTAGCAGACACAGTTGTGCAAATTTCTAATAACGCCATCAGGATTTTGATCAAATCAGGACATGATCAGAACACACACACCGCACATTTGTGACCCATAGGAAAATCAGTGTTTACTTTGCCTATCCAACAATGTTCCACAGCATAACCTGACATTCAGTAAGATGACCTGTCATATCTATGTGACTCCAGAACTCTGGAGACGTTACTTTGTTTTAGCTCCACACTGTGGCCTAGCCATTAGCCATGTCCACTCACTCTACAGGTCTGCTGCCAGATAGTGACCCAGCCCAGTCATGCTTGCTGTAGATGTTTACTCTTACACAATCAATCACAACCATGCCTATTGCCAGATAGTGAGCCTCACAGTCAATCATACTTGGCCATTCAGACAACCCCACAATCAGGCCATGGTGAGACCTAATGCTGGAGAAAGGGTGTCCTTTATTCTGGCTAGAAGCTGTAGGTTAGATAAGTAGGCTAGACAGTGTGGGGAAAAGGAGGGGATTACAAGTTCAATCATCCCAGCTTGCTAGGTCTGTCACATACTAAGCTATTATACTGTACTTAGGGCCAGGAGTTTTGTGACCTGACCATGTGACCTGACCAGGACAAACACTTGGCTCTAGTTATACTAATGAATAGAGTCCAAAGTTTTTCATGAGCAGGTTGACAGGACGATAGGCCCTAGTGATGTTGGCTGATAGAGCGACGACGATGACCATGATCACGACGAAGATGATGACAATAATAATGAAGACAATCAAATGTCACGAGTGGAGCTCAAAACAAAGCCAGAGTTAGTCAAAAAGAAACACGTATCTTACCATCTCAACTTGAAACATGGAGAAAGATAATTATGTACATATAACATAGAGTTATAGATTTATATTTTGTTCATAACACAGTGTAATATAAGTTGTATATTTCTTTTTCTCTTTCATTGATGTTATTCATGCTACCATAAAAGCAGGAGTTGATGTACTCTTACAAAAAAAAGAGAAGCCGTGGGCTTGCCATGCACCGTCTGTTCTGAGTTCACTTTTTTCAGTATTATTGCCAGTCAAGGCTTTAATAAAAACAGCAATGTGTTCTGTAATGCTCTAATGGTCCTTGTGAGTTCTTTACAGTGCACCTACACACACTGGTATACACTAGTATGAACGAAAGCCACGTTAGATACCTGCACACTTTTGAATGCTAATTTTAACGTTTTAACCAGGGGCTTTCGACATTCTGTCATCACTTTACTTTTTGGACACTGCACTTGCAAGTTACTGGATGTGTGTGCTGTACTTCTAAACGAAACATCTGCACTATATACAGAATACTGTACCTATTTGCATCTGAATGCAAATTATAAATGATAAAGAAGCCCTTTGTCTCTTCTCTGAAAAAATAGTAAAGGTGAAAGCAGTATGGTGGCAGTGGTGTAAAGTACTTAAGTACTTTTACTTCACTACATTCCTTAAGAAAATATTGTACTTTTTACTCCATACATTTTCCCTGACACCCAAAAGTACTTGTTACATTTCAAATGCTTAGCAGGACAGGAAAATGGTCAAATTCACGCATTTATCAAAAGAACATCCCTGGTCATCTCTACTGCCTCTGATCTGGCGGACTCACTAAACACATGCATTGTTTGTAAGTGGTGTCTGAATGTTGGAGTGTACCCCAGGCTGTCCTTAAATAAAAATTCGAAATAAAATGGTGCTGTCTGTCTTGCTTAATATAAGACATTTGAAATGGTTTATACTTTCACTTTTAAAACGTAAGTATCTTTTTGCAATTACATTTACTTTCGATATTTAAGCATATATTAAACCAAATACTTTTAGATTTTTACTCAAGGAGAAGTTTACTGGGTATCTTTACTTTTACTCAAGTATGACAATTGGGTACAGTTTCCACCACTGTATGGTGGAAGCCGGCCAGTATGGTGGAAGCCGACCAGTTCAGTGGAAGCCGACCAGTACGGTGGAAGCCGACTGAAGACTGAGTGAAGCCCTTTTAGAAGACTGAGATAAACTATATGAAGCACGAACATTACATTTTTTCCCCATGATCCCGTGTCGTGTGTTTCCCAGCGATTCAATCAGTTTCATAATGACATATTAATTATGCGCCAGGAACCTTATTCCCTACCTATCAGAGGGCCAGCTGTGAGGTGTAGAATCTAATTACAGCCAGTTAAACACCTTATAACCTAATTATCAACAACAAGAGAGATGAGAGAGAGAGGGATGGAGTGGGGGGTAGAGAGAGAGGGAGGGCGAGAGGGAAGAGAAATAGAGAGGAAGAGAGAGAGAGAGAAGACATCTTGCGACATCTTAACTCAATTTAAACAGAACAATGATGGGCGGAATTCAATCCGAATTGCCCGAAGAATCGCGGAAGATCTGCGTTATAGCTTGATTGAAAGGCAGCGTTCCCACGTTCGTGGAGGCTGCATTCACGGTAAACTCTTCGTATGTCAGCTCAGTCGGAAATTACCTTTACATCCTGTCCTTTGTCTGATAGACATGGAAGGAACTGATTTTGTTATTTAAAACGCTTTATATTTTATTTGTGTTGTTAAGATTAATGTGGGGTTTAAGGGACGTTGAAGCGTTCTCTTTAAAGGGTTAAACAAGGACTGTCACTCTCTATGAAATACTAAAAAGCTGTCCCACGTACATGTCCACATTGTCACACAATTGCTCTGTACACTTCACCGAACAGTCAGACATAAAAACAGTTTGAATGCACGGAGTTGATTTTATGTGGCTTTGCTAATTACTGAAGCTTTACAAAACCTTTCAAAGCAATTAAGAGCTGTGTTGGGGCAAATTGAGAATTCCTAAGTAAAGGAGTGGTTGTTGGGGGCAATCTGAATTTTAGATTTCTAGCCTGGAGGAGAGCCTGAGAAAGGGTTTATATGTGAATAGTTGAGGAGAGGTTTTTAATTTATTATTGTCAGCAACACAGTAAAGTACACCTTTAAGCTGTTCTGTAGGAAATAAAGGGAGTTTTAGTTTAATTTGAAAGCTATCCACTGGCTATTTTAACCGAATTATCTATATAGACAAAAAGGATAATAATTCTTCCAGTAGGCACATAATATTTACGTACAGTAAGCACTTCTTTGTTTTACTGAATATTGTTGGTTCTTTAAAATGACACAATATCAGTTATTCTCTCTGATCTTAGTGCTTTTATAACTAGAGTTTATCTTCCAGCATTACGATGAAAAAGCTATATTCAGATGTGGAGAACTGAGTGTGTGTCTGCGTGCTTGAGTGGCAGTGTGTGTGTGTGTGTGTGTGTGTGTGTGTGCGAGCCTGATTGTGTGTGTGTGTGTGTGTGTGTGTGCAACGACAACTGTTCGTTTAGAGAGGGTCGCTGCTGCGACAGCTCGGTGAAATGTGCAGATTTGAACCGTCCGTGGGTGTTTCTGAAATTGAGTGAAAACGATGTCACATGAATGATTTAAAGTAGGTAATAGGATGTGATGTGGTGCTGAGCCGGCAGCTAAGCTGAGTTTAAGACACGCTGTGTTAATGTATTCATGAGGAGGAGGGATTAGTGAAGAGAGAGCAGTAGCTGAGTGCAGCACAGTAGCCCGGGCCAAACACACAGGCCCACAGACACATTTAAATGCACTGACACAGGCAGGCCCAAAGACTCAGAGATACTGTGTCTGTGCATGTTTAGTTTTTTTGCCCTAGCACTACACAGGTGATTCAAATAACCAACTTTGATGATTTTGTTCAACTAGGGAAAAAAAATTAACTGGCAGGCCCACAGACAGCTAACACAGACAATCACAGGCAAACACAGGGCCACAGACACAGCTAAACACAACTAACACAGACATACGCTGAACATAGGCGAAACACACAGACCCACAGACAACTACTGAATACAGGCCATACTGAGAGAATGTTTGGCTACATTTCTATGTGGAAAAAGACAGTCCAAAAGACAGCGTGCATGGGTCTACTGTACCTCTGTACATGCTCCTTTCATACCAGACGCCTGTACTGCAGGTCAAGAAATGATGAATTCCTGATTGTCACATGTTAATTTTGCCTTGGAAACCATTGACTCTGCACAGCATCACAAACACAAATCCGACGAATCACAAAGCTGTGTTGTCAACATGCCAGGTCGTCTGAGATGTTATGTCCTAGCATGACAGCAGGTCTGAGTGCGTGTGTGTGCTGAGGGACAGGCATGGTACCCAGTAAAGCAGTAAGGCCGCAGGCTGATCTCCAATCAGTACTGCTGACACGTCTTTCCTCTTACCCACCTCTCACACGTTCACTGCTCACATTAAACATTCAACGACTTCATCATCAACAGCTGGCCTACTTTAGTTTTCACCACTCACTGTCCCCTCTCCTTTCCTTTCATTCACTCCCCCTCTCTCTCTCTCTCTCTCTCTCTCTCTCGCTCTCTGTCTCAATTTGCCCCAACTCAGCTCCTTATCCCTTCTCCCTCCGTCTACCTCTGAGAAGATCCCCCTCCTTGTCCTCTCTGTCTGTGAAAGGAGTACCCCGATCGACCTCTGTCTTCCACTCTGCATTAGATTGAACGGCTGCATCAATACGATGATCGTAGATGAAAGCATGGGATGTTGTGTTTAATTGACAGACAGTCTCGCTATCGGGAACTGTTGTAGTTGTTGGTGAATATGTATCTGATCCAGTACCTGTAACAGGCAATTCATTCTGATTCCCCTGCTGAACAGTATTGTGTTATTTTGTAGAGCCATACAACTCTACAAGAAACTTTCAGTCACCACCAGCAGGTCTGATTTTGTGTACCGCCGAATAATCCGTTTTTAGAAAGAGACGTTAATGTCCGTAGGCGATTCTCGCTATTTCATTTCATAAAACTGCTTTTCTAAAAAACAGTTATTTTCTCTTCATCAACACCAGAATGCACACATGCTAATATTATGTTAATGCTATGTTAATTGGGAGAGTAGCTGTTAAGCAGCCCTGCTGTTAAGATGACTTGTGAGAAACTAGGTGGGGTCAGTCGCAAGCTGTAAACCAGACTCCAACACAAATAAACAGAACCCCTCGCAGAGTACACTACATCACCCATTGGACTGGGACAGAGGGGGAGGGCAGTAGTGGTCTGAAGGCGTGAGGAGGTGAAGGGGACGGTGAGTGGGTGAAGGGGGTGAGGGAAATTGGGGTGAGTAGCAATGATCTGGACGGCAGTGAATACGATGTGAGCTTGCAGAGTTTGTCTGGCTCTCTAGGTGACCGTGTCTGCAGTGTAATGTGTGAGAGGCCTGGCAGCGCTGTGTGTATTTGGAGCCTCTTTAATATTCTCTCCATGCCAGACTAGCCACAGGATGCCCCGCAAAACATCCCCTCCAGAACTGCCAGCAGCCCACCACTGACCCCTTCAGGCCAGGAAAATGACACCCTACTGGGGAGGCACGGAGCCAGACAGAAAGACGTTTGTTTGTATCTCTCAGGGGGGAACGCTCCAGTCTAGTGTTCATCTTTAATTTGTTCCCCTGGTCACCCTCCACCCTCTTTGTTTTTGTTTGAAGACGTGATCCATTGTTTTGTTGTTGGTGTGCTTAATGCCGCACGCCGCAACCAGTGTGACCACTGGCCATTTGTCTGACTCCTGGCGGTTGACTTTGAATTATTTTTCATTTGATTCGTCCTTATCTAGTCATAAAGGACCGAAGAGGTTAAAGGAAAGGCAAAGCGCTCTCGGATATTTGTCATCTTCTCCTTTAAGTATCCTTCCTTTGCCTCCGTCATCACGATCCAGACCTACTCTGTTAGAAACACATCATTCCACTTCTGACAATATGTCTGTCAACTTAATCTCTCACATGAATCCTCCTTTTTTCACCTATTCTTTGGAAATAACTTGAATTATAGGATTTTCACCGCTGACCTTTTTTATTTGCATTTGTGACCTCTCTCCATAGTACTCAGTGACCTCTCTCCATAGTACTCAGTGACCTCTCTCCATAGTACTCAGTGACCTCTCTCCATAGTACTCAGTGACCTCTCTCCATAGTACTCAGTGACCTCTCTCCATAGTACTCAGTGACCTCTCTCCATAGTACTCAGCGACCTCTCTCCATAGTACTCAATGACCTCTCTCCATAGTACTCAGTGACCTCTCTCCATAGTACTCAGCGACCTCTCTCCATAGTACTCAGCGACCTCTCTCCATAGTACTCAGTGACCTCTCTCCATAGTTCTCAGCGACCTCTCTCCATAGTACTCAGTGACCTCTCTCCATAGTTCTCAGCGACCTCTCTCCATAGTACTCAGTGACCTCTCTCCATAGTACTCAGTGACCTCTCTCCATAGTACTCAGCGACTGAAAGGGGACTGTTGGTTAAAACGTATGTTAGTGACAGCTGGTTATAGATAGAGAGGTTAGAGGGATTTCCTGGTCTGTCGAATATAAAATCTAGGTGTGTTAGGGGGCTAATGGCCTGTGTTAATATGAATTCATAGACCACACATTAGTACATCTCTTCCATGGATCTAGTGGGGGGATGAGAGGCCGGGGTCCGGGAGTAATAGCTAGAGTATGTGGGATATTCTGGATTTAAACTGATGTTCCCGGGATTATCCTGAGCGCTCCTGTATTTGGTGTAGGGATTTAGGCCTTTAACTCCTGTGAAGATAAGGAGGTATAGTAGGATAGGATTGTGTAATTGTTAAACGGCATGCGTTTTCTGTGTTTCAGCGACCGGGAAGGTCTGGTTACACAGATGTTTGCTTGTGTGTGCCTGAGAGTGTGTTTGGGTAGACTTGGTTGGACCGCAGACTGGCCCAGTGGTCTTCCTGTGGTTAGAGCCTTTATGAGGGCAGAGGGAAGCTGGAGAAGATTGACCACAACACACAGATAGGCCTATAAACGGCTGCTATGGACTAGAATACAGCTGTGGTTAGAGCCTTTATGAGGGCAGAGGGAAGCTGGAGAAGACTGACACACAACACATAGATAGGCCTATAAACGGCTGCTATGGACTAGAATACAGCTGTGGTTAGAGCCTTTATGAGGGCAGAGGGAAGCTGGAGAAGACTGACCCACAACACACAGATAGGCCTATAAACGGCTGCTATGGGCTAGAATACAGCTGTGGTTAGAGCCTTTATGAGGGCAGAGGGAAGCTGGAGAAGACTGACCCACAACACACAGATAGGCCTATAAACGGCTGCTATGGGCTAGAATACATCTGCTGGAGTGCGTCCCTTCTGCACCGTAGCCAATACATTATTTTTTATTTATTTTATCTAAAATATTTTTACGTATTTAAGTGTATACAACAAACGCATCCAAATAAAAAAGCAGAAAAGAACAGTGGAGATAGTTCCTTGCCTGCATGTTCTTTCTCTTCAGTTAATAAACAAAAAATCTTTATGGAGGTTGATTTGCACCTGTGTGCTTGGAGAACAACAGTTGGAGCAGAGCAGTAAGGATGTGTCCTTGTTCGTGTGTAAACACAGCTCCCACCTCTTCTCTGAGGCAGGGTGGGACACCACAGAGAAGGGAGTTTACTACAGCTCAGAGCCGTGGACTAAGGAACCCCCACGGTACCGTATTGAGAAGTACATTGTTCCTGTGAGGTTGACAAAAGCATAGTTCTCAATAAGAAAAACATATGTGGGAATAAAAAGCTTCCCAAATATTTGTTAGTATGTGTGTTTGTACATGTATGCACAGACAGACAGACAGACAGACAGACATACATACTGTATAGACAGACAGACAGAAAGACTACATACGTACAGACAGACACCGTATTATGAGCTGGGGTCATTCTGAGTACACCGGTTAGCATGGTAGGAAGTAAGAGCATCTCTCTCTCTGCGTGTTATCTCGCCAGCTTATGGATTACCATATTCTGCTCTAATGACGTCTCTCTCTTCTGCTCTACTTTTCATTAAAACATTTCCAAATGTGATGATCACAATGAACACGCAGTGAGTGCATGGCAAATTGTTGAACAGAGGCGGAGGGGGGAGGGTAATATCTAGGGCCATTCGTTTGGGACCAGGGGTCAACTATACCAAAGAGGATATGAAGAGTTTGGGACTACAACATATGAGTACACAGAGGCCTCTGGTAGTTGTATAAGTCCTGTGAAACACTGTTTGGAAAAATGCCCTTTCAGTGCTTAAGAAAATAATCAAATACTGTCTAGACAGAACTTTTGTCAAAAAATATAATAGTTTTTTGGGCTATTGTTCGAGTGGAACCATTTATAGTTCAGATATCCGCAAGAAATTGTCAGAATGTTTTACTTATTGTGTTTTATTTTCATCCGTCTGCCTCTCTTTCTATCCCTCTGTCTGGCTGCTCAGACAGACAGAAATAATGTATCAAAATGCACCAGACATACAACAGTAATTGGTGCGTTTTGGGACTATTGCAAATAACAGTAATTATCAGAAATGACTTGTTCCATGGAAATAGTCAACATGTCATTTTGTGTTTGATTGCTGTGGTCAGATGTCAGTAGGAGATGGGGACATACCAGCACTCTCTACCATTCATTTTACACACTTTACTGCTCATTGTTTTCAGTTTTTCAGTCTATTTTGTTCTGAACTCTTAACATCGTGATATGAAATGTACTCATGAACGTTGTTTTAGTGCATCAAGCTGGCTGAGAGAGGAGTCAGTGCCCCTTTGTTAATGATAATGCACACCACACACACAGACCAGACGCACACGCACGCTCGCGCACACACACCCATCATTTCTGTTTTTACCCTTTGAAGTCCTCCAATATCAGGAAGCATTTACAATCTAATTACTGCTCTCCTCTCATCCTCCTCTTCTCTCCATCCGTCGCTCCCAGCTGTGGCTCCACAGATGACTAGGAGGAATAAACCAACAAACCAGACAAACCAAGGAACGGAGGGAAACAGAGGAGAAGATGCGTGTTGACAGTTGTCTGCAGCTCCGCGGGTCACTGAGAGGGGCGTGTCCCTGGATACTGATCCACAGGCTGCAAGGGGTTCTGGGTAGGGTCCAAGACACGTCACACAACAACCTGTCTACCCACGGCCCACAGGGGGTGATGGGGGTGAGGGCGAAGGGAGGGCTTCCTTTCGGCTCCGGAGGCAAGTGTTCCGACAAGGCTGCCTGCTTCAACATGGGTTATAGAGGGAAAGCAGGGGAGAGGAGAGGGAGGAGGGGGGTCTTAGATGTTCAGCTCTGGGCTTAGAGAGTAGAGACCTCCTCAACCTTATATGTCTCCTTAACAAGCCTGGCAAAACTGTCTGTTTCACCCGGAGCTAGAAAGAAATCAAGGAGGGAGAGAGAGAGAGAGAGAGAGAGAGAGAGGGGGAGACACATATTTCCCTCAGATTACACAGATCCACAAAGATTTAGAAAACAAACCCAATGTTGATAAACTCCCATATCTACTGGGTGAAATACCACAGTGTGCCATCACAGCAGCAAGATTTCTGACCTGTTGCCACAAGAAAAGGGCAACCAGTAAAGAACAAACACCATTGTAAATACAACCCATATTTATGTTGATTTATTTGCACATCGTTACAACACTGTATATAGACATAATATGACATTTGAAATGTCTTTGTTTTTTTAGAACTTCTGTGAGTAATGTTTACTGTTCATTTGTATTGTTTACTGTTCACTTTTGTTTATTATCTACTTCACTTGCTTTGGCAATGTTAACATAAACTCAGCAAAAAAAGAAACGTCCTCTCACTGTCAACTGCGTTTATTTTCAGCAAACTTATTTGTATGAACATAACAAGATTCAACAACTGAGACATAAACTGAACAAGTTCCACAGACGTGACAAACATAAATGAAATAATGTGTCTCTGAACAAAGGGGGGGGTCAAAATCAAAAGTAACTGCATTAAGTACTGCAGTGCATCTCCTCTTCATGGACTGCACCAGATTTGCCAGTTCTTGCTGTGAGATGTTTCCCCACTCTTCCACCAAGGCACCTGCAAGTTCCCGGACATTTCTGGGGGGAACGGACCTAGCCCTCACCCTCCGATCCAACAGGTCCCAGACGTGCTCAATCCATCAAATGTATTCAATCAAATGTATTTATAAAGCCCTTCTTACATCAGCTGATGTCACAGAGTGCTGTACAGAAACCCAGCCTAAAACCCCAAACAGCAAGCAATGCAGGTGTAAAAGCACGGTGGCTAGGAAAAACTCCCTAGAAAGGCCAGAACCTAGGAAGAAACCTAGAGAGGAACCAGGCTGTGAGGGGTGGCCAGTCGTCTTCTGGCTGTGCCGGGTGCAGATTATAACAGAACATGGACAAGATTTTAAAATGTTCATAGAACAGGCAGAACAGTTGAAATTGGAGAAGCAGCATGGCCAGGTGGACTGGGGACATCAAGGAGTCATCAGGCCAGGTAGGCCTTGAGGAATGGTCCTAATGCTCAGGTCCTCCGAGAGAGCGAGAGAGAAAGAAAGAGAGAAAAAGTGAGAGAATTAGAGAGAGCATACTTAAATTCACAAAGGACACCGGATAAGAGAGGAGAAATACTCCAGATATAACAGATGGACCCTAGCCCCCCGACACATAAACTACTGCAGCATAAATACTGGAGGCTGAGACAGGAGGGGTCGGGAGACACTGTGACCCCGTCCGACGATACCCCCAGACAGGGCCAAACAGGCAGGGTATAACCCCACCCACTCTGCCGAAGCACAGCCCCCACACCACTAGAGGGATATCTCCAACCACCAACTTACCATCCTGAGACAAGGCCGAGTATAGCCCACAAGATCTCCGCCATGGCACAACCCAAAGGGGGCAACCGGACAGGAAGATCACGTCAGTGACTCAACCCACTCAAGCGACGCACCCGGTGATGTCTAGTGAGGACCTGCCTTACAACAGTTCTACAAGGCCTCAGTCCAGCCTCTCTCAGCCTATTGCGGACAGTCTGGATTGTGCGTTCCTGGTGTAACTCGAGCAGTTGTTGTTGCCATCCTGTACCTGTCCCGCAGGTGTGATGTTCGGATGTACCGATCCTGTGCAGGTGTTGTTACACGTGGTCTGCCACTGCGAGGACGATCAGCTGTCCGTCCTGTCTCCCTGTAGCGCTGTCTTAGGTGTCTCACAGTACGGACATTGCAATGTATTGCCCTGGCCACATCTGCAGTCCTCATGCCTCCTTGCAGCATGCCTAAGGCATGTTCACGCAGATGAGCAGGGACCCTGGGCATCTTACTTTTGGTGTTTTCAGAGTCAGTAGAAAGGCCTCTTTAGTATCCTAAGTTTTCATAACTGTGACCTTAATTGCCTACCGTCTGTAAGCGGTTGGTGTCTTAATGACCGTTCCACAGGTGCATGTTCATTAATTGTTTATGGTTAATTGAACAAGCATGGGAAACAGTGTTTAAACCCTTTAAAATGAAGATCTGTGAATTTATTTGGATTTTTACGAATTATCTTTTAAAGACAGGGTCCTGAAAAAGGGACATTTCTTTTTTTGCTGAGTTTGTCAATAAATTCCTTGAATTGAATTGAGAGAGGGGGAGTGAGAGAGAGAGAGGGGGAGTGAGAGAGAGAGAGGGGAGTGAGAGAGAGAGGGGGGGAGTGAGAGAGAGAGAGAGAGAGAGGGGGGAGTGAGAGAGAGAGAGACTTTGCGAGAGAGTATGAGAATATAAGAGAGAATCATGAGAAAACAAAAAGATAATTATTTGACACATTAGAAATAATTTTTCAAAAAAACTGAGCAGAATACCTGACCACTGTGACTGACCCAAAATTAAGGAAAGCTTTGACTATGTACAGACTCAGTGAGCATGGCCTTGCTATTGAGAGAGGCCGCCGTAGGCAGACCTGGCTCTCAAGAGAAAACAGGCTATGTGCACAAAATTAGGTGGAAACTGAGCTGCACTTCCTAACCCCCATATGATCATATTAGAGACACATATTTCCCTCAGATTACACAGACCCACAAAGAATTCCAACACAATACCACAGTGTGTGTAATTAACACGATGGGAGACAGAGAGCTGGTTTCACGTGCAGGGCGCAGCAGGTGTTCATTTACAAAGGACCACAGGAGGAGGCAGGTAGCTGGGTCCAGAGGCAAGCAGAAGGTCATACACAGGAGGAGGCAGGTAGCTGGGTCCAGAGGCAAGCAGAAGGTCATACACAGGAGGAGGCAGGTAGCTGGGTCCAGGGGCAAGCAGAAGGTCATACACAGGAGGAGGCAGGTAGCTGGGTCCAGAGGCAGGCAGAAGGTCATACACAGGAGGAGGCAGGTAGCTGGGTCCAGGGGCAGGCAGAAGGTCATACACAGCAGGAGGCAGGTAGCTGGGTCCAGGGGCAGGCAGAAGGTCATACACAGGAGGAGGCAGGTAGCTGGGTCCAGGGGCAGGCAGAAGGTCATACACAGGAGGAGGCAGGTAGCTGGGTCCAGAGGCAAGCAGAAGGTCATACACAGGAGGAGGCAGGTAGCTGGGTCCAGAGGCAAGCAGAAGGTCATACACAGGAGGAGGCAGGTAGCTGGGTCCAGGGGCAAGCAGAAGGTCATACACAGGAGGAGGCAGGTAGCTGGGTCCAGGGGCAAGCAGAAGGTCATACACAGGAGGAGACAGGTAGCTGGGTCCAGAGGCAAGCAGAAGGTCATACACAGGAGGAGGCAGGTAGCTGGGTCCAGAGGCAGGCAGAAGGTCATACACAGGAGGAGGCAGGTAGCTGGGTCCAGGGGCAGGCAGAAGGTCATACACAGCAGGAGGCAGGTAGCTGGGTCCAGGGGCAGGCAGAAGGTCATACACAGGAGGAGGCAGGTAGCTGGGTCCAGGGGCAGGCAGAAGGTCATACACAGCAGGAGGCAGGTAGCTGGGTCCAGGGGGCAGGCAGAAGGTCATACACAGGAGGAGGCAGGTAGCTGGGTCCAGGGGCAGGCAGAAGGTCATACACAGGAGGAGGCAGGTAGCTGGGTCCAGAGGCAAGCAGAAGGTCATACACAGCAGGAGGCAGGTAGCTGGGTCCAGGGGCAAGCAGAAGGTCATACACAGGAGGAGGCAGGTAGCTGGGTCCAGAGGCAAGCAGAAGGTCATACACAGGAGGAGGCAGGTAGCTGGGTCCAGAGGCAAGCAGAAGGTCATACACAGCAGGAGGCAGGTAGCTGGGTCCAGGGGCAGGCAGAAGGTCATACACAGCAGGAGGCAGGTAGCTGGGTCCAGGGGCAGGCAGAAGGTCATACACAGGAGGAGGCAGGTAGCTGGGTCCAGGGGCAGGCAGAAGGTCATACACAGGAGGAGGCAGGTAGCTGGGTCCAGGGGCAGGCAGAAGGTCATACACAGGAGGAGGCAGGTAGCTGGGTCCAGAGGCAAGCAGAAGGTCATACACAGGGGGAGGCAGGTAGCTGGGTCCAGGGGCAGGCCATACACAGGGGGAGGCAGGTAGCTGGGTCCAGGGGCAGGCAGAAGGTCATACACAGGAGGAGTCAGGTAGCTGGGTCCAGGGGCAGGCAGAAGGTCATACACAGGAGGAGGCAGGTAGCTGGGTCCAGAGGCAAGCAGAAGGTCATACACAGCAGGAGGCAGGTAGCTGGGTCCAGGGGCAGGCAGAAGGTCATACACAGGAGGAGGCAGGTAGCTGGGTCCAGGGGCAGGCAGAAGGTCATACACAGGAGGAGGCAGGTAGCTGGGTCCAGAGGCAAGCAGAAGGTCATACACAGGAGGAGGCAGGTAGCTGGGTCCAGAGGCAAGCAGAAGGTCATACACAGGAGGAGGCAGGTAGCTGGGTCCAGGGGCAAGCAGAAGGTCATACACAGGAGGAGGCAGGTAGCTGGGTCCAGGGGCAAGCAGAAGGTCATACACAGGAGGAGGCAGGTAGCTGGGTCCAGAGGCAAGCAGAAGGTCATACACAGGAGGAGGCAGGTAGCTGGGTCCAGAGGCAGGCAGAAGGTCATACACAGGAGGAGGCAGGTAGCTGGGTCCAGGGGCAGGCAGAAGGTCATACACAGCAGGAGGCAGGTAGCTGGGTCCAGGGGCAGGCAGAAGGTCATACACAGGAGGAGGCAGGTAGCTGGGTCCAGGGGCAGGCAGAAGGTCATACACAGCAGGAGGCAGGTAGCTGGGTCCAGGGGCAGGCAGAAGGTCATACACAGGAGGAGGCAGGTAGCTGGGTCCAGGGGCAGGCAGAAGGTCATACACAGGAGGAGGCAGGTAGCTGGGTCCAGAGGCAAGCAGAAGGTCATACACAGCAGGAGGCAGGTAGCTGGGTCCAGGGGCAAGCAGAAGGTCATACACAGGAGGAGGCAGGTAGCTGGGTCCAGAGGCAAGCAGAAGGTCATACACAGGAGGAGGCAGGTAGCTGGGTCCAGAGGCAAGCAGAAGGTCATACACAGGAGGAGGCAGGTAGCTGGGTCCAGGGGCAGGCAGAAGGTCATACACAGCAGGAGGCAGGTAGCTGGGTCCAGGGGCAGGCAGAAGGTCATACACAGGAGGAGGCAGGTAGCTGGGTCCAGGGGCAGGCAGAAGGTCATACACAGGAGGAGGCAGGTAGCTGGGTCCAGGGGCAGGCAGAAGGTCATACACAGGAGGAGGCAGGTAGCTGGGTCCAGAGGCAAGCAGAAGGTCATACACAGGGGGAGGCAGGTAGCTGGGTCCAGGGGCAGGCAGAAGGTCATACACAGGAGGAGGCAGGTAGCTGGGTCCAGGGGCAGGCAGAAGGTCATACACAGGAGGAGGCAGGTAGCTGGGTCCAGAGGCAAGCAGAAGGTCATACACAGGGGGAGGCAGGTAGCTGGGTCCAGGGGCAGGCAGAAGGTCATACACAGGAGGAGGCAGGTAGCTGGGTCCAGGGGCAGGCAGAAGGTCATACACAGGGGGAGGCAGGTAGCTGGGTCCAGAGGCAAGCAGAAGGTCATACACAGGGGGAGGCAGGTAGCTGGGTCCAGGGGCAGGCAGAAGGTCATACACAGGGGGAGGCAGGTAGCTGGGTCCAGGGGCAGGCAGAAGGTCATACACAGGGGGTCCAAAAGGGCAACAGTACAGGCAGGGGAAAAGGCTAGTAACATAGTCCGGGAGATCAGGCAGTAGGTTGATAACAGGAAATCCAATAGGCTAAAGTACAGGCAGGGAACAGGCGTCGTTAATGAGGCAGGCACAAACTATCATACACGGGAGGATTACATTACGGGGAAACCAGGACTCCGAATAGAAGTGTGTCACAAAACAAACAATACCTCACCATGATGGGGTGCAAAGAACTGAACTAAATAGTGTGTGATGATGACATACAGGTGTGTGAACAGGTGATCAGAATTCAGGTGATTGGGATCTGGAGAGTGAGCTGCGTTCAGGGGATCTACGTGTTTGAGAGTGTGAGTTGGAAGCAGACATTACAGTGTGCCATCACAGCAGCAAGATTAATGACCTGTTGCCACAAGAAAAGGGCAACCAGTGAAGAACAAACACCATTATAAATACAACCCATATCATATTAATTATTATAACACAGTACATAACCATAATATGACATTTGAAATGTGTCTATTCCTTTGAAACTTGTGTAATGTTTACTCTTCATTTTTGATTCAGTATTTCACTTTTGTTTATTATCTATTACACTTGCTTTGGCAATGTAAACATATGTTTCTCATGCCAATAAATCCCATTGAATTGAATTGGAGAGAGAGAGAGAGAGAGAGAGAGAGAGAGAGAGAGAGAGAGAGAGAGAGAGAGAGCGCGCAATGACAAACTCTCATTTACATCTAGGGATCTATAAGTGTTCTGGGGACAAACTGTGTGTCGTGACAACGAAGGCTGTTGCTCCTCCTATCTGTGGGGACGATTGTTCTTGACATGAATGTATCAGAGAGAAAGTGCATGATTCTATAAGAGGAAGCAAGGTGTGTGTGTGTGTGTGTGTGCGCGCGTGCACGTGTGCATGTGTGTGTTATTATAGTAAATGAAAACTGCAACAAAAATGTAAACGGAAATAAAATAATTGTCAAACCCGTTTGAAAAAAAAAAACTATACTGAAACTATTATCTTTCACACCAAAACGAAACTAAAAGAAAATAAAACCATCATGAATTATGTTCACTTTTAGTTTATTGGGCAGGCAAAAATGTAATGGGGTTTTCAATTGTTTTCAAGAGTCTGAATCTGGCAGGTTACATTGAGATTGACTTTAGAATTTAAAGGTTACTCAGCGAGATGACGTTGCCATGAGCAGCACCTCAGTTTGAGTGTCAGGCTAAAGCAACCGACTGTAGAGGAAAGTCGAACACTAGTGTGGTTTTCCAACAGCAAGGCTCAGATCAACATGGCTGTGTTGCCATTGTTTATAAAATATGAACTTTAGAATGTCGAAACAAACATGTATCTAACCCCTATATCACACACTCACAAAATAAAATCATAATATAATATTATGTGTGTTCATTGTACAATCATTAAGTGAGAGAGTGCCTCAAATATCACATTTTTGTGTATATATCCACTGTACACATAAGTCTTGGCAAATTGGTTGCTGTTTCAGTCATGTCTTTGGTCACGTTCACGTGGGTCAAACAAAAACAGCCTAATGAGTGGTTGAGAATAGAGCTTCCCACAATGCAGGCGATGGCTGCAGGAGGAAGTTGGTGAAGAGCAACTGCAGAAACCTGCAGTCAAAACTTCATGAGATCTGATCACATGATTTTTGTAAAGTTCATGTTGACAATGAAACGCAAGTCGGACAATTTTTATTCCCAGAACGCAACACACTTTGAAAGGCGGTGACCATTTGACAAAAGTGATCCGCTCGAATGCGCCAATTGAGACAGTCACACAGAATATCTGCGCACGTGCTTCACTCTGCTACAACGTGGTAGCTACAGGACCAAGACAGCAGAGCACTTTCACACTCCTGGTTGTTGCGGAAATTGACCGACTGCTACTGTTTACTTAGCGCAGCTACGTCATCTAGCTGAGTATACCTGCAGAGAGAGGCACAGCCATTTGAATATATATTGTATTGTAATTCGCACTGTACTATGTACTTTACCTAGATATTGTGTGCATGTGCTGATATGTAGGCTACGTGGGACGTTTTAAATGTATGTATTTCAGTCCTGGACTAATAATATTCTGTACTATGTATTATGTCATGTTTCATGTGGACCCCAGGAAGAGTAGTTGATGGAGATCATAATAAATACCAATACCAAACAACCCTAGCCTAACCTATGACCTGAACCATGACCTTATGCATTACTGCCCCACACTGGCAAGAAGTGACAACCCCAAAAACCCAGCAACTATACAACACATAAATGGCTCCTAGCCTCCCACACATAGGGACGATCTTAATGACATCATCGATCTTCGCATCATCTCTCCTCGTGTCCTTCTCAAAACCCAATGGAGAAGGGCAAGAGAGGAGGGACCTCTGGCTTTCTCATCCAATGGGTTTTGAGAAGGAGAGAGAGGATGCGAGGAGTATGCAATTGAGATCTTCCCATTGGCTACTTTCTGTCCCGACCTCTAAAACTAAAACAGAAAATAATTAATATAAAAACAAAATAAACATGTTTTATAAAACTAGTAAATTGGATCTGAAAACTAACTGAACCTAAACTGAATTTCAAATAAAACGAACAGAAATAAAAACAAATATAAAAACACAACTATAGCGGGTGAGTGTTTTACGCTTTGAGTTTCAAATTCACATGTGTGTGTGTGCGTGCCCGACCGCGTTGTGAACTTGCGTGTGTGTGCGCGCGAGTTTCAAAGCACGTAAATGGGTGAGCGTGACAAGGAGGGCCAACTCGTGCGTTGGATGTGGCCTTGCGTTGTACTCCCTCCCTCCCCAGTTCAGTTTCCACCCTCGGCAGTGTGTGAAATCTCCGCTGTGACATTTGGGAGCAATTTGAAGTGCGTTGCAAAGGTTGTCAGGGGATTAATCTCATACCACGCTGAGGCGCAGAAAAAACGTCTCCCTCCAAGAATTAAAACACAATTTACCCATCAAGCTGACTCTTTCAAGACGAGAGACAAGCATAAATAATATCTCTGCGGTCCAGATTCGCTAATTTACGAGCTTAACATGTCTAAATGTTATTAGTAGAGCTGAGGAGGTTAGCGGAGCTGCTGGAGGGAGAGATTTGTTATCCTGGCGAACAGAACAGAACAGCAGAGAGTGTTGGAGTGGTGCAGAGACATACCTGACACCCACTTTCCTATAAAACACACACACACACACACACTGGGCTGAACTCACCCTCAAGGGCAATATACAAACTTGGCACATTCCTCTTCTCTTCTGTTCCACTCCTCTCATTCTCTAATTTGTCTTCCTCTTCTCTATTTTCTCTCTCATCTCCCTCTCTGTTCAGGCCCACTCACAACATCAAACGAAGGGCATATTTGAGTTGTCATTGTCATTGCTCTCTTATGTAAAAGTTAGATGTGTCATTCAGTACATGGTACATCTCACATATCTGTCGGTTATAATACTTGGCTCTGCAAAATAGCACATAAGGTAACAGTCCTTACAGAAAACCATGATGTAAAATGGCCAACAATCTGTTATTGAGACACAGCCTATACTGTGTCAAGATTGGATACACAGCAAATATCCATCCTTCATATCTTGTCCTGGACTTTGTGTCGTTGCTATTACTAATAGGGCTTGTTGCTTTCACAGAAATAACGACCTGAGTAGTGACACTGAGTGAGGCAAGTATCATTTAGGCCAGTAGTATTTTTTTGAAGGAAATTAGTCGGGCTTTCAACTTACTCTAAAACGTTTAACAAGTAGAAAACAAATACCAAGCCCACCAAATGGTGGATCGGCGATGGCTAGAAGGCCAGTGACATCGACCGCTGAACGCCGCCCAAACAAGGAGAGGGACCGACTTCGGTGGAAGTCGTGACAATTTCTAACTTGTCAGAAATGTCCAGGTCAACTAGCCAATGACAGCTAACATTTTTCTGTTGGATTTTCAGCCCATTGATTTTGTTGTAATGTTTGAGTCACTCAGATATCCCACGAACACACATAAGAAATGGCAAAATGTGTTAAATGTCAGGAAATTAGCACTTTGTTATTCGAGATGTATATCACAGTGAGATAGATGTATATCACAGTGAGATAAATGTATATCACAATGAGATAGATGTATATCACAGTGAGATAGATGTATATCATGGTGAGATAGATGTATATCACAGTGAGATAGATGTGTGTCACAGTGAGATAGATGTGTGTATACTGAGATAGATGTGTGTATACTGAGATAGATGTGTGTCACAGTGAGATAGATGTGTGTTTACTGAGATGGATGTGTGTCACAGTGAGATAGATGTGTGTTTACTGAGATGGATGTGTGTCACAGTGAGATAGATGTGTGTCACAGTGAGATAGATGTGTGAATACTGAGATGGATGTGTGTCACAGTGAGATAGATGTGTGTATACTGAGATGGATGTGTGTCACAGTGAGATAGATGTGTGTATACTGAGATGGATGTGTGTCACAGTGAGATAGAAGTGTGTCACAGTGAGATAGATGTGTGTATAATGAGATAGAGGTGTGTCACAGTGAGATAGATGTGTGTATAATGAGATAGATGTGTGTCACAGTGAGATAGATGTGTGTCACAGTGGATGTGTGTCACAGTGAGATGTGTGTCACAGTGAGATCAATGTGTGTCACAGTGAGATAGATGTGTGTATAATGAGATAGAGGTGTGTCACAGTGAAATAGATGTGTGTATAATGAGATAGATGTGTGTCACAGTGAGATAGATGTGTGTCACAGTGAGATAGAAGTGTGTATAATGAGATAGATGTGTGTCACAGTGAGATAGATGTGTGTTACAGTGAGATATATGTGTGTATACTGAGATAGATGTGTGTCACAGTGATGTGTGTCACAGTGAGATCAGTGAGATCTGTCACAGTGAGATAGATGTGTGTTTACTGAGATAGATGTGTGTATACTGAGATGGATGTGTGTCACAGTGAGATAGATGTGTGTCACAGAGAGATAGATGTGTGTCACAGTGAGATATATGTGTGTCACAGTGAGATAGATGTGTGTCACAGTGAGATAGATGTGTGTATACTGAGATAGATGTGTGTCACAGTGAAATAGATGTGTGTCACAGTGAAATAGATGTGTGTCACAGTGAGATAGATGTGTGTCACAGTGAGATAGATGTGTGTATACTGAGATAGATGTGTGTCACAGTGAGATAGATGTGTATATACTGAGATGGATGTATGTCACAGTGAGATAGATGTGTGTCACAGTGAGATAGAAGTGTGTATAATGAGATAGATGTGTGTCACAGTGAGATAGATGCGTGTCACAGTGAGATAGATGCATGTATACTGAGATAGATGTGTGTCAGTGAGATAGATGTGTGTCACAGTGTGTCTTCAGTGTTTTGATCTCCCAGGGTTGTTTATATTCCAGAAACAGGAGTCCTGCTTCACTTCAGTCCTCTGTTACCCAGACAGATGAGTGTAACCCCCCAACACACACACCACTCCCCCCACCTGTCTGCAGAATGGGGTAGCAGATGCAGGTTAAGAAAGAGAGGAGGACAGAGAGAGAAAGAGAGATATGGGGGAGAATGAGAGAGACAGAGACAGAGGGAGTGCTTAGACTCACCTGCCAACCTGAGTTAGTAGAGACATAGCATACCCTCTCTGCTCCTGCAGGCTTAGTGTCAGGGAGGGTGCCATGCCAGTGTGTGTGTGTGTGAGTGTGTGTGTGTGTGTGTGTGGCTCAGCAGGGGTTTCCCCTGAAGCACCTCTCTCGTCTCAGCAGGAGGTGGGGCGGGATGGCAGGCACTATGTCAGCCGCCTAAAGGGAGGAGCCGGAGGACCCCATCCCTGCCAGCCAGACAGAGATGAGATATGTAGAGGCGAGGCCGGCGGTGGGTGCACCTCCATCTTGTCTTCCTCTGCTGTTTGCACTGCCATGGCTTCAGTGGAGAGTACTTAACTTGAATTGGTTGCATTGCTCTGTTCTGACTTCTGAGGAGCACATTTTGCTCTCCTGCTGAGTCTATGCATGCAGAAAGGTTTGATGCTTTCCATTCCGTAGATATCATGCTAATCCTCTCACCTTAATCCACCCGTCTAATGTACTTTGCAGTGTTGGTACTGTCATGAATGTGAGATTCACCAATAGGCTGAAAGCATTCTGTTTCAGACATCACTAATGTCCCTGAAGGGAATACCATCTCATCATCCAGCCCCAAATGGTACAACTGTATTGTTCTAGTTAACTTGGCTAGTGCTGTTTTTTGTGTTTGTGTTGTGTATTGGTCTGCATACCTACACTTTGTATTCTACTGTATTTCACATAGAAAAAAATGTTATTTTGCTGAGTCTTTGATTGAGGCTTTCAGCATGGGTGGCCTATGGCGCAGCTGTGCCATTCAAACATTCCATCTATTTCTGTCACATTCTTTACCTCAAAGAACTGACCAATGAACATGGACTGCATCAGCATCAGCACCATATATGGTGAATTATGATCTGGTCCAGTTGAGAGGCAGGAAGCAGAACAGCCTTGAATAAGCCATAGCTGTCTCTGACAGCTATGTGGTGAGTGCCAGTGAATTACACTATAATCACAGTGTAATGAAATGAGTGAATTACACTATAATCACAGTGTAATGAAATGAGTGAATTACACTATAATCACAGTGTAATGAAATGAGTGGATTACACTATAATCACAGTGTAATGAAATGAGTGGATTACACTATAATCACAGTGTAATGAAATGAGTGGATTACACAGTTTCTGGTGGTTCATTACCTGAGTAAACAACTACAACATGGACCAATTCAGCATTGACCAATCATTGAGCCACATAGTACTTACATCATATTCATGGCAGTTTCTGATTGTTCTATTCTCAACCAATCTAAGTTATGCCTCAACTAACAGTGAATTTACTGGGCTGACGTTGCCTTTACTGAGGTTCTCAGTAAAGTCAATTACCCATGTTACACATCCTTGCCCCAATTACCCGTTACCCATGTTACACATCCTTACCCCAATCCTGTAGAGGTCATAATTATATTTAAACTACTACATCATTTGACATCTACTTCACGTAGGACAGATCCTGGTCTCCATTGACAACGACTCAAAACGCCATCTGAGAGATCAGTAGGCAGGTTTCCATTGACCCAGGTTTATTCAACAAAAGCAGTGTCACAAAAAAAGCATTGCGACATGTGCAATGGGAACGGCAGCTGTAGGAGGGTTGAGCAGTGAGCAACATTTGGATCTGTTCGACAGGGGCGGATTGTTCTTTTGTCCAACTTTCTTTATTGCAACAAGTAACTATGCTTCCATGAACTTGTCCTGTTGCAAAATAAAACATGACAGAAGCTTCTGTGTCAACATGTAGAAAGTTCACATAGAAAATAGATGCAGCAATTGTCTGCTAGGCTGAGCTTACATTACTAGGCTGATCTTACATTACGAGGCTGAGCTTACGTTTAGCGATCGTGTGTCGATTAAATCCGCTGGACGTAATGACCTGGTTGAAGGGTTTCCATTACCCATTTAGGCACATTGCACGTTGATAAACTATGCCTTCCCACCTATCTGTTTCATGTTTCAGGTAGCCTGCAAAAGCAAGCATGGATATAATGCAATAATTGACTAATATTGACCATATTCTAATAACTCTCGTGTGCCAATATCTGGCCAAGGTCCGTGGCATGTTGAAACATACATTTCTGTAGAAATAAGTGGATGGTTAAACTTACCAGCCAACCAGAAAAGCAAGGCGAAGCAATTCAGGCATTCTTGAAAATGTTTTGTTGAAATGTTTTATTTTGCAAAGCAGTAGGCATTTAGAATGAAATGTGGTGTGGAGCTTACAGTTATGTGCTTACATCACCTTCAAAAGTATTCGACCATCATAATTTACCACAAAAAACACAGTTTCCACCATAATTTGTCACAATACAGAAAGTTCTACAAAATAAAAATCAACCCCTCTCGAAAGGATAGATGTCTCCTATGCCGTTTTCCGTTACACAATCAATTCTTTGTCACCAATTTGCCTAAATGGATAATGGAAACACTTCAACCACTTCATTTTTATTAGACATTCTAGTTTTTGAGAAAACCTTTTATTTTTTGGTGGGTTGTGACATCATTATGTCCAGCTGTTTTTATCGACAGGACAGTTCAATGGAAACGTAGCAGGTAATTGTCCAATCTATTGTCTATGCCTAGAAGGCCAGCATCCCAGAGTCGCCTCTTCACTGTTGACGTTGAGACTGGTGTTTTGCGGGTACTATTTAATGAAGCTGCCAGTTGAGGACTTGTGAGGTGCCTGTTTCTCAAACTAGAAACTAATGTACTTGTCCTCTTGCTCAGGTGTGCACCGGGGCCTCCCACTCCTCTTTCTATTCTGGTGAGAGCCAGTTTGCGCTGTTCTGTGAAGGGAGTAGTACACAGCGTTGCACCAGATCTTCAGTTTCTTGGCAATTTCTCTCATGAAATAGCCTTTATTTCTCAGAACAAGAATAGACTAACGAGTTTCAGAAGAAAGGACTTTGTTTCTGGCCATTTTGAGCCTGTAATCAAAACCACAAATGCTGATGCTCCAGATACTCAACTAGTCTAAAGATGGCCAGTTGTATTGCTTCTTTAATCAGAACGACAGTTTTCAGCCGTGCTAACATAATTGCAAAAGGTTTTTCAAATGATCAATTAGCCTTTTCAAATGATAAACTTGGATTAGCTAACACAGGAGTGATGATTGTTGATAACGGGCCTCTGTACGCCTATGTAGATATTCCATACTGTATTTCTGATCAATTTGATGTTATTTTAGAGGACAAAAAAATAGTTTTTCTTTCAAAAACAAGGACATTTCTAAGTGACCCCAAACCTTTGAATGGTAGGGTAGCTACAGGAGGAACTAGTGTTTACTGCTCACTTTCATTGTAGCTCAATGTCAGATGCCGGGATGAAAACTAAATGGTGTACTGGAATGAAATAAAACCAACTTCAGTATTTCAAAGCAGTTTAATTAATATAACCAGTGCTGTTGCAAGA
Organism: Brachymystax lenok tsinlingensis; assembly: GCA_030435695.1. Classification (NCBI taxonomy): domain Eukaryota; kingdom Metazoa; phylum Chordata; class Actinopteri; order Salmoniformes; family Salmonidae; genus Brachymystax; species Brachymystax lenok. The sequence goes on from CM059783.1 coordinate 7,513,354, forward strand.
GAATATATTCAACACCTCAGACATTATAATTAACAGATGACAGACAGGTGATAGTAAAGGTGCATGTCCCACCTCCCTCATTCCTCCCTTCTAAATCATATCTTACCCCTCCCTCTCTCCTCTCTTCCCACTCCCCTCTTGCTCCCTTCTAAATCATCTTACCCCTCCCTGTCTTCATCAACCTCCTCCACCCTCCTAATTCTTACCTCTGTCTCTTTCTCTTATTCCCCCCTTACCTCTCTCCCTCCCCTTCTCCCTCCCGGTTCGTACCTCTCTGTCGACTCTCGCCCACGCGGGCCTCGCGCGTTTCTCCTCGCCAACTCTCAGGGCACCCGTCGATGCCCGAGGCTCCGAGCATCTCTATCTGTCACACACACACCAACGCCTCTGTCGCACACACTCACACACATTCTCTCTCTCTCTCTCTCTCTCTCTCTCTCTCTCTCTCTCTCTCTCTCTCTCTCTCTCTCTCTCTCACACACACACATGCACACTCCTGTCACCTCCACAGCACCAAGCCATCTGTAGAGCCCCAACACACCGGCACACAGCCCAGCCACTCACAACCTTACAGTCCTATTAGATAACTAACTTCCTAATCAACCCAAAAGAAAGAGAGAGAGAGAGAGAGAGAGAGAGAGAGAGAGAGAGAGAGAGAGAGAGAGAGAGAGAGAGAGAGAGAGAGAGAGAGAGAGAGAGAGAAAATTGATGCTGTAATTGGGAGCATGACCAACAATTACCTGTACCCTATCTTTTTGAGGCTCTCCACAATGGAAACACAATGGAGAGACCCCTTTCTACACCTTTTAGACGTGCTGCTAGGCTAGGCTACAAAGTCTATAAGTAATTTGTTGATATCACCTCACATCACCTCCCTACTGGAGACACTTTCTGAGAAAATGTTCGGTAATTCCTAGTAGAGAAAACAACTTATTACTCTCCTCCCTCTCTCCTCTCCTCCCTCTCTCCTCTCCTCCCTCTCTCCTCTCCTCCCTTGTCTCCTCCTCCTCTCCTCTCTTCTTTTCCAGAGAGGTTCTACAGGCCACCGAGTGGAGGCTGTTGAAAATCTCACGACACTTTAATGACTTATAATGAGATTCCTAAAACACGGATAAAAACTTGCAGAAAGAGAGAAAAAACAGTGGCCACGCTGACAGTGAGCAGGCTTGACATTTGGCCTATCGTAATTAGTGAAGTGCCAGATCCCATCCCACTAAATCTCAGCGCTAAATCATTATTCTCTGTGGTGTTGACTCTGTCATGTCGCTCGCTTATAAGGCTTTACCATTTCTGTAAATATTGCAGCCAAAATTACATTACAATTTTTTTCTAACCCCCCTCCCCCTCCTTTAATTGCTTGCCCTCCGAACACAAGCTGCTTTGGCAATACATAAGATGGTATGTGAGTTAATATAGACAGAGAATTGGCAGGGAGGGAGGCGTGCATGCATGTGTGTGTGTGTGTGGCTCTGAAAGGGAGCACTAACTAGATGAGATGAAGTGTGTGTGTGGAGTGTGTGGAGGAGCTGGAGAGAGAGAGAGCGACTGATCACACAGGCAAGCTGAGGAACAGCAGGCCCATGCCATAGGAGCACGGCTGTCAGCAGAATGGAGGAGGGAAGGAAAGAGTAGACAACAGTGTACATAGAGACATTGAGACAGAATGTAGAAAATGAAAAAGTACAAGGAAGAAGTAGGTGTTTGGATGCATGAAGAAGGTATCAGAACCTGAGGGGATTTTTTTACCTGTAAAGGTGTGATAGTGACAGGTGTAAAAGTGGGAGAAGAGAGAGAGAGAGAGAGAGAGAGAGAGAGAGAGAGAGAGAGAGAGAGAGAGAGAGAGAGAGAGAGAGAGCACTATCTGAATCTACATAGTTGTTACCATGACACCCATCAGCTCATCATCACAAAACAACAATAAAAGGGTCCTCCGCAGCCAGCCCTCCACCTACAAAGAAGTTGAACAAAGTTCCCCCTCACCTCCTCTCTTCCTCTGATCATCTCAGTGGGCACTTAAAAGGGCCATCGTTCAGGCTCAGTAATCTCAGTGATGTGGTGATGGCTGAAGGACCCTTGGGTTGACAGGGGCTCAAACTACACCCCTACAGCTATTAACCACTAATCCCTATGGGCGAGCCGAAGGACGGAGAGACTGAGACGACACCCAGTAAATATCAATAACAAATAAGACAGCTGGTATGGTGGTATTAGGGCCCCTAGCCCCTCTAGCTGCCCTCTCCTAGCCTCATCAGACCCTAATCTTTTATTTATGGGGATTTGGGCTGTTTTAATATGTGGGGCCATTCCTGACACTCAATTAAAAGAGAAGAATGTTCCTCTCTCTCGCTCTCTTTTTCCCTCTCTCTCAATCCCTCGTTCTCCCTCACTTGTCTCAGCCCAGCACTGTAGAGTTCAAGGATAACTTTTTATTCCTTTTCATGCCTCTCCTATGAATGACTAGAGTCATGATGATCTTAGACCCCCTGCAGACGTGACGAGATGCACTGGGAAACGATGGGATGGGGGAGAATTGGGTAATTATAGGGTTATACTGTAGTTTGGTTATAGCATGGTAGACACCACACACAAATTCACAATGATCTTGTTTGCAGACGGGACAATTATAGATCATATTGGATGTTCCGGCTCTCATGTGGGGTGATGGTACAGATGTAGGATCATCATTTGAGCCAGTTTGCTACAGCAGGAAAATAATCCTGCAGCAACAGGAAATGTAAATTATTATGTGGATCATAATTAATGGACATTTTTCGTCTAGGGAAAATCAAGTCTGAAATTTCAAAGTGGAAATTGCAAACTTCAGAAGCCTTTTTTAAACCTCAACTACACTACAAGTGTTTTAAGTTCTCCTGCAACAGGGGGATCAAATGAAGATCCTACATCTGAAGTTAGATTTGCTCTCAACAGCCCTAGGGTTAGGGCTGGAGTCAGGGTGAGGGTTTGGGTTTGGGATAGGGTTAGATAACATGTTAGTAGTTGCAAAGTATAGCTAAAAATTGTTAGTTAATTGCTAAAATGCTAATGTTGTCCACAATGAAATTCAAACACACAACCTAGGGCTAGGGCTAGGGTTAGGGTTAAGGTTAGGGTTAAGGTTAGGGCTAGGGCTAGGGTTAGGGCTAGGGTTAGGGTTAGGGTTAGGGTTAGGGTTAGGGCTAGGGCTAGGGCTATGGTTAAGGTTAGGGTTAGGGCTAGGGTTAGGGTTAAGGTTAAGTTTAGGGCTAGGGCTAGGGTGAGGGTTAGGGTTAGGGTTAGGGCTAGGGCTAGGGCTAGGGTTAGGGTTAAGGTTAAGGTTAGGGCTAGGGTTAGGGCTAGGGTTAGGGTTAGGGCTAGGGTTAGGGCTAGGGCTAGGGTTAGGGTTAAGGTTAGGGTTAGCGTTAGGGTTAAGGTTAGGGCTAGGGTTAGGGCTAGGGTTAGGGTTAGGGCTAGGGTTAGGGCTAGGGTTAGGGCTAGGGCTAGGGTTAGGGTTAGGGCTAGGGTTAGGGCTAGGGCTAGGGTTAGGGCTAGGGCTAGGGTTAGGGTTAAGGTTAGGGTTAGCGTTAGGGTTAAGCTCCAAATAAATATATTGATATATACTTTTACTGTAAGATGAGTGAAGGAGCAAAAGAATGCATTAGTGAAAATCAAATGTGTTTATCAACATTCACTCTTGCAAGTCACACAGCATACCAAAGACAAGACAAGGCATGAAATCAAAAAAAGAAGTCCTCAGTGCGTGTTGTTAAGGGTTGCCTCATGTTTAGAGCACGTGGTAAAAAAAAAGATTCTCCGCCTGTGGGTTGTTCTAAGGGCAGCCACCCAGGTGCTGCTGTGACCCAGAACAGAGAGGCTAAACAAGGCCCGAGGATCCCCCTGGTCTCCTTAACACCACTCCCAGGACAGAAGCCCCCGAGGCCAGTCTGACCCAGCCCGACAGGCCCCTGCCCGGCCCAGCTCTAGACCTCAGACTTCAGCTCCAGACCTGGCTTCAAATAGTATTTGCTTTCTTTCACATCATTTTGAGCGTCTGATTGAGCCTGCCTGGAGTGCCAGGAGAGATGGGGTTTGCACTTTTGGGACTATTCCATTGGTTCCATGTGTAGTAGGCAAGCTCAATCAAACACAGCTACTAAAGTAATTGAATGCAGTGATTATTTGAACCCAGGTATGCTCCACTCAGGGAACAGGGAATAGGGCAATAGCCAAGAATGTGTTTGGAAATGTCATCAGCATTAAACCTCCTCTGACTTGTTTGGTTTCCTCTCACAGTCAGTTTGTTTGTGGTTGTCAGCGTGAAGACCTCTACTAGAACAACTCACTGTGTATTATTCCTGTGGTGGATGCATATCTGTTTTGACAGCCTACTTAAAGTTTGGCTGTTGACAGCAAATGTTTTCACTCAAGCACAACTCTTCAAATTATTGTTTGTGGCTGCTTAGAGAAATGGCTGGAATAATTTCCTTCAGATGGCTCTTGTTCTCAATACTTTCTGTTAGAGCAATTTCCCTTCAATGAAACCTGCCATTGTTGTGCTGAAGTTTTTTAATTGTTGTTGCAGTATAGATTATCTTTCTGATTCATTCAATCAAAGCAAATGTGCATCCTCAAAGCATTCCAAATGTATTTTTCAGTCTCATCCCAAAACCTGGCCAGCGGCTTTGACTGAATAAGGGGATCAGTCTGTGGGTCCGTCTGTCTGTCCGGTCTATTATGATGCAGCAGTATCAAAGAGTGGCCCCTGTTCTGACCTCCCATTCCCCCATCTGTTCTAACCCAGACTTGATGACATTGACCTGGGCCACGCTCTGCGCTTATCTTCCCTGGTCCATAATAGCTCCCCGTCCTTCACCCACCTGAGAGAATGGGAGAGAGACATGGTGGTGATTTGACACTACTATTGGCCTGATGGATGTAATCGTATGATTTCTATCATCTAAAATGAACCCACTAAAGCGCCTCTGTTTGACCTTACTGATGTGTTTTAGAGAGTGAGGACCATCAGATGGAAGGAAATGGCTCAGACTGTTACTGATGGCAGAATAATATGTGAGAGACCCACTAAAATAGCACAAGGCTATTTGCTAAACACTTATTTAGTACAACTATTATTGTAATCTGAGAACTAGGTATTAGCACTATACAAGTATCTTATATATTTTTTTATCTGACCCTCACTCTACCATTTACTTTACATTAACTTATTAGTCATTTAGCAGACTGTGGACTTCCCCCTGGGCACAGATGTCAGTTCAAGGTCTAGTTGTGGTTTACATTTGAATGAGTTTTAAACTAACATGAATGTGAAATCAACCAAGAATTGCAAAGAATGTGGGTGAAAAATACTAAATGCCCTTAAGTTGATGACTTTTTGCAAATCCAATCAGTTTTCCACATTGATTCAATGTTCTCACATGGATTGTTTTGGTTGAAATGACATGGAAACAATGTTAAAATGGCGGTTATTAAGGTGGCGCCGACAGACATAGTCGCCTCGCTTCAAGTTCTTAGGAAACTATTAGGAAACTATTATTATTTCTTTTTCATGTATTATTTCTTACACTGTTACCCCAGGAAATCTTAAGTCTTATTACATACAGCCGGGAAGAACTATTGGATATAAGAGCAACGTCAACTAACCAATATTACGACCAGGAATATACGACTTTCCCCAAGCTGACCCCTGTTCAGACCTCCACCCAGGACAATGGATCTAATTCCAGTAGTCGACCCAAAACAACGGCGCCGCAGAAGGGGCAGACGAAGCGGATAGCCTCAGAGAACAACATCGACCTATACGCTACTTTTATAAAGAAGTGCATTGGAGATGTTGTACCTACTGTGACTATTAAAAGCTACCCTAACCAGAAACCGCGGATAGATGGCGCCATTCGCGCAAAACTGAAAGCGCGATCCACTGCATTTAACCATGGAAAGTGGTCTGGGAATATGACTGAATATAAACAGTGTAGTTATTCCCTCCGCAAGGCAATTAAACAAGTGAAATGCCAGTACAGGGACAAGGTGGAGTCGCAATTCAACGACTCAGACACGAGACGTATGTGGCAGGGTCTACAGGAAATCACGGACTACGAAGAGAAAACCAACCACGTCACGGACAGCGAAGTCACGCTTCCAGAGAAACTGAACACCTTTTTGCCCGCTTTGAGGATAACACAGAGTAACCGTCACGGCCCACTAACAAAGACTGCGACCCCCCCCATCCTTCTCTGTGGCTGACGTGAGTAAAACATTTAAATGTGTTAGCCGCGTCCTCAGAGCATGCGCAGACCAGGTGGCTGGTGTGTTTACGGACATATTCAATTGCTCCCTATCCCAGTCTGTTGTCCCCACATACTTCAAGATGGCTACCATTGTTCCTGTACCCAAGAAGGCAAAGATAAATGAACTAAATGCATTGTCATCATGAAGCGCTTTGAGAGACTAGTCAAGGATCATATCACCTCCACCTTACCAGCCACCCTAGACCCACTTCAGTTTGCATACCGCCCCAACAGGTCCACAGACGACGCAATTGCCATCACACTGCACACTGCCCTATCCCATCTGGACAAAAGGAATACCTATGTAAGAATGCTGTTCATTTACTACAACTCAGCATTCAACACCATAGTACCCTCCAAGCTCATCATCAAGCTGGAGGCCCTGGGTCTCAACCCTGCCCTGTGCAATTGGATCCTGGACTTTCTGACGGGACGCCCCCAGGTGGTGAAGGTAGGAAACAACATCTCCACTTCACTGACTCTCAACACTTGGACACCACAAGGGTGCGTGCTCAGCCCCATCATGTACTCCCTGTTCACCCATGACCGCGTGGCCATGCACACCTCCAACTCAATCATCAAGTTTGCAGACGATAGTAGTGGGCTTGATTACCAACAACGATGAGACAGCCTACAGGGAGGAGGTGAGGGCACTCTGAGTGTGGTGTCAGGAAAATAACCTCTCACTCAACGTCAACAAAACAAAGGAGATGATCGTGGACTTCAGGAAACAGCAGAGGGAGCACCCCCCCATCCACATCAAAGGGACAGCAGTAGAGAAGGTGGAAAGTTCCTAGGCTTACACATCACAGACAAACTGAAATGGTCACAACTCACAACGCTTTGTTGTTGTTTCAGCTGCTGATTGCTGTTTTCAGCTGTGTGTGTGCGTGTGTTTGTTTAACTATCCTTGTGGGTACCAGAAGTCCTCATAGTGAAACAAGGAAAATGTGGGCAAGTGGTGACATTTTGCCGGTCCCCATGAGGAAAAATGCCATTTTAGGCTTAGGGGTTGGGTTAAGGTTAGGGTTAGATTTAGGTTTAGGAGTCAGGGAAAATAGGATTTGGGATGGGAATCAATTATTTGGTCCCCGTGTGTGTGTGTGTGTGTGTGTGTGTGTGTGTGTGTGTGTGTGTGTGTGTGTGTGTGTGTGTGTGTGTGTGTGTGTGTGTGTGTGTGTGTGTGTGTGTGTGTGTGTGTGTGTGTGTGTGTGTGCATGTAACCTGTAGGCTGCTGGTTGTGGGGCGTTTTGTGGCGAGTGTTCCAGCAGGCCTTTTAGAGTGAGGCTGAATGAGCAGCCTTGCCCGGCCGGAGCAGCCGAAGACACACAAACACACACACACGGAGGAAAAACCCTGAGCTTTGTTTATGCTTTAGGGTCCTTCGTTGCTCAAAGAGCGAAATGGGGAAATAAAGTCATCCTTCACTCCCTAACCACTGTTCTGCAATGTCGTCAACAAATGAAGTCAGCACCTCACACTCAACAGATGGTTTGGGGAAGAGTCCGTTTATGTAACAAACAGCTACTCTGAAAACATTTCCCTATTTACTAATCAATGCTTTTCCCTCATTGAGCTAAGTTTGTTGTCAGACGTAGGCCTATTAGGATCTGTTGATACAGGTTGATGGAATACATAGAATGGAGAGGTCTGACAGCACTATTGGGTTATGTACTTTATATCTATGTTTGGTAATAGGTTTGGTAAAGGGTGCATGATCCTAGTAAGAAGACACCACCTACCAACCAAAACACCTTGACCAGACAGAAGCAAACAAATCCTTTACCCCCACCCCCAAAAAACAGAATCTATTTTTTATAAAATACATATTTATCCTCTAAAACGGCTTTTTTTTTTGTATAAATCCTTTATTCTTCACACCCCGGTGAAGTGTCTCTGTACACGGCAGATAAATAGGAATTCCTAACTCCAATGGTTCATTTGTCATGGTATGAATTCCAAGGGTGGAATCTATAAATAGCTGCAGCAATGTTCATGTGCGGCGCCTGAGGCTTCCTAGCATGTAGGAGGCTTTAGTGATATTTTCTTTTTACATATTTTGTTCAGCATTTTATTTTATTTTTTGGGGGGGGGGGGTTTTCCATTGCAAACATCCTTTTTGTTCGGTTACAGTGCTGTAGTAGGAGGCTATGCCCATTATTGTGTTATGACATTACAGTTTTAATTTAATTAAATCCAATTTATTCTTAGGAAAACTTTTAATTAATCACCATATGGACAGATTGTGGAGAGAAGTGGCCTCTATGATTTTCCTTAGGGGAAGCATAATTAAGAATATGAACTATAATGACACAGCGATATTTAATGGAAACTTGCCGTCTCAGTAGGCCTTGTATAAAAGCTATTGTCATCGCCCAGACATTGAGAAGAACAGACTCCTTAGAGAGAATATAACTCCCTGAGCAGAGGTCCCCTGAGGAGAACTACCCATGGATGGAAAAACTGAAGACAGAGGAACAAAAAGGTGCCTGTAGACTGTATCTAAGGACAGTTTGCAGCTTCAATTTAAAGCTGAAAAGATGAGGAAACTGAAGAGAGGAAGCGACTTAGACTCTGGCAGTGGAATAATAACGTGAATGCTCCTTCACAATAAAGGCATTGTGTTCACTAGTACTGTTTGTCTGTGACCCTGCAGCCCTGTACTATCGTGGTCCAAACACACAGAACTACGTCACTGTTGGATCTTGAAGGAAACTTCCATATTTACAAAAATGCTACAAAGCAATGACACACAATCACAGTCTGTTAGCTCGTCCAAAACTGTCTGTACAACACTGCGCTACAAAACACTGCCTAGGACAATAAGTGTGGTGGAGAAGACTAGGCCTATTGATAATAACTGTTGAAGTGTTGTGTTCTGTACAGTACTGTAGGAGTTAATGAGTCAAGGGAAATAGTTTTCAGGGAACAATCAGCAGCCTAACGACACATTCCAGTAGTGAAGGTGCAAAGCAAAGGAATAGTCAGGCAAAGGTATAAAATGCCTGCGACACAAAAGGAGAGAGACGAGAGAGAGAGAGGAGAGAGACCCAAGGAGAGGGTAAGCATTCAGGCATGGATAACAAGAAAACAAAGGCATAGAGAAAAGAGAGAGAGAGAGTGAGATATATAAAAGATAGGAAACAGTGTTTGGAGCAACAGAACTCATTTACAGAGTGGTGCGAGACTTGAAAGCAATTATCAGCCATCTCCCTCCTCCTCTAAAGCTCCTGTCGCTCGCTTTGTTTTGGCCTTTGTTTTTCTCAAGGACATATTCATTATTTCAGATGAGACCCATTTGGGTCTAAATAAAGCATTTCTACTCCACTCTCTCAGATCGCAGGTCTTGTGATGTTCCTTCTGCATCTGAAGGGAGAATGAAAACCCGTTTGAAACGCTTGATGAAAGTAAGTGTTTGTGTTTGGGTAAGGCAGGTTCCGTTTTCCTCTCTTTCTTTTTCCCCTTCCCCCTTTTCACGAGTCTGATATTTGATATTCAACCTCCCTGCTTTCCTCTAACTTTGGAGGGGAATGTTATTTTAATATCTCGCTCTTTTTAAACCTTTCCAACCCGACGAAGCCAGTATATCCGTGTTTGAAAAGGCTTTTGAAACCAGGCCACACATTCTTCCGAGTGCTGAAAGGAAAAGGCTTCCATTGATCACAGCTGCCGAACAAAACAGCGCTAACAAACGGTAAACAACAGCCCGAGAAGTCTTTCGTGACCGATGGAGATGTCACCAGGCCAAAGAGCAGGCTTCTGAATACACCAGGGCTATTCCTCCTGGGTCACAATGGCATCCACATGGAGTCATACTGTCGGAGTCATCACAGGGCCCTAACGCACACACACTCGCACATACACACGCACACACGCTTGCACGCTTGCTGGCGTGCATGCACGTTTACGCACGCACACACACCCACAAAAGCCTTCAAGAGTGCTGCATTCCACACTTAATTGAAAATCCAGCAAACTGCACCCTGTAAAGTAAACTTCTCAGAGTTATGCATCGTCCAATCAACAGCCAAGGCTAGGTCTCTAGGGTTCTGGAGTTCCCGCCCTCTAGAATTGGGCACAGATGACCTATTGTCCCACCAACACTGGGCGCGCACATACACACACACATAAGCGCACACACACACACTCATTCACACACACAGAAACACATACACACACGGTCACACACACACCACTCAAGCATATGTAGCCTCTCTCCACTCTTCACAGCTCCATAATATGTGGCCGTTCCTTACAGCACAGTGTGTGTGACCTTGACACAAGTCATACCTATAAACTCAGCAAAAAAATAAACTTCCTCTCACTGTCAACTGCGTTTATTTAACTTAACATGTGTAAATATTTGTATGAACATAACAAGATTCAACAACTGAGACATAAACTGAACAAGTTCCACAGACATGTGACTAACAGAAATGGAATAATGTGTCCCTGAACAAAGGGGGGGTCAAAATCAAAAGTAACAGTCAGTATTTGGTGTGGCCACCAGCTGTATTAAGTACTGCAGTGCATCTCCTCCTCTTGGACTGCACCAGATTTGCCAGTTCTTGCTGTGAGATGTTACCCCACTCTTCCACCAAGACACCTGCAAGTTCCCGGACATTTCTGTGGGGAATGGCCCTAGCCCTCACCCTCCGATCCAACAGGTCCCAGACGTGCTCAATGGGATTGAGATCCGTGCTCTTCGCTGGCCATGGCAGATCACTGACATTCCTGTCTTGCAGGAAATCACGCACAGAACGAGCAGTATGGCTGGTGGCATTGTCATGCTGGAGGGTCATGTCAGGATGAGCCTGCAGGAAGGGTACCACATGAGGGAGGAGGATGTCTTCCCTGTAACGCACAGCGTTGAGATTGCCTGCAATGACAACAAGCTCAGTCCGATGATGCTGTGACACACCGCCCCAGACCATGACGGACCCTCCACCTCCAATTCGATCCCGCTCCAGAGTACAGGCCTCGGTATAACACTCATTCCTTCGACGATAAACGCGAATCCGACCATCACCCCTGGTGAGACAAAACCGCGACTCATCAGTGAAGAGGACTTTTTGCCAGTCCTGTCTGGTCCAGCGACGGTGGGTTTGTGCCCATAGGCAACATTGTGCCCATAGGCAACATACCTGCCTGCCTTACAACAGGCCTACAAGCCCTCAGTCCAGCCTCTCTCAGCCTATTACGAACAGTCTGAGCACTGATGGAGGGATTGTGCGTTCCTAGGGTAACTCGGACAGTTGTTGCCATCCTGTACCTGTGTGATGTTTGGATGTACCGATCCTGTGCAGGTGTTGTTACACGTGGTCTGCCACTGCGAGGACGATCAGCTGTCCATCCTGTTTCCCTGTAGCGCTGTCTTAGGCGCCTCACGGTACGGACATTGCAATGTATTGCCCTGGCCACATCTGCAGTCCTCATGTCTCCTTGCAGCATGCCTAAGGCACGTTCACGCAGATGAGCAGGGACCCTGGGCATTATTTCTTTTGGTGTTTTTCAGAGTCAGTAGAAAGGCCTCTTTAGTATCCTAAGTTTTCATAACTGTGACCTTAATTACCTACCGTCTGTAAGCTGTTAGTGTCTTAACGACCGTTCCACAGGTGCATGTTCATTAATTGTTTATGGTTCAATGAACAAGCATGGGAAACCATGTTTAAACCCTTTAAAATGAAGATCTGTGAAGTTATTTGGATTTTTACGAATTATCTTTGAAAGACAGGGTCCTGAAAAAGGGACGTTTCTTTTTATGCTGAGTATAGTAACTTTAACATGAAAATAGATTGGTTACTGTGTTTTTATTCATTTTCTAGAGAAGGTGGTTTTAAAACGCTAATGCATCACACAGGAGTAATAGGAGGAAGACATATTTAGGCTTAAAAATGTAGTATAAATTAGAACATTTACAAAATGGGTTACTAGGTTTACTGAAATTGATGTTTTTGGATTAGGAATCTGTCAAGCACTCTACACATACAAAATACAAAAACCTTTCTATCTCTTTTCTTCTCCTCTCTTCTGTTATCTTCTTTCTCTATATATGTAGAAGTATGAGTACATTTAGACTAAATCAATAACTTCCAATGAAGGGAAAATTATCTTGTTGGAACATTGGAATTACACGATAAAAGAAATGTCAGTGCAGTAATGTATAAATAACATAAACAAATAAATAATGTTATCAATTTAAATGCATTATGTTGTTTACAATGACACCTGCCAATCAATGAACACATATAGTAACGTCTCTTTTATTGTCTGTGTGGAGACCTGTTTTTTCTCTGGTAGTTAAAGCAGGATAAATGTGTGTTAAATAACTCAAAGACTGACCATAGAGATACGATATAATATGATGTGTACTATCTAATTATGTGAGACTGAACAACACTGGCTTTGGCTCATAGTATATTTCCCTCCATTTTGTTTGAAACAAAAATGTGCATTTAGGGGCACAATTTCGCACCTGGTCTCTAAAGTAAAATGTATTTTAAAGGAATGTCTATAATTATTGAAATGTTCTATTCTATCATGTCTGTCATATTATATTTTGCCCTGTGTTTTGAACAATGTTTAAACATATTATCACAATTCTCAGTAACACAACCCAAAATGAATAGATGAATCTAGGTTGATCCATTATATTTATAAGTATTTAACCCAGATATTAAAAGCTAAATTGTTAAGAGGATGTGAATTGGAGTTTAATTATTGTAGTGGATTACAATCTCTCATATCTAACAACTGGAGAATGTACCCATTACATTCATGTGGACTTTTTACGTGTGCTCAAATGTACCAAATTATCAACTGTAAATATATCCTTTCTCTTGAGGCGATTGTGATATTATGCCGTCAATATTCAGAGGTATCTAGATAAGTTTTCATTAAGGTCTGCCTTAAGATCGATCTATCTCAAGATCAGTCACATCGGCCAAATTATAAGACCTAAAGGTTTTGCAAAGCTCACTGCTACCATCTGGCGGAAAAACTGGGAAATGTACAATTTATGTGTAGAAAAATAATGCCTGGTCGGTCAGTATGAGCTAGGTGCAGGAGGCATACTGTTTCTATAGAAATGTTATCTTCCCTCTCTGACTCACTGACCGAAATCACTTCTATGTAGGGACTGTGTGTGTGTGTGTGTGTGTGTGTGTGTGTGTGTGTGTGTGTGTGTGTGTGTGTGTGTGTGTGTGTGTGTGTGTGTGTGTGTGTGTGTGTGTGTGTGTGTGTGTGTGTGTGTGTGTGTGTGTGTGTGTGTGTGTGTGTGTGTGTGTGTGTGTGTGTGCATCAGTGGAGGCTGCTGAGGGGAAGAAGGCTCATAATAATGGCTGGAACAGAATAAATGGAATGGCATCAAACACATGGAAACCAGGTGGAATGGATTTAATACAATTCCACCTATACCTCTCCAGCCATTACCATGAGCCCGTCTTCCCCAATTAAGGTGCCACCAACCTCCTGTGGTGTGTGTGTGTGTGTTGTGCGTTTTATCAAGCAACTGTTTCCTGCCTTCTGTCTAACTATTATCCTGTTCCCCGACTCCCACAATGCCCTGCTGTCCATTTGGCCCCCCTCCACTTTGCCAGAATGCTCCTGTGAGGTTGACTCCTGACGTATCTCACCATCCCAGCTCCTAGGCCACACACACACACACACACACACACACACACATACACACACACACACACACACACGCACGCACGCACACACACATACACACACTGCCCTCTTGAGCCAGACAGAGAGGGCAGAGAGAACATGTCGTCTGTGATGTGGATTGCGTTTAATGTAGTCTGGTTGGGTGTAATCTGATTGGTTTCACAGCAGAAGGCCCCACAGATCTGATTGGTTTCACAGCAGAAGGCCCCCAGTGTCCCCTCTGTAAGTCTGTGTCAACAGCCCTTTCGCTCAGTCCTCACAGGGACTGGAGATATGTCACTCCACAGGAAGTGTGTGTGTGTGTGTTTGGGGCAGGGTGTGTGTGTACGTGTGTGTGTGCGCACACAAGTTTGTGTGTCACTACTAATGATGACTAGAACACTGGAGGCGTTCAGCGTTGAGTGGCTGGGGAAATTAGTCCCTGAATATGCATGAGCAAAACAATTAAAAAATAAAAACAATTACAGCAAGTTTATCTAATATAAGAGTCACTGGTATCGGATTTTACCAAGCGGTTCTTTTGCTAATACTGTAATTGCGAGCCAGCATTCATATTGGTGATAGGCAGCTCAGGGGCCTTACAATGCATTCATACAATACTAAACCGCTGTTGACTAAACAATGTGGCTACACTGCTAATAGTACAAGCCGAGTGGCTTACAATACAGCTATGTTGTTGTTGATGGATCCCACAACAGGGACAAATAAACTCCTGACAAAGGGGTTTCACTTTATTATTTGTCCATCATCAATAGTGTCAGGACTCTGTTAATGGTGGTTCTCACAATAGATGCAAGAATAGCAGAGCTGAGATTAGCCCCCGAGGCCTGTGAGAGAGGGAAAGAGAGAGAGTCTGTGAGAGCGAGAAACTGAAGAGCGAAGGAGCGAAAGAGCCAGAGAACGAGCGAGCGAAAGAGAGATTGAGATAGAGAGTAAGTGGCGAGAGAGTAACAGCTCTGGGAGGCAAAGCCTGTTTGATCCTGAGGGGATCGGAGGGGATGTAAGACGTTTGAAGCTGACAACCCCTTTGTGATGATAACACATGTTTTCATTGTAGCGCTTTATTCCCCCCCCTACTCTCCTCCATCCCTCCACCGCTCCGTCTCTCTATTGTATTAAGCCCCTGCAGACGGAAGCTCCCTGTATTGTAACGTCAGCGCTAATCTGAAACGATATCTTTAGCTGTGTGAGTTTATGAACAGCTGTTGGTATTGTGAGAGCCATGTTAATCTGGTTCAGTATCTTTAGCCTGTCATTTAGCGCTTTGATCCTTTCCCATTATGGTGTGGCCTCTGTTTCTCACACAAATGTATGTATGCACGCAAGCACGCACGCACCCACACACACACACACACACACACACACACACACACACACACACACACACACACACACACACACACACACACACACACACACACACACACATACAAACACACACACACACACACACATACACACACACACACACACACACACACACACACACACACACACACACACACACACACACACACACACACACACACACACACACTGGCTGTCGATCTGTGGTGGAATTTTTCCACATGGATGAAAATAAAATCTCCATTATCAGCCATCTATTAGCAGATGTAAAATAATCTCTGTTATGTGCATAGAGATCTAATGTGCTGTTACACCTTTTTAATGCTGTTCGTGAAGAGGATTGACACACTAGGCTTCTGTACTGTATTATCTATGTACAGTTGTAGATAGCCTAGCGGTTAAGAGCCAGTAACTGAAAGGTCGCTGGTTTAATTCCCAGAGCCGACTATGTGAAAAATCTGTTGATGTGCACTTGAGCAAGGCACTTAACCCTAATTGCTCCTGTAAGTTCTTCTGGATAAGAGTGTCTGCTAAATGACTGAAATGTAAAATAATGCCATGTTAGTTGACTCACAAGATGTTAACAGCAATGTTTACAGCAATGACAGCAACCGATTGTGTTTTTTTGTTTGTTTATTTGCGTTGTTTGTAACTTATTTTTGTACTTATTTTGTACATAATGTTGCCTCTACCGTCTCTTATGACCCAAAATAACTTCTGGACATCAGGAATGCGATTACTTACTACGGACTGGCAGAATCCGAGGCCGACACGGACGATATACTGCTTTCTCTGGAACAGGCCCAGATCCCCATGATCTGCGTGAAGAGGAGGCGGAGAAAGAGGGGCCGGAGGGCGGGGCTGCCTTCTGAGAATTAATAGGCAATCAAATAAACCACACCTCCTTCCATTCTGCTGCAAATGTGACATCTGGACATTAAAATAACGTACGCGGAAGATTAAACTACCAACAGGACATTCAAAACTGTAATATCTTATGATTCAGGGAGTCGTGGCTGAACAACGACAATATCAACATACAGCTGGCTGGTTATACGATGTACCGGCAGGATAGAACAGTCGCGTCTGGTAAGACAAGGGGCGGCGGACTATGTATTTTTGTAAATAGCAGCTGGTGCACAATATCTAAGAAAGTCTCGAGCTATTGCTCGCCTGAGGTAGAATATCTCATGATAAACTGTAGACCACACTACCTACTGAGAGAGTTTCATCTGTATTCTTTGTAGCTGTTTACATACCACCACAGTCAGAGGCTGGCACTAAGACAGCATATTCCACCATAAGCAAACAAGAAGACACTCACCCAGAGGCGACGCTCCTAGTAGCCGGGGACTTTAATGCAGGGAAACTTAAATCCGTTTTACCAAATTTCTATCAGCATGTTAAATGTACAACCAGAGGAAAAAAAATCTGAACCACCTTTACTCCACACACAGAGACACATACAAATCTCTCCCCCACCCTCCATTTGGCAAATCTGACCATAATTCTATCCTCCTGATTCCTGCTTACAAGCAAAAATTAAAGCAGGAAGTACCCGTGACTAGATCAATAAAAAAGTGGTCAGAGGAAGCAGATGCTAAACTACAGGACTGTTTTGCTAGCACAGACTGGAATATATTCCGGGATTACTCCGATGGCATTGAGGAGTACAGCACATCAGCCATTGGCTTCATCAATAAGTACATCGATGACGTCGTCCCCACAGTGACCGTACGTACGTACCCCAACCAGAAGCCATGGATTACAGGCAACATCCGCACTGAGCTAAAGGCTAGAGCTGCCGCTTTCAAGGAGCGGGACTCGAACCCGTAAGCGTATAAGAAATCCCGCTATGCCCTCCGATAAACCATCAAACAGGCAAAGCGTCAATACAGGACTAAGATCCAATCGTACTACACCGGCTATGATGGTTGTCGGATGCGGCAGGGCTTGCAAACTATTGTAGACTACAAGGGGAAGCACAGCAGAGAGCTGGCCAGTGACACGAGCCTACCATACGAGCTAAACTACTTCTATACTCGCTTCGAGGCAAATAACACTGAAACATGCATGAGAGCACCAGCTGTTCTGGAAGACTGTGTGATCACGCTCTCCACAGCCGATGTGAGTAAGACCTTAAAACAGGTCAACATTCACAAGGCCGCAGGGCCAGACAGATTACCAGGACGTGTACTGCGAGCATGCGCTGACCAACTGGCAAGTGTCTTCACTGACATTTTCAACCTCTCCCTGCCTGAGTCTGTAATACCAACGTTTTAAGCAGACCTCTATAGTGCCTGTGCCCAAGAACACTAAGGTAACCTGCCTAAACGACTACCAACCCGTAACACTCACGTCTGTAGCCATGAAGTGCTTCAAAAGGCTGGTCATGGCCCACATCAACACCATTATCCCAGAAACCCTAGACCCACTCCAATTTGCCTACTGCCCCAAAAGATCCACAGATGATGCAATCTCTTTTGCACTCCACTCTGCCCTTTCCCACCTGGACAAAAGGAACACTTATGTGAGAATGCTATTCATTGACTACAGCTCAGCATTCAATACCGTAGTGCCCTCAAAGCTCATCAATAAGCTAAGGACCCTGGGACTAAACACCTCCCACTGCAACTGGATCCTGGACTTCCTGACAGGCTGCTCCTAGGTTGTAAGGGTAGGTAACAACACACCCGCCACGCTGATCCTCAACACAGGGGCCCCTCAGGGGTGAGTGCTTAGTCCCCTCCTGTACTCCCTGTTCACTCTTGACTGCACAGCCAGGCACGACTCCAACACCATCATTAAGTTTGCCGATGACACAACAGTAGTAGGCCTGATCACCAACAACACTAAGACAGCCTATAGGGGAGGAGGTCAGAGACCTGGCCGTGTGGTGCCAGGACAACAACCTCTCCCTCAACGTGATCAAGACAAAGGAGACGATTGTGGACTACAGGAAAAAGAGGACCGAGCACACCCATTCTCATCGATGGGGCTGCAGTGGAGCAGGTTAAGAGCTTCAAGTTCCTTGTTATCCACATCACCAACAAACTAACATGGTCCAAGCACACCAAGACATTCGTGAAGAGGGCACGACAAAACCTATTCCCCCTCAGGAGACTGAAAAGATTTGGCATGGGTCCTCAGATCCTCAAAAGGTTCTACAGCTGCACCATCGAGAGCATCCTGACTGGTTGCATCACAGCCTGGTATGGCAACTGCTCGGCCTCCGACCGCAAGGCACTACAGAGGATAGTGCGAACGGCCAGTACATCACTGATCCAAGCTTCTTGCCATCCAGGACCTCTATGCCAGGCGGTGTCAGAGGAAGGCTCTAAAAAGTGTCAAAGACTCCAGCCACCCTAGTCATAGACCGTTCTCTCTGCAACCACACGGCAAGCGGTACCGGATCACCAAGTCTAGGTCCAAGAGGCTTCTAAACAGCTTCTACCACCAAGCCATAAGACTCCTGAACACCCTATACACCACTGCTACTCTGTTGTTATTATCTATGCATAGTCACTTTAATAGCTCTACCTACATGTACATATTACCTCAACTTACCAATGCCCCCACACAAAGAGCTCTGCTCTTTAATTACTTGTTACTTTTTTTCTTATTCTTATCCATTTTTTAAACTGCATTGTTGGTTAAGGGCTTGTAAGTAAGCATTTCACTGTAAGGTCTACACCTGTTGTATTCGGCGTATGTGACTAATCAAATTTTATTTGATTTGATTTGACCTGGTGTCAAGAGTTGTACACGAGACTGAGAAAGCTGGAAAGTGCAAATGGCTGTAAGTGAAGTGTTCAACTCAAATTCAAGGTCTAATTATACAGAGCAACCCTTTAATCTAAGTAATCTCTGATCTCAGTTAGCATCTACTACTATGAGCATAACAATAGAAAACAATAGCAACAAGGCAGGCTGTGTACAATTAACAGAAATATAAATATTACTTCATGGCCTGTGTCCCAAATGGCACCCTAGTCTCTGTGTAGCACTACTATGGCCACTACGTAGTGCACTACCTACGGGTTCTGGTCAAAAGTAGTGCACTAGACAGGGAACAGGGTGCCATTTGGGACCATGTTTAAGCAGTCATTAATCAGATATAAATAGTGTGAAGCCTTTAGTTGATTAATGAGGTGAGGCTTGTGCTAATTACTGTTTCCTGGGCTTGTAATTAGGTTGGCAGAGATAATCAAGATGAATGAACGCTCTGACCCCCTTCTCTTCTCCCCTATAAGGCTCCAGGCATTGCTCTCTACTGTTCTGTCTGTTTTGATGCACTGCTGCTGCTGCTGCTCAGTCATGTAGCATGTAGCAGCCCTCATCGTGACACATACAATGTAAATAAAGCATCATGCTTATGAAGCCACAGACATTACCTATCTGCTATTGTCCCATCAAAACCATGCATGGCAATAGTCTACTTCAAGTCAGTTCTTCTACTCTGCTCTTATTGTCTGTTTATATAGTACAGCTCTAATAATGTCTTACAGGTACTGTAGAAAACTCTCACTTCCCCCCTTCCTTGGAGGGGAGCCTGCCCCTTATTGGCCGCCACACACCTTCATCAAACTTAATCCAAAACCCAATAACGACAACCTGGAAAGAGGCGGGACATTCCCAGTAAAGGGGTGCTCACCAGCATTCATTAGGCCTCTTTCCACCAACCAAACCAGCTCAACAGAGTCCTACAAATGCTTGTATAGAAAGTAAGTAATGCATGACTGTGTTCTGGCCATTGTCAAGTATATCCCTATTGTAAATGTAGCCCAAATGTATATATTTAAAGCATGTATTAAATCACTCAGGCTGTAGCAGTAATACATTGTCATTCATCCTCAGACAAACCATGCTTTTCTGGTCATAAAACGATTTGAATAATGATGTATTGCTTGAAATCCAGTTTTTATAAAGTACAGTCTCTAACTGTTACAGTTAATGACAATGAAATGGTTTTTTAATCTTATATACACTTACAATGTAGCGACATGGAGAACTACTCGCAAATAGTATGAAGTACAGCAGAAGTGTCACTAGAATATCCCATGTGCACTTCAGCATTGGTGTACTCTTTCAGTACTTCAATACAGACTGTCATCAAACTGGTGTCTTTTATATCAGTGCATTTATATGGTATTGCAGTACATTACATTGTAGTGTTGTTATACTAAATCACCTTTGTGTGTGTGTTTATTTATATACATATATATATGACATGTTTGACATATTTACACACTTGTACTGTAGGCCTGAGTGTTTGCCTGTTTAAATGCATCGCACACTCTCCAAGATTGTTACAGTTGGAAGTAGTTATTGTATGTTGACCTTTGTGTGAAATGAAAACAAGTTGACTAGCAGATATTGAATCCATAATGAATGTGTAAACGTGGTAAGAAATAGCTGAAGGGACGTGGAGGTAAATGAATTAGACAGAGCTGGAGCAATGCTCTAATTATTTCACTCTGAAACTGCTGCTCACATTAAGAGGAGCTGAAGACATGATCTGCCTGGCTGCTCTCAAAATTATTATTGTGTGCATTTCCATAATGCTGTGGTGTATAGCCTCCCACTCAGTTATTCTGAAGAGGTCTATAGCCCTGGAATAGGATGCATATTTCAAAACTGCTTTTGCGTCAAGGACAGAGGGACCATGTACACAAACTCACATTATGGATTGTTCATTCAAATGAGCACCATCCACTTGAAGAGAGCAACTAAACTTGGTATTATGACTTGGTATTTTGTTGATGGTGGTGGAAAATGTCTCAGGCGCCGCTCCAGAATCTCTCAGAAGTGTTAAATTGGGCTGAGATCTGGTGACACACACACAACCCCCTATATGGTCCTTTGAGACCCCTCTTTTAAAGTCAATGAGATCTCTTCTTCAAGCCATGGTAGCCAAAATAATAACTGGGCATTCTTGAACATGGGATGTTAATTGCTCAATTACCTCAGGAACCACACCAGTTTTCTATATACACTGTACTTATACTGCAGTAGTTTGTGTCGGGGGGCTAGGGTCCGTCTGTTATATCTGGAGTATTTCTCCTCTCTTATCCGGTGTCCTGTGTGAATTTAAGTATGCTCTCTCTTTCTATCTCTCTCGGAGGACCTGAGCATTAGGACCATTCCTCAAGGCCTACCTGGCCTGATGACTCCTTGATGTCCCCAGTCCATCTGGCCGTGCTGCTTCTCCAGTTTCAACTGTTCTGCCTGTTCTATGAACATTTTAAAATCTTGTCCATGTTCTGTTATAATCTGCACCCGGCACAGCCAGAAGAGGACTGGCCACCCCTCACAGCCTGGTTCCTCTCTAGGTTTCTTCCTAGGTTCTGGCCTTTGTAGGGAGTTTTTTTACACCTGCATTGCTTGCTGTTCGGGGTTTTAGGCTGGGTTTCTGTACAGCACTCTGTGACATCAGCTGATGTAAGAAGGCCTTTATAAATACATTTGATTTGATACTTTAACATTGTCATTTTACATTGTCATTTAGCAGACACTTATCCAGAGCAACTTACAGTAGTGAGTGCATCCATTTTTCATACTGGTGCCCCATGGGAATAGAACCCACAACCCTGGCGCTGCAAGAGCCATGGTCTTCCAACTGAGACACACTTTATATCCCTCATTTACTCAAGTGGTCTTATTTTGGCAGTTACCTATTCAACGCAACAATGCTTGGACTTTCATTTCATCATGCTTGGCGCCACCTCCTGGTAACCTTGCGCTAGATCTGTGGTTAACAGGCAAATACTTCTGGCTCAGAGTAACCAAACAGACTAAATATTACCAGAGGTGATTATAAAAAAAATATAAAAAAGAAACAGGACAGGGTAATAGACTTTAATCTCCTTTCACAGCACTTGTGTACAGTATTCAAAAGTTAGACTATTTCACAGTTAAACAAAAGACTACTTGATGTTAGATTAACGTTTAGAAAAAAAAAACTATGTACAGTCATTCACATTTGACAGTTCAAGCAAAGATATTACATTTGATTTTTAAATGTACATATACACATATGCTACAAATGCCAGAGAAGAAATAAGAATAGAGCATTTATACACATTTTAAAGAAGCAGACCAGTATTGAGTAAGCTGAAAGTATTATGTTTTTTTTTTTACAGATGTCTTGTGTTCATTTCAGAATGAAACTCAACAGGGAAACAGACTTGCGTTACAGAGTGTTTTTGAGATTCCTTTAACATTATAGCGCATGTGTGTAGGCTACAGCTGTACAAGCTAGGGTCTGACCAACAACAACCAATTTCTGACCCATCCTCCATTTCCCAGTGAAGGAACATAGACCTAACATCTCAGACACTGCAGTCATAGACCCAGAAAACAGACATGTTGTTCATTAAAACAAAGCCACAACAAAATAAAAGGCATGCTCAAAACAAAACGTGAACGCAGAGTTAATTAAGACAGGCATATACCGTAATGCCTGGCTGACTTCCCAGTTGGTGGTTTCTTCGCTATAGTAGACGGGGTTCACTTAACATGTAGAGGGCTGCACAGGTCAGGAGCGTAGGGTATAGGGAGAGGCATCGGTCTGTAGACTCACAGCCGCTTCCTGAAAGGTGCCTTGAAATGCAGTTCTCTCACCCCATAGGACCACGGCTGCAAGTCTGCAGACCGATACCGTTGGCATGGAAGTGCTGAGCATGATTGGAAAATACAGTCTACCTGCATCCAAAATAGCACCTTATTTCCTATACAATCCACTGTTGACCAGCGCCCCATGTCAAAAGTAGTGCACTATGTAGGGAATAGGGTGCTATTGCAGCAGCCTATCAAGAGGTCTCTTCATCCAGGCGTCTGTGCAGACCTGCCCTGACTAACGTTGAACCTGTTTTAAACACACTCCTAACATACTCTCCAAGACCTACCAGTCAGAAAACAGATGATCACTTAAATAGGTATAAAACTGCACTTTAAAAGTAAATATTGTACATTATCAATATTATTATTTCTAAATGGAAAAATACAATGTGCAATTATGTACAAGCAAAAAAGATCAGCACTTTGGTGTAGGTTGGTTTTTACCTATTAGATGAACTTTTTGTCGTAAAGAACTTCTAGAACCAAGCAGCGCATACATTTTAAACAGATGAAGACATGAAGTACTACACTGTTACAGAGAGAATCTTTCAGACAAAGATAAGTCTTTCAAAGACACTCACTACCAAAGCCATTGGTCCTCCAATCATAGGTCTTACCTCCATTGTCTCACAGGCAGTTGCACTAATCCTTGTCAGACAACTCACCCTGAATTTACCGATCGCTACATACATTGTCTGAAACTGCCATCCTAGAAGTTGTTTGTGTGACTTCAAAATGAGGGGCATTGTACAAAACAAATTCAACAGCGATTGGATCGTCTAACAAAATCTAACCAGAGTATCAAAGTTGATAACGTCATCCATGTTAGGCGGCTCTGGCCCAACCCATCAGTTTCTGGGACCAATCAGAACGGTCAGAATGTGTTCACATTCTAGAAATCATCAGGGAGGGAGGCAAATCCAGACTCATCATGGAGAAGAAACTTCAGGTTGGCCGGAGTGATGTGGATGGGTAGCCAGGCAACAAACCAGCTTAAGCCTATAATCCTGGACTAAAAATCACTTCCAATGGTGACACCATTGAACATCAGCTCTCCATTGAAAAGTGCCTTTTAGTCCAGGACTAGGCTGAGTCTAGCCAAATGCAACTGCCCCATGAGGTTACATGATAAAAACAAAAAGTGAATCTAAACAACTTAATACAGTGAACATAACATAGTCATGACTAGGGCTTGGAGGGTTTCCAGACCACAAGGCCCACGAGTTTCTCCTGGTCAGAGTTTTCCCAGGAAATGGTCAGGAAATACTCCTGGCCGTCATCATGACGACACATTTCCCATGAAACAAACTACAGCCTAGTTACGGTAGGGAAGAGGACGTCGTTTCAGTCAGGGGAACAGAATGTAAACAAGATGGACGCACTCCTGTTTGTCATCTAGGAGACAGTACGTAAGTGAATCTAACCATTTAACCAACAAATATATATTGGTGACTATACCAAGTGCACCAACACATATTGGTAACTTACTATATAGCCTACCATTAAACCAACAGATATACTGGTGACTAAATAATCCATGGACCAGTGAGCCCAGACAAGATGTATATATCCAATATGAATGGCTCGGAGTGAGCCCACACACACACATTAATATTCCCAGTCAGTCAGCAGCACAACACAGGAGACAAGTTGCAGAGTTGGTCCAGGTCTCCCCTGTTGCGAGCTACCCCTGTGGGCGGGCACAGACTGGGGTGAGAGATGCTACTGGAATTTTACACTGAATTCACCATATTTTACGTGGCACTGTTTTCATTTGGTTGTTCTTAACAAAAAAAAAAAAAACATGATAGTTCTCTTTTTTCCTTGCATATTTAGACATTTTGGAGGGTCTTAAAGACTTTAGTCTTCATGAAGAAGTGCATGGTTCTAGGCTTCTATAGCGAGCTAGGTAGGGATCTGTCTGTAGCAGTGATGCTATGGATTTGGCCCTGTGGAGTGTCAATGGATGGTGAGTCATGGTTTCTAACAGCTATGAGTTCTCAAAGGGTTCTATATGTTCCCATAGGGTTCTATGAGTTCTATAAGTTCCCATAGGGTTCTATGAGTTCTCAAATAGTTGTATAAGTTCCCATAGGGTTCTATGAGTTCTATAAGTTCCCATCGGGTTCTATGAGTTCTAAAAGTTCCCATAGGGTTCTATGAGTTTCTAGTGAGTGCCGAATGAAATCCACAGGAAGTGTGGACTAGGCTCTCTCCGGGTCTTCTTTCCGACACCCCCCAGAGGGCACTCTACGGTGGACATGAGGACCAGATAGGGAGGACTTTTATTCCGGAAAGTTCAGCGCTGCAACCTCTGGCTTCATCTTGAAATACTGGCTGAAGCGAAGGACTGCGTATCTGAAACGAGCGAGCCAATGTACGTCAACGTTAGTGACAAGAGATGAAGTCAGTTACAATATATCATAAGAAAACAAGATGCTGCGTATAGGCATAACATCAGAAGGTCATTCAGAGTGAAACAGTACTCAACAACATAACATTATTACAGAAACTACAAATATGCTATATCTGCTTTGAGAGCTTGGGACTTTAAGGTTATATCTGCATTTTGGGCAAATTTTAGTTACCGACAAAGCCTTGTTCTGTTCAATGTTCTCTACCTATATAGTACTCTAAATACCCCAATGCAAGTTGAAATGAATACAATAGAAAAATTGCTGACGCTATTCAAACCAATGAGGGTTCGGAACTCTACAGCCAATTATCTCAGAAGCATATTTCTGCAGACAGAACCTTATAGTGCCAAGCTCTCGACTTGTCTCTGGATCAAAACCTACA
Organism: Brachymystax lenok tsinlingensis; assembly: GCA_030435695.1. Lineage (NCBI taxonomy): Eukaryota > Metazoa > Chordata > Actinopteri > Salmoniformes > Salmonidae > Brachymystax > Brachymystax lenok. The sequence continues at coordinate 7,539,072 of CM059783.1, forward strand.
TTTTTGAAGCCACTTACCCCAGGAAGTCAAAATCAATGGTGGAGAACTCTGCCTGAATCAGAGCCCATAGGCCCCAGAAGAAATGAGATGCCTGGAGAGGGGGAAAGAATGTGGGATAGCCATGTTATTGAATGTGGGTCAGTGCTCATAGTCCTGACCGGAATGGAAATCTTTAACCAACACCATTGTCACACCAAACATGACAAACGCCCATAGTAACAACCAACAAAGGTGTTGTCTACCGCGGAAATCAAGGCTACCACTTCTATCTACAGTAAACACACGTGTAGTTACCAAAGGAGGAGGTAGGGCGAGTCTCAGAGTTGGGATACTCGCCCAGGAGGGTGCTCCTGTTGACTGTGCAAAATCAGAATTCTAGATCGTCCAGGAAACCTCCAAGGAGCATGCTATAGAGTCTCCCTACTTCAAAACCGGTACAGCAAGCTTCTGTTGCTGTTTGTTTAGCCTATGTATAGCTAATGTATGGATAATACCCCCAGGGACTCTATTTTCCATAACAAGGCTCAACTCTTCTCATTCGTTTTCAATACGTTTTCAAGGTCACTTCTCTCTGTGAAAGTGTATAAATTAGTCGATCTAGTATGGTCCCTCCTTTGATCTTTGAAAGCAGTGTTACGCTTTATTGCTATTCAAACGCTTTGGAACTTTCTTCAGCTAATCTGTAGTGTAAAGTACTCGGATAAATTACCAGTACTGCACTTCCGTTGCACAGCAAACAGTCAACTAGAAATATTTACAAAGCTATTTATCCTGCTTCGTTTGTCTCTCATTTGCAGGTCTACTACGTGTTTCTTTCAAAGTTCTCCTCTGCCTTACAATTCCCAGGGGACATACCTTCTAGATGTGTCTATGTGTTCCGGGAAACAACAATCTCTGCTAGGTACCAGGGGAGACGGTTCTACACAAGACTACACTGCCCTAACCATTGATTAAAGGCCCACCCAAATTAACCTTGAGCGATTCGCCCGAACACACACATCCTTGTGCAATTGATTTGTGTTGGGTACATCGTGTCGTTTCTCTGAAAGAAGTGAGCGGACGGGATGAAGAAAGAGAGGAGTTGAAGGCCAAAAGGGCCGAGCAGTGAACTGAGAATATCAAACAGACGGAGATGACTGGCATTGAAGACCTCCTTGTGAAAAGCTTCAAAAGAGCCTTTCAACTTTACCTAGGAATGGTACTGGCTGATTTCCCTGTGTCAACGTCTCACTAAACATCGGCCTAATACTTAATCTTGTAAACAAAACTCAAATAAAAATGTGACAAAGGTTCACCAACTTAGTCTCGGGTGGAAACCACAAATTAACTACACAAAAAAGGAGAAGTGAACTCACCAGGGAGAAGCGGTTGACCTGTACGTAGAGCACCGCCACCTCTGTCTCAGTGACCTCTGACCCTTGACCTTTGTGTTCCTTATAGGCCTCCAAGTAGGAGCGCAGCCACTGCAGCTGCAAACTCCGCTCTGGGTAGTGGCTGTAGTCCACCTCATTCAGACCTACACAGGACACACACACACACACGCCAAGTAAAAGGTCAAAACACACAAATGCTTAGTACAATGACCAAACAATAGTCATTGAGCAGATGCTTTTATCAAAAGCAGCCATGGGTGCACATTTTACGAGTGGATTGAACCCACTATCCTAGCGCTGCAAGCGCTATGCTCTACCAACTGAGCTACAGAGGACCACATCGCATACTGGACACGCAGCACTTAGTAAAATGACCAATGACCATTCGCACTTGGCAACGTGACCCAAAACACACACTCCTCTTACCTGCAAATTCATTGAAGTGGTTCCCAATGTCATAGGCTTGGTAATTGTACCCAGCGTATTCGTAGTCAATGAACTTGACATTTTCTGAAAGGAGCAGAGAGAGGAGGGTTTGTTTAGTACAGGACAGAAACCAGTCACATTATTAATGATAAAGCTGTGCATTATTAACCCATTATCATCCCTCTAGTCTAAGTGGTTCTGATGCCTGACCTTCAGCCTACTGTAAATACCGTAGGCCTATGGGGTTGAGGAGTAAGAGTTTGCATTTTGAAGGGAGAATGTTTCGAGATAAACGAAGACAAGGAAGTTGGTAAAAACGCAGACACATACAAAGTCGGCAGATAGACAGACATATAGGCCTATTTGACGCAGACATGCAGTTCGCCTGGTCCCAAACAGGTAAATGTGCTTTAGCTGATTCCTCTGACTAGCGTGGTCATGACAGTGGTTGTCATGTTATATAACAGCCAGATGAGTTAGCTAAAACCATTCAGATGTAGGACCAGCTTCCACCCAGTTTGTCCTGGAAAAAGGTGAGAACTGATATTTTCAAAATAGAGTTCAAAAAGAGATTGATTTTATGTTCTCCTTCTCGGTTTCACTTCCATCCATGCCAGTATATAAGAGTGGGGGTGATCACAATATAGGCTACAGGAGCCAGTCATGTGATTGGAAAATGGATTGGATTATCCAATTCAGAAGACAAATAATAGTCCGTTATCAACTTTTTCCAGGAAATCTCCTGATTGGCTTCACAAACAAATTAGCTCACACAGACGCTATAATACACAGAGGAATAATGTGTCATTTTTACATGTTTAGTTTTTGTTGCTGTTACTGAGATGTTATAAATAAATACAGAGAGGAATATGAAAGGAGTCGAAATGTGTCATTTAAAAAAAGTAAGAAATCTATATTACTTTCCACGGCAAGTTTATATTGGGTTAGTTTGGTTCATATGCAGTTGTGGAACTTGCAGAGGAATTGGTTGGGTAAAAAGGTCATGAGTTGAGAAAGTGATTGCGGTGGAAAGATGGAAAAAGAAGCACCATGCAGAAGGAATGTGGAAGAGATGCAACACTGCCCTCTAGCGAAGAAACAGTACATGAGGTGATGTCAACATACAAAGCCTTACCCCCAAATCTAACTAGAAAGCGCTGTTTTAGCGCTCTCCCTGACAACAAAAAATACCCTTTCAAATGCTTTAGGGTCTTTAATCCTTTTTTGCATTTGATTTACTATGCAGGTCATATTCAAGAGTGCTTGTTGAAGCACCCTAAATTCCAAATGTGTTTGTCACAGTACAGTTTCACATTCAGTGTGTGTATGAGTGTTTTGGTGTGTGTTTCTGAGGTTGACTTAGTAAAGACACGTGAGATGGTTACCGGACGCCGGGCGGTCCTAGCAGGACACAACAGAACACCTCCAGTCAGTGGCTAGTAGCCCTGTACAGCAGACGAAAAGGTTTGGGCAAACTCACATTCACCACACACACACACACAGACACAGACACACTCTCTCGCATTCACACACAACCACGGTCACACAAACTGCAGAAACTGCCAACTCTCTCCTCTCCTTTGGTCTTCTCACACTTCCCCATTTTCGCAACAGGCCCCTTCAAAGCTACACTCTGATTGGTCCACGTGGGACCTAATGGCACAACACCTCCCTGCTCTTATGTAAATGAGATAATTGAGTGGCTTCCTATTGTAAACTAAGCACCACAGGTTTGAGTCTCAGGGATTTGGGGCAGAATTTGACTACTTCTCTCCCTTCATCGCCTGACCTGACAGAGCAGAAAGATAAACAGAGCGATGGGGGGGCACTGTTTTTCAGCTGAATGAGACAAACAAACCTGCTCTCTTACTGGGTGAACTGAAATGACTCTTGTAAACATCTTAAATCAGTTTAAAGTTTCCCTAATCTTTCAATTTAGTCAGTTTCAGAGGGTAAACTGCGCAGGCTTCCCTCTGCGCTCACAGAGACAGTACTAAAACTGTTGCTGAGAGACTGTGGTTGAAAGAGCGGTGTGTGCTCGGCCTACACTAACTGTAGTTAGTTATGTTTTCTGTGATTATTTTTTGTTATTGCCAAAGCTTAAGGTTTCCCTCTCCCCCATCTCATAAAATAGAAAAGAGCTACCCTGTCACCAAGTAAGCCAGGTGTGCTCTAGCACTGGGTTGGATAACAGTATGGTAAAGAGCTAGCACTGCAAGAGCCATCTGTCACTGAGTGAAAGTAATAAGAGCAAATGGTGCATTGAGCTAGCTAACACAGAGCGTTCAGTCAGTCTGAGTGAAAGGAGTGAGATAGCGCCTTCTGCTGCTCTGAGCTGAGAGCTGTGGCGTAGAACAGTGGTGTGTTCTGAACTGGGTCTGTCAACCCTCCCTCTGGCTGGCCAGCCGCTCCCGCCTGTCACTCTTAGGAGAGAAAAGCTGGACACAAGGGAGCTGTGAGATCACCCCGCCCCTCGCCGAACAGATCAGCGAAGGGGTAGACAGCGCTCTCCCTCATTCCCATGTTTTCTCAGGTAAAAATCAGCTGCATCCCTCTCCCCCCTCCCTCACCTTAGCCTCAGGTAAGAATGCTCTCCACCTCCACCCTCCGGTAAAAGCACCCGCCACTCCCTCTGCAACCATTGGCCATCTGGCGGGTCTTGTCTGGTCTGAGAGACCATTTCTACTTGGATCCTCTTTGTACACGGGCGGCCGTTAGTACCAAAGGCATTCACAACACAAACAAAACAGCATTCCCAAAGAACCACAAATAAAAACATGAACATTTAAATGGGCTACGGCGCTCCCCTCCCTTCCCACCCGTAGCTAGCATGACCATGATGGGCAAAGCCTGTTGGCTCTGTGATGGTGGTTGGCTACACAAGATGCACTAAAGCCAGGGCCCTGTTCAGTTGAGCAAAACAGGAGAAAACACTGAAACAGAAACCAAAATAAGCCAATTTAACAAGTTTGGGTACTTCATACCTCCTCTGTTTCAGAATGTTCTCTCAAAATGTTTACCTACTGAACACTATGGTCAGTCCTTCCTGTGGTTTGTGGCTTGTGACTGGGAGAATGCCATGCAGAACAGTAGTGCAGTGCCTCAAATCTATTTTAACTCCAGAACTAAATTAAAATTACATTTCTCCTCATTTCTCTTCAATGTGGAAAATCAGAATTGGAATTTCAGTCGACTTCCTGAATCAACTGAATTTAAAAATGGAATTGACCCAAAACTCTGGTGCAGTATATGAAATCAGGCCTACCTGTGACTGGGTAGTGGTGGACAGTGCAATAGTGGCTAGGTGCAGTGCAGTATGTTTGGGCATGCAGGGTGAGACTCACCTCCTTGCTGATTATAGATTATGTTCTTACACAGCAGGTCGTTGTGGCAAAGGACTACAGGAGAGCCCAGCACAGACAGACTCTGCTGCATCCACACCATCTCTTCCCTCAGTCGCCTTCGACTAGGCACCTCACTGTTTAACCTGGGGATGGAGGGAGAGGGTGGAGGTAGAAAGAAGAGCGCAAAAGAGGCAGAGAGATAGAGAGAGAATTGGAGAGAGAGAGGGGGAGGGAGAGATTACAGAAGTACACAGGGAAAGAAGTAGAGGTGTTGCGCAATCTCAGAGGTACAGTATTATTGTTCCATCTCGGACCAATAAAAGGAGAGGGTTGGAATCTACTAGAAAACTGACATCAGTCAAGAGTAAACTCATCAATACGTCATCTCAGATCAATAAACTACGACTGCATAAAGGAGTCTTGTAAAGGCTTGAAACTCCAAGCAGAGTGCATAATCTCCAATCCATATGACTTTATTAAAACAGTCAACATACCGAACTAAAACTGTACAGTATTTTTTATTTAACCTTTATTTAAATAGGCAACGCTACATATTGTTCCTGAATAGTGGGTGTGGTTTGAGTGATGGGGGGCTCGTCCTCTTCAGGTAAACACACCTGGTGAAGCTATGTGAGGAATGGCAGGCACTCACTGTGCAATCGCTCAGGCATGCCAGAGGTCACAGGACAAGCATCTCTCTAGTGTTCCATTCAAGAGCTTCCTGACGGAAAGTTCCAGACTAAAGCCCCAAGGAGTTTCCTCTTCACTATGTAAACAGACCTTACCTAGAAAATCTCCTGGCCCCGTTAATGAGTCATAAAATAGGAAATAGGTGGAGGCAAGATATTCAAGCACAAATAAAAACAGTTTTATAACCTTAAAAAAGGTATTGATGAGAAACATCCAGATTTCATGTGTCCCTACAAAGATAACGCAGTGCTCTTATCTAGACCTCAACTATGTCCCAATATCTCAACTAGCATACTATTCAGTGTGCATGGCATGAACACGCCAACACAGGCCTTCATACTCCGTACCATGCAGGTCTGGATATTGGGACCCAGTTCATTTCTTTATCTACACCACTCACCTCATGTTCATCTCTGGGTCTTGGAAGAACTTGGGCACCAGGGCGAAGTACTTGCCCATTGTCAGCCACAGGTCTGACTGGGGCACCCATCCGTTGTGAGCATGGATGGCATGGTACTTAGCCAGCTGCCTCGCGATGAGCCTGTAAGGTGGTGGAAGCGATGTGAGTTGGCGATAGGGAGTTGAGAGGAGGGACCAAATTCCTGAGGCCAAGACCATAAAAAAACTCTTATTTCAGTACTGGCTTATACACTAGAGGCCATATTTGTAAAGAATCCAGGAATTTTATGAAAGTCAGGTCAGAGGAGAAACCCAAGACTGTCAACTCACTAAGCTTAAGGTGAGTTTACACCTACGGGTGAGACTATATTTGTCTATGTACATCGGTGTACCCGATACTGAACACAAGTGAACTGAATGCATAGCCCTGGAGCGGATGGGCTTTAGATAAAGAACAGGTTAGCTAACGAATGGTTCTGTAACCATAGATCCAGGATGAGCTTTAAATCACACTCCTGACCTGTAACGGTCTATCTATGTCCCATGTTTCTACTGCTAGTAATGTTCCTCAAGGGAACAAGTCACATTACCTTTCCATACTGACTCACCCATATTCAGTTGAAGTCGGAAGTTTACATACACCTTAGCCAAAGACATTTAAACTCAGTTTTTTACAATTCCTGACATTTAGTCCTAGTAAACATTCCCTGTCTTAGGTCAGTTAGGATCACCACTTTATTTTAAGAATGTGAAATGTCAGAATAAATAATAGTAGAGAGAATGATTAATTTCAGCTTTTATTTCTTTCATCACATTCCCAAGTAGGTCAGAAGTTTACATACACTCCATTACTATTTGGTAGCATTGCCTTTAAATTGTTTAACTTGGGTCAAATGTTTTGGGTAGTCTTCCACAAGCTTCCCACAATAAGTTGGGTGAATTTTGGCCCATTCTTTCTGACAGAGCTGGTGTAACAGTCAGGTTTGTAGGCCTCCTTGCTCGCGCACGATTTTTCAGTTCTGCCCACAAATTTTCTATAGGATTGAGGTCAGGGCTTTGTGATGGCCATTCCAATACCTTGACTTTGTTGTCCTTAAGCCATTTTTCCACAACTTTGGAAGTATGCTTGGTGTCATTGTCTATTTGGAAGACCCATTTGCGACCAAGCTTTTCACTTCCTGACTGATGTCTTGAGATGTTGCGTCAATATATCCACATAATTTTACTTCCTCATGATGCCATCTATTTTGTTAAGTGCATCAGTCCCTCCTGCAGCAAAGCACCCCCACAACATGATGCTGCCACCCCCGTGCTTCAGGGTTTGGATGGTGTTCTTCGGCTGGCAAGCCTCCCCCTTTTTCCTCCAAACATAACGATGGTCATTATGGCCAAACAGTTCTATTTTTGTTTCATCAGATCAGAGGACATTTCTCCAAAAAGTACGATCTTTGTTCCCATGTGCAGTTGCAAACCATAGTCTGGCTTTTTTATGGCGGTTTTGGAGCAGTGGCTTCTTCCTTGCTGAGCGGCCTTTCAGGTTATGTCGATATAGGACTCGTTTTACTGTGAATATAGATACTTTTGTACCCGTTTCCTCCAGCATGTTCACAAGGTCCTTTGCTGTTGTACTGGGATTGATGGCACTTTTTGCACCAAAGTACATTCATCTCTAGGAGACAGAACGCGTCTCCTTCCTGAGCGGTATGACGGCTGCGTGGTCCCATGGTGTTCATACTCACGTACTATTGTTTGTACAGATGAACGTGGTGCCTTCAGGCATTTGGAAATTGCTCCCAAGGAAGAACCAGACTTGTGGAGGTCTACAATTTTTTTTTTCTTAGGTCTTGGCTGATTTCTTTTGATTTTTCCATGATGTCAAGCAAAGAGGCAGTGAGTTTGAAGGTAGGCCTTGAAATATAACCACAGGTACACCTCCAATTGACAAAAATAATGTCAATTTGCATATCAGAAGCTTCTAAAGCCATGATGTAATTTTCTGGAATTTTCCAAGCTGTTTAAAGGCACAGTCAACTTAGTGCATGTAAACTTCTGACCCACTGGAATTGTGATACAGTGAATTATAAGTGAAATAATCTGTCTGTAAACAATTGTTGGAAAAATGACTTGTGTCATGCACAAAGTAGATGTCCTAACAGACTTGCCAAAACTATAGATGGTTAACAATAAATTTGTGGAATGGTTGAAAAACGAGTTAATGACTCCAACATAAGTGTATGTAAACTTCGACTTCAACTGTATTAGGTACACAGAAGCACCACACCTTACATGACAATGCCAAAGATTATGGAACGTGTAGAGAAGTGCAGGTGTACTGTGGTTTCACCTGAACATTTATTCAAAGGTGTGGTGTATGTCGAGCACTGCGTGTTTTATGTGGGAGTAGTTCTTCTAAGATTAGGGCCTGGTAGGATAGCTCAGAGTTTCTACTCTTTTCTATCCAAACCTAAGGGGGGTAGGCAATGGGGGAGGGTGTGGTTATCTCAAAGATTTAGGCTAGACTAAGAGTGTTCTTGGTTCAACAAGTTGCACTCAACGTGGTGGGCTAACTGTCGCTGTACCTGGACGTGGGCAGGCTGCGGATGTGATCAGGTTCCAGTGCCTGGCCCTGTAGGAACTCATAGCAGAGGCCGTTGTTGAAGGTACAGTAGAGACGCGGGGCGCAGCGGTGTGCGTGGAGTGTCCGGAAACTCTTCACCTCGTTCTCCCGGTCCACAAACAGCTCTGTCTTGTTGCCATAGATACGCACCAGGACCACATCCTGCATGACCCCGCCCACGTAGCAGCCCAGCAACTTATTGGTGATTCCATCTGTGAAGAACTGAGAGGAGAGAGATGATTGGTAGACAAATTATTGCAATTGGGCATCATCATCATTACATCCAATGCCTCAGTATAAAAGAAATATATTTAGGACAATTCACTCAGTTATTTATAGGCCTATGTCAAATCATGCAGGATTTTATAACAGGGAATGGCGATAGGCCCCGATTATATAGCGGATTCACTACAGATACCCTATACTACAGGTACAGTAGACTTCCTGTCAGGTAGGCTACAGCTTTATCATCTTTCTATTAATACTACGGACGAGGATATTTCTAAAATACTTCTACAAGTGCAGTCCTCTGGACCTCTACCATCCACACACAGTATCCTGCCACCTACTGTAGTATAATTTTCATCCTGGGACTGAATTCTATGGTTCCTTTTATAAGTTGTCAATTGATTTCAGATCTGATGGAAAAACAAAGGGCCCCAGAATGCATTGATGGAAAAGAGGAATTGTCTGGGTGGGTTTAAACACAATGTTTGTTTTCATCCCAATGAAAACTGGAACATTTCTGGGGAGTAGGCATTCCACCCCTGATCGCATACACTATCAGGGATTGACCATGAGCGTAGAGGCACGTCCGGAATTTTATTTTGCAGGAGCAAGCCATGGCTGGCATGTGCTGAGTCCTTGATTTGTGAACGAAAATAGGCAGGGTGGTTGTGTGTGTGTATGTGTGTCTACCCTGCCCACAACACCCCCTAGAGCTGTGTTAACATAGAGAAACCACTCAAACCCCTCTCTTCTGTGTTCGTCAAGACGACCACTCCCCCTTCAGTTATGTTTTTATTTAGGAGGTGGAAACTGAAATTGCCCCAATTGTGCCGCTCTTGTATGGTCACTAAGTCTTACGATACCACCCATTTAACGAGCAGCATGACGCATGACAGACTTGTTCTACTTGTTTACATTAGCTAGGTGGTGTAAACCTATGTGGTGGGTTAGTAAAGGTTTGCCATGAACAAAACACATGACTAGTCGGTCATAAGACCAGTTAATGGAAAACTCGATGTCCTGATGCAAATTGCCAACTAGGCTATGTTTCCTTTCTCAGAAGGCTGTTCACCATTTAGACTAGCCCAACTTAAAATCACACAGAGCCCAGGAGAAACTCAGACTGGATTAAGTAGTTTTTCCCCCCCCTCAATCTACACACAATACCCCATAATTACAAAGCAAAAACATTATTTTTTTTTGAAAATGTATTATAAAAAATAAAACAAATCTCACATTTACATAAGTATTCAGACCCTTTACTCAGTACTTTGAAGCACCTTTGGTAGCGATTATATCCTCAAGTCTTCTTTGGTATGACGCTACAAGCTTGACACCTGTATTTGGAGAGTTTCTCCCCTTCTTCTCTGCAGATCCTCTCAAGCTCTGTCAGGTTGGAGTGTCGCATCAGTTATTTTCAGGTCTCTCCAGAGATGTTCGGTCTGTTTCAAGTCCGGGCACTGGCTGGGCCACTCAAGGACATTCAGAGACTTGTCCCAAAGCCACTCCTGCATTGTCTTGGCTGTGTGCTTAGGGTCATGTCCTGTTAGAAGGTGAACCTTCTGAGAGTCCTTTAGCGGGCTGTCATGTGCCTTTTACTGAGGAGGAGCTTCCGTCTGGCCACTACCATAAAGGCCTGATTGGTGAAGAGCTGCAGAGATGGTTGTCCTTCCGGACAACCATCCAGAAGGACAACCATCCTTGGAAGAACCAACTCTGCAGCTCTGTCAGAGTGACCATGGGTTCTTGGTCATCTCCCTGACCAAGTCCATCTCCCCCGATTGCTCAGTTTGGCCAGCGGCCAGCTCTAGGAAGAGTCTTGGATGTTCCAAACTTCTGATGGAGGCCACTGTGTTCTTGGGACCTTCAATGCTGTAGAAATGTTTTGGTACCCTCCCCCAGAGCTGTGCCTCGACTCAATCCTGTCTCTGAGCTTTACGGACAATTCCTTCAACCCCATGGATTGGTTTTTGCTCTGACATGCACTGTCAACTGTGGGGATCTTATACAGACAGGTGTGTGCCTTCCCAAATCATGTCCAATCAATTGAATTTACCACAGGTGGACTCCAATTAAGTTGTAGAAACTTCTCTACAACTTCAGATCAATAGAAACAGGATGTACCGGAGCTCAATTTTGAGTCTCATAGCAAAGGGTTGAATACTTATGCAAATACGTTTTTATTTATTTATTTTTATAAAATTTGCACAAATTTCTAAAAACCCATTTTCCTTTTGTCATTATGGGTTATTGTGTGCAAAAAAATATTTTATACCTTTTGGAATAAGGCTGTAACGTAACAAAACGCAGAAAAGGGGAAAGAGTGAATACTTTCCGAATGCACTGTATGTGAAAATTGTGCATTTCTACGTTTTGTAGTAAAAACAAATATAGGAAGATGTGTTTCCAATGACGTCAACCAATTAGTAGACAATGCCTACTCATAATTGGTTAAAATAATATTTTCACATATGTTGATGGGGTGGTGTTGGAGATGATGAATATGAAGTGGATTTGAATTTTCCTTTAAAAGATGCACTATGCATTAATCTCTCCACCCTTTCCTGGTTGCTAAAAATCGAATAGTTCACTTAACTTCAGTTTATGTGACAAAACAAGCACGTATAGTGTAGAGTCATTGTACTATCTAAACCGCTGTGAAATATATTTTCCATTACCAAAATGTATTTGGGATTTTCAGCTATTTGAAACTGGTGTTCAAAACTGAAACTAAAATTATCAAAAACAAAACTTAAGAACAGGAAGCATAGAAAAAGTGCACATTCAATGTGTATAACAGATCTAGATTTTTTTTTTTTTAACATTTCTATGTGAATTAGTCAGGTTGCCCACAAAGTGACATATCGCAGTTTTAAGAGAGATTTTAGGTTGTCATTACATTATTGGTAATTACATTAAGACCGTACACTATTGATAAAAACATTATTTGCCCACTTTATAATGTAATAATCAATGCATAATGAGCCAAAACTATTATTTTGTGTTCAGCATATTTATTAAATGATCAGCATTTATTACATTATAAATGCAAATGTTATACAATTATTAGGAGCCCATTACTTTATTGGCAGTTTTTACATTATCAGTTGCTACAGGGTTTAAGAATTTACATTTTTGAAGTATCAATGCTCAAAAGAGTCTGAGGTTAATAAAAAAAAAAAAATCTGCTTACCTCATTCATAGATGCTAACTACTTTATTGCCTATTGATGATAGGTCAAGTTTTGCTGCAATATGCAACTTTTTGGGCGACCTATTTCAGAATGACAGATCTATAACGTACAGTCTCATTGAAAGCTAGTCTAAGAAGCGGTAGATCTATTCTGTCCGCGCTATTTCTATGCTTGCGTTTTTTTCCTTTTGTACACCAATATACTTCACAGCTGTTTAGATGGTACAATGACTACACTATACGTGCTTGTTTTGTCAACAACCACGAAATGGCAGAGCGATTTCTGCATCGTGCATCTTCAAGAGCCCCAACTCTTACTCTAAACAATAACACGCATAGTTACTGCGGTACTGTTTTGGAAAGATAAGGAACGTATATTTCATATCAGCGAGTACTGAATATAGATCAATTACTACACACCTTTATAGGGTGAGTGTACCCACACGGCCATATCTCCATGTTTACATCGCTTGTTTACGGAAGACAGACGGAAGACGTCGCCACCTGTGCGTATTCGCCATCTGGCGTGCACCGAATACCAGTGTGTAACTGGAGAGGATGTGTAGTTCGTCAACTGGAGGCAAGCATTGAATGGATTTGTGCAAAACTGCTAGAGTACGTAGCAATCTTTTTTATTGTAACGTTTATTTCTCGCTGACATAAAGACAAGGGGTATATCACAATGTTTCGAAAACCGTTTCGGAAAGCGATGGTTGACGTTTCTAAACGTTAAAACACAGCGTCGGAATTGTAGTTGACACGGACGCCAAATGTGGGCGAATGTAATGTGGCTGAAGGGTTTTCGAGATCTAGTCTGCGCTCAGCTCCTTGTTGGAGTTGAGGTAACGTTAACTTTACTTGGCAACCAGTCCCACTACTCATGATCATAGATTCCTGGAAGTTGTCTTGAAATCGTAGAATAAGTCTTGCAATCGTAGAATGGCACTTAATATTACAATGACGTAAGAAAATTGGCACCAGATAAAATGCATAGCTAGCTTTTTGTCAACTACTAAACCTGGCCAATTGTGTTTTGTGCCTGATGACGCCTATAATATCATAGAATTTGATAGATGCTTTGTTGCAATCTCTTGATGTGATCCAGAACGCACAGTGAGTTACTGATGTTGCTAGATCATATGCAAACTACGTCAAGCAAGAGGCCTATGCATTCCATTGCCTCTATTCATCCGTCAATCGGCTGGCTTGAATGCTACACTGCTGCTAGCTAGCAAGTTGACGCAGCTTCTATTTAAAAAGGCGCAACACCTCCTGTTTCAGAATTATGTAATAGCTGCCTGGTAAGCAGTATGCGACAGATGACGACTGACTAGTCTCTTAGGGTCATCGTAGAAACATATTAGAAATTAATACGTCGAATGTGACAAATGTAATACCTTCATTTTGACCTCGGATGGTTTCCAGAACGGTCTCAGTTCCTTGATCAGTCTCAATGCACCAGATCTGTAATCGTTCTCGTCTAGTGTGACATCTATTTTGGGTACAGCGGGCGCCTCGTCGGGTACATGAATGTAGTTGGCCATAATGAAAGGTTCCGGCTAAATTGACAAGAAGTTCACTGTAGGCGGTTGCAAATGCGTTTGTATGAACTATTGCTTGGCTGCGGAGGTTAAAAGTCGCTTCCAGTGCGGCTACGCCTCTCAGAAAATCCCACCCATAAAAATAACGGGTTTGCAGTGCATGCTGGGAAATTCCTGACTCACCAATCGCCATCAACTTCTTATGATGGTCTAAAAGGTCAGCCATTTTGGTAAGGGAATAGTTCGCCAGTGCTGTGATAAGATATTGTGTAAAACAATGAATTTGAACCTTATCTGCACTGTATGTTTGTTAGAGGAATGCCAGCCAGGTTTAGAGGAATGATTCCATATGTTTTTCGTTTTTTAATTAATTTATCTGTTTCACCTTTATTTAACCAGGTAGTTCTCATTTACTACTGCGACCTGGCCAACATAAAGCAAAGCAGTGCGACAAAAAACAACAACACAGAGTTACACATAATCAAAAGTACAGTCAATAACACAATAGAAAAAATATATGTACAGTGTGTGCAAATGTAGAAGAGTAGGGCGGTATGCAATAAATAGGCCATAGAGGTGAAATAATTACAATTTAGCATTAACACTGGAGTGATGGATGTGCAGATGATGATGTGCAAGTTGAGATACTGGGGTGCAAAAGAGCAAGAGGGTAAGTAATAATATGGGGGTGAGGTAGTTGGGTGTGCTATTTACAGATTGGCTGTGTACAGGTACAGTGATCGGTAAGCTGCTCTGACAGCTGATGCTTAAAGTTATAGAGGGAGATATAAGACTCCAGCTTCAGTGATCTTTGCAATTCGTTCCAGTCATTGGCAGCAGAGAACTGGAAGGAAAGGCGGCCAAAGGAAGTGTTGGCTTTGGGGATGACCAGTGAAATATACCTGCTGGAGCGCGTGCTATGGGTGGGTGTTGCTATGGTGACAAGTGAGCTGCGATAAGGCGGGGCATTACCTAGCATAGATTTATAGATGACCTGGAGCCAGTAGGTTTGGCAACGAATATGTAGTGAGGGCCAGCCAACGAGAGAGCGTACAGGTCGCAGTGGTGGGAAGTATATGGGGCTTTAGTGACAAAACGGATGGCACTGTGATAGACTACATAGAATTTGCTGAGTAGAGTGTTGGAGGCAATTCTGTAAATGACATCGCCGAAGTCAAGGATCGGTAGGATAGTCAGTTTTACGAGGGTATGTTTGGCAGCATGAGTGAAGGAGGCTTTGTTGTGAAATAGGAAGCCAATTCTAGATTTAATTTTGGATTGGAGATGCTTAATGTGAGTCTGGAAGGAGAGTTTACAGTCTAACCAGACACCTAGGTATTTGTAGTTGTCCATATATTCTAAGTCAGAACCGTCCAGAGTAGTGATGCTAGTCTAGCGGGAGGGTGCGGTCAGCAATCGGTTGAAGAGCATGCACTTAGTTTTACTTGCATTTAAAAGCAGTTGGAGGCCTCGGAAGGAGTGTTGTATGGCATTGAAGCTCGTTTGGAGGTTTGTTAGCACAGTGTCCAAAGAAGGGCCAGATGTATACAGAATGGTGTTGTCTGCGTAGAGGTGGATCAGAGAATCACCAGCAGCAAGAGTGACATCATTGATATGTACAGAGAAAAGAGTCGGCCTGAGAATTGAACCCAGTGGCACTCCCATAGAGACTGCCAGAGGTCCGGACAACAGGCCCTCCGATTTGACACACTGAACTCTATCTGAGAAGTAGTTGGTGAACCAAGGGAGGCAGTCATTTGAGAAGCCAACGCTATTGAGTCTGCCGATAAGAGTGCGATGATTGACAGAGTCAAAAGCCTTGGCCAGATCGATGAAGACGGCTGCACAGTACTGTCTTTTATCGATGGCGGTTATGATATCGTTTAGGATCTTGAGCGTAACTGAGGTGCATCAATGACCAGCTCGGAAACCAGTTTGCATAGTGGAGAAGGTACGGTGGGAATCGAAATGGTCGGCGATCTGTTTGTTAACTTGACTTTCGAAGATTTTAGAAAGTCAGGGCAGGATGGATATAGGTCTATAACAGTTTGGGTCTAGAGTGTCTCCCCCTTTGAAGATGACCGCGGCAGCTTTCCAATCTTTGGGGATCTCAGACGATATGAAAGAGAGGTTGAATAGGCTAGTAATAGGGGTTGCAACAATTTCGTCGGATAATTTTAGAAAGAGAGGGTCCAGATTGTCTAGCTCAGCTGATTTGTAGGGATCAATATTTTTTGTATCTCTTTCAGAACATCAGCTGTCTGGATTTGGGTGAATTAACTGCCAATATGCCAGCATTCCCCTTTAAACAATGCGGTCAATCCACAGCCATACACTGGCTGAAATGACATTTACATTTTAGCCATTTAGCAGACGCTCTTATACAGAGCGACTTACAGTAGTGAGTGTACACATTTTAATACTGCTTTTCGTTCTTGTCTCCCGTGGGAATCGAACGCTGCAAGCTCCATGCTCTACCAACTGAGCTAAATCAGTTGATGAAAGGACTTATTCAAATTGTAAATGCAACAAGTAGGCCTACTGATATTGTATCATATAATAACACTCACAACACAAACCACATTTTAGACATTTGTGTTCTGTTTACATATATTTTAGAGGCTATTTATACAGAACATGTGTGTAAAAGCTTCATAACTGCATTTATAATTATACAACAATATTTTGGGGTGACAATATTTTTATTACACAATTTCTGATATATTACATGCCTTTTATTTTCCTGCATAAGTAAAAGTAGGAAATGCATCACCTACTGCCATTCATTCTATTTAGACTGGTTTGGATTTCTCTCAGACCAAAATGGCTGCCATTTTCACTCCATTCTGGAATTTTGAAGGATTATGACATAGCATACAGTGAGGGAAAAAAGTATTTGATCCCCTGCTGATTTTGTACGTTTGCCCACTGACAAAGAAATGATCAGTCTATAATTTTAATGGTAGGTTTATTTGAACAGTGAGAGACAGAATAACAACAAAAAAATCCAGAAAAACGCATGTGAAAAATGTTATAAATTGATTTGCATTTTAATGAGGGAATTAAGTATTTGACCCCTCTGCAAAACATGACTTAGTACTTGGTGGCAAAACCCTTGTTGGCAATCACAGAGGTCAGACGTTTCTTGTAGTTGGCCACCAGGTTTGCACACATCTCAGGGGGGATTTTGTCCCATTCCTCTTTGCAGATCTTCTCCAAGTCATTAAGGTTTCGAGGCTGACGTTTGGTAACTCGAACCTTCAACTCCCCTCCACAGATTTTCTATGGGATTAAGGTCTTGAGACTGGCTAGGCCACTCCAGGACCTTAATGTGCTTCTTCTTGAGCCACTCCTTTGTTGCCTTGGCCGTGTGTTTTGGGTCATTGTCATGCTGGAATACCCATCCACGACCCATTTTCAATGCCCTGGCAGAGGGAAGGAGGTTCTCACCCAAGATTTGACGGTACATGGCCCCGTCCATCGTCCCTTTGATGCGGTGAAGTTGTCCTGTCCCCTTAGCAGAAAAACACCCCCAAAGCATAATGTTTCCCACCTCCATGTTTGATGGTGGGGATGGTGTTCTTGGGGTCATAGGCAGCATTCCTCCTCCTCCAAACACGGTGAGTTGAGTTGATGCCAAAGAGCTCCATTTTGGTCTCATCTGACCACAACACTTTCACCCAGTTGTCCTCTGAATCATTCAGATGTTCATTGGCAAACTTCAGACGGGCATGTATATGTGCTTTCTTGAGCAGGGGGACCTTGCGGGCGCTGCAGGATTTCAGTCCTTCACGGCGTAGTGTGTTACCAATTGTTTTCTTGGTGACTATGGTCCCAGCTGCCTTGAGATCATTGACAAGATCCTCCCGTGTAGTTCTGGGCTGATTCCTCACTGTTCTCATGATCATTGCAACTCCACGAGGTGAGATCTTGCATGGAGCCCCAGGCCCGAGGGAGATTGACAGTTCTTTTGTGTTTCTTCCATTTGCGAATAATCGCACCAACTGTTGTCACCTTCTCACCAAGCTGCTTGGCGATGGTCTTGTAGCCCATTCCAGCCTTGTGTAGGTCTACAATCTTGTCCTCGACATCCTTGGAGAGCTCTTTGGTCTTGGCCATGGTGGAGAGTTTGGAATCTGATTGATTGATTGCTTCTGTGGACAGGTGTCTTTTATACAGGTAACAAACTGAGATTAGGAGCACTCCCTTTAAGAGTGTGCTCCTAATCTCAGCTCGTTACCTGTATAAAAGACACCTGGGAGCCAGACATCTTTCTGATTGAGAGGGGGTCAAATACCTATTTCCCTCAATTAAATGCAAATCAATTTGTAACATTTTTCACATGCGTTTTTCTGAATTCTTTTGTTGTTATTCTGTCTCTCACTGTTCAAATAAACCTACCATTAAAATTATAGACTGATCATTTCTTTGTCAGTGGGCAAACGTACAAAATCAGCAGGGGCTCAAATACTTTTTTCCTTCACTGTATAGCCCCTCTAGTAATTTAGTAGGATCTCTATGCCCGCCGCCCACTGACGTTGGTGACAGTGGCGATTTTAGCATGTAAATCATAAGTGGGGGGTTGGAGTGGGATGCATGCCAGCAAAGCCACAACACAACACTAAACAATACATTAATTGACAAACGGTGCCCACAAACGGACTACATAAAGCTGTCCCAACATCTCACCACTGCTACACCTGGCTATCAGTGGAGCCTTGTCTGGCAGCGAAATAGTTTCTTCAGCCTCATTTACATAAACATAGCTGATATGGCTGACTTGCTTAAACAAATTTGGTTTCTAATGGCAATTTGAGATGTACAAACTATGGCATAAGGGGGCGACAAGCGGATAAGAAGCAATCCGTCATTTCAATTAAGACATTAATGAGCGAGCTTGGACGGACGTTGTCAATATAACTATTTGTTTTGCACTTTTGAAATGTACAGCGACAGAATTCAGAACATGGGCTGTTCTTACAGTGTTTTCCCTGTACACCAAGTCAGAACCATAGGATAAAGAAAGGGGGCATAAAAGCAGACAATGAAAACTCTTACAATATTATAAATGATTGCATTTCTCTACATGTGCACCACCTAGTCAGAACAGTAGGCGAAATGAAGAGGGCTAAATATACCAAATTATTAGGGTGACGCACATGGGCTACTGACACCTTTCTACACAACATACACTTAGTATTACTTTCTTAGCTACAGTATACATATCTCCTTGGCATATTACATCATTTATGCAGCAGCATACAATAAAATGTTGGACTCACCTTGTTGTGCTGTGCTCACTTGAACAGGAAGGTGAATAACAAAGTCTGGCATTCTCTGGATTTATGGTGCTTTCAGAACAACTGGGAACTCAGAAAAAAACAAGGTTGAATTATGATGACGTCATTGATCTTCAGGTCGTAGGTCTAGAAAGAGGCCGGATTTACAATTCCGAGTTGAATGACCATTCAGAACGTATTTTCAAATCAAACTTTATTTGTCACATGCGCCGAATACAACATGTTTAGACCTTACCGTGAAATGCTTAAGAAAGTGCAGCTCAAGAAAGAGTTAAGAAAATATTTAGCAAATAAACGAGTCCAAAATAATAAAAAGTATCACAACAAAATAACAATAATTAGGCTATATACAGGGGATACCGGTGCGGAGTCAATGTGCGGGGGTACAGGTTAGTCAAGGTAATTTGTACATGTAGGTAGGGGTGAAGTGACATTGCATAGATAATAAACACCAAGTAGCAGCAGTGTAAAAAACAAATGGATGGGGGTCAATGTAAATAATCCGAAGGCTATTTGGTTAAATGTTCAGCAGTCTTATGGCTTGGGGGTAGAAGCTGTTAAGGTGTTAAGGAGCCTTTTGGTCCTAGACTTGGCTTGGGTGACTGGAGGTTTTGAAAAAATCTTGGCCTTTCCTCTGACACCCCCTAGTATGTAGGTCCTGGATGGCAGGAAGCTTGGCCCCAGTGATGTCCTGTTCGGCCCACCTTTTCCTGTAGTCCACAATCAGCTCCTTTGTCTTGCTCACATTGAGGGAGAGGTTGTTGTCCTGGCAGCACACTGCCAGGTCTCTGATCTCCTCCCTATAGGCTGTCTTATCGTTGTTGGTGATCAGGCATATCACTGTTGTGTTGTCAGCAAACTTATTGATGGTGTTGGAGTCGTGTCTGGCCACGCAAAGCACTTCATGGCTACCGATGTGAGTACTACGGGCGGTAATCATTTAGGCAGGTTACCTTCACTTCCTTGGGCACATGGACTATGGTGGTCTGCTCAGTTAGGGAGAGGTTGAAAATGTCAGTGAAGACACTTGCCAGTTGGTCTGCGCGTGCTTTGAGTACACGTCCTGGTAATCTGTCTGGCCCTGCGGCTTTGCGAATGTTGACATGTTCAAAGCTCTTGCTCACATCGGGTACCGAGAGCGTTATCACACAGCCATCCAGAACAGCTGGTGCTCTCGTGCATGCTTCAGTGTTGCTTGTCAGTCGGAGCTTGTTTATTCACAACTTCCCAGTTGTCTTGAACTCACTGAAGTTAACAGTTGTTTTGAGCGCAGCACAACTCATGCTTCATTGACAGCATGGCCAATGTTGAATGTTTATCATTTTAAACTTGGAAAAGAGCCCCAATCACAGATTTGGGACCACACAGCCACTCCACTGAATAGCAGGCTAGTGATTGCTTTGCAATGCTTGCAGTTAGCCACTGTTACTGATTCCTTCCAAACCACTCATTGTTGAATTTGCGATTTCCAACTTGTTGTGTAGTGTTTATGTGCAATAGTCGATGAGCACCGATAAGTTGTATCTATAATTTCTCTTCATTATGTATTTTCATATGACAAGGATTAAAAAGGATTTGCCAGTAGAATGTCGACTTGATTCATGATGATGACTGCTAGCTAAGATTTTTAAAGTATGATGTTGACATGATCAGTCCAATCAAAGCTACTGTACATATAACGTGATTTGACATCATTTTATCTGTGACCAATGACCTTGAGCCATCTTGGATGGGCACTTCTAATGTAACTCTTTGGCAGCACCCAAGGGGCTAGAATTTTCTATCTCTACCTTTAGACTTGGCGGTGACAGTGTCCCCATGAGTGACAGAACAGTGAGCCAATCACGGCGCAACATCCTTATTTTCTGCAGGCTTGCCCCACCACCACAGAAAGCACTGAGCTAGGCTGAAACACCTGCATTTTGGAGCTGCCTTATTAAAGGAAACAAAAAAGAGCATGTTTGTATGCGGCTTTATTAACTCAATGATACAGTTGAAGTCGGAGGTTTACATACACCTTAGCCAAATACATTTAAACTCAGTTTTTCACAATTTCTGACATTTAATCCTAGCAAAATTTCCCCTGTCTTAGGTCAGTTAGAATCACCACTTTATTTTAAGAATGTGAAATGTCAGAATAATAGTAAAGAGAATGATTTATTTCAGCTTTTATTTATTTCATCACATTCCCAGTGGGTCAGAAGTTTACATACACTCAATTAGTATTTGGTAGCATTGCCTTTAAATTGTTTAACTTGGGTCAATCGTTTCGGGTAGCCTTCCACAAGCTTCCCACAATAAGTTGGGTGAATTTTGGCTCATTCCTTCTGACAGAGCTGGTGTAACTGAGTCAGGTTTGTAGGCCTCCTTGCTCACACACGCTTTTTCAGTTCTGCCCACAAATCTTCTATGGGATTGAGGTCAGGGCTTTGTGATGGCCACTCCAATACCTTGACTTTGTTGTCCTTAAGACATTTTGCCACAACTTTGGAAGTATGCTTGGGGTCATTGTCCTTTTGGGTTGCTGCATAAGCACTTTGTGACATGTTCAGATGTAAAAAGCACTTTATAAATACATTTGATTTGTTTGCCAGAACCTTCTAAGCCTGTTATGTTATTTCCAACATCATAAAGCTCCAAAAGCTTTCTTTGTACAAATTGCACCACTCACACTCCCGATGCTCTACAAATGTCATAGGTTTAATAAAAGATGTCAGTTCCATCAGTAATAATATTAAATGTAGCACATTATAATAAGTCTTCGTGATATAGATAAATACAGACAGTAGTGACCAGTCATTTGGAGTCTAATATAATTAATACAATTGTATCACCAGAAAAATAAAAGAATTTACTTAAAAAAGTAGTTGACAAATTGTAAATTATAGCTATTTCATTTAATTTTACCATAAAATATTTGTCCCTGTTCTAATTTCTTAAACAAAATAATATTTATTTATATTTTTTAAATACTTTTTTTATTGACAAATGATTCAAGTCAGGCAAGAACACCAAAAAACATTACTTCATACATAAAATATTGCATTATAATATTATTCTAAAGTACAGGCACTTTTCTGTTACTTTGTAATTTGAGGGAATTTAATAAAAAAATGTTAAATTAATGTCAAAAGTAGATTTTTGTGTGTGCATTTTAGCTAACCCTAATCCAAACTCATGAATAGCAAGGCACTTAACCCAAATTTGCTCCAGGGGCACCATACTACTATGGCTGACGCTGTGGAAAAACAACACATTTCACTGCGCCAAACCCGTTTATGTGACAATTAAACGTGTTTTTAAAAATCATCCTATTCCTGCTACGAAACTCAGGGACTTTTATTTTGAAACGTCTTCATGACACCGGAAGTAGACTCACGTTGCGGAAGCAAGCACAAAACAGCGGCAAGTTGGAGCAACATCATCAGACGACGAAAATGGAATCAAATTTGAACAACAAGAAAACAAGCTCACAAGACTTGCTCGCGTGTGGCAACGGAGGAGGTTTGATCCCTTTTCCGAAACTGCTTTATCAACTGATTTGACTGAGGAGTTGTTTGGCTTGTTAGCACAAACTCATAACAACATTGTGTTCCAGTGGAGGCTGCTGAGGGGAGGATGGCTCATAATAATGTCTGGAGTGGAAGAACCATGGGTTTGATACCACTCACTCCAATCTGGACATTATCAGCTCATAATAATGTCTGGAGTGGAAGAACCATGGGTTTGATACCACTCACTCCAATCTGGACATTATCAGCCGACCTTCTCTCAGCAGCATCCACTGTTGTGTGGTCAGATGTAACATTGCGGTGTCCTTGTACATAGGTCTTCACGATAAGCTTCTCCTCAAGTCGAAGGGGCCCAAGACTGGCAGTTCTTTGCAGACCGAGAGGGTCCCAAGAAGTAGTGGTGAGTTAAAATTTCTAGCGTTTGTTTGTAGGTGGGCTACAATCTACAAATAGCCACATCTTCTGCCACGGTGCGCTGTTATTCCGTTTCAGGTCATTACCCTGACAGAAGCAGAATAATAACAGCACACCGTGGCTATTTGTAAATTCTAGCCCATCGCAATGTGTGCGTTGCTTGCTAAATATGTTCAGTAGATTGCTACGTGTGTAGTTACAGTTGTATGTAAATGTCGTGTTTCAGTTCTGGACAGACTGCAGAACTTCCTGCCCCAGATGGCCCAGGCCAATGAGAAGCTCAAGTTGCAGATGGAGCAGGCACCTGAGGGCCACTATGACATAGAGAGGGTGGAGGAGTCTGGAAAGGTCATAGAGATGGTGAGTCTAGTGTGGCTGACTTGTATAGCGAGGGGAAGTGTGACGTCTGAACACCACGAGCAGGACTATCATATTGTGGTAGCCTGAACAGCCGCTAGTGGTCGCTGTTTATCTGTCTTTTGACGGTCCCACTCCAAAAGAGGTAAACAGCGACCACTAGCGGCTGTTCAGGCTACATATTGTGGAACAACTGAGCAGGGAAAGGGTCCTTCCAGTTTCCATCAGCTCAATTAAACTGAGACTCTGCGATATGACATTGCCACAATCGACAGGTTGAACCGCAGATACTGAAGACGAGTGCAACAAGACAATGTGCTTGTGCACGGCTGGGTTTTTTGTATTTCTGCTGCAACATTATAGCTCCCGGGGCAACAACTGTGAAGTTTAGCCTTGTGCTTCGCACTCATAGTTTTTGCGGGGGTCTTCCATATTCTGCTGTTTACTTTGTACATTGCTGACCCTTCCTTAAACTGCAGGTGAGACGTTAGGTGAGTTCGAGCTGATCACCTTTGTGAAGTCGGGGACCATCGTTGGTCACCACCTTTCAGTGTGTTGCATTATCAGGATAAAAATTGTCCGACTTGCACCTACATGTCGACTGTATGAACTTTACAAAAATCATGTGATTAAAGGTCAAGTTTATGCAGTTCACCAACTTCATCCTGTAGCCATCGCCTGCATTGTGGGAGGCTCTATTGTCAACCAATCATTAAGCTGTTTTTGTTTGACCCACGTGAACGTGACCAAAGACGTGATTGAAACAGGAACCAACTTTGCTGCAATTCATGTATACAGTGGATATGTACAAATTTAATGTGATATGAGTCTTTCCCACCAATTGATTGTACAATGTACTCATATTTTCAGTTTGTGAGTGTGGTGTGGGTTGGAGACATGTTTATTTTGACATAATAAAGAAAAACTTATAAAAAAAATGGGTACACTGCCATGTTGCACTGAGCCTTGCTGTTGGAAAACCACATCAGTGTCCGACTTTCGGCTTAGCGTTCAAATGAGCCCATTATGTTGATGGGATAAATTGTGTTATGTCGTTGATGATGACATTGATTCCCTTCTCTCTATCAGGATGTGTCGCTGGTGGAGCTCAGTAGTTCAGACAGCGACTCGGACAGAGAGTCTTCACAGGACAACGACGCCAACTCAGACTCTGAGGAGAGTGAGCTCACAGAGGAGAACCTAAAACTGCCTGGCAACAGCCAGAGGCAGAAAAAGAAGGTTAATATCCAAGTCCTGGAGAAACAAGTGGAATAGACTGTTTTATAGGCCTCTAAAGAGACTACTGGGACAGTTGCAGTGTAGAATATTGACATGCGTTGGTAATACTAATCAACTGACGTGGGATCAGTTCTCCTTCTCCAAGCCCTTTTCATAACCATGAGTGAAAGAATAAGAACTTACTGTGGGTCAGTGAGGACATGGTCCTGGAGGGCTAATGGATTAACAGTGGTTCAGTGGAGACCTGCTGCAGTGAGGAATTAATTTATTTTTTGGACCTTTATTTAATTAGGCAAGTCAGTTAAGAACAAAATTCTTATTTTCAACGACGGCCTAGGAACAGTGGGTTAACTGCCTTGTTCAGGGGCAGAACTGCAGATTTTTACCATGTCAGCTCTGGGATTCGATCTTGCAATCGGTTACAAGTCCAATGCTCTAACCACTAGGCTACCTGCCGCCCATAAAGGGGACATTGATAAAGGGGACATTGGGGGGACACTGGTGTCTGTACTATAAGGGCCAAATATGAGTCAACAAGTGTTTCAGTGCTATTTGAGCCATAATGAGATGGGGACTAAGCATTGAGTGCCTTCTCAAGCATGTGCAGTAAGAATGTGCCTTAGATAAACAGGAAATTATCTGATGACCTTAGGATACTTGTAAGGTTAAAGTTCATAGTGGCTTGATGGTTCATTTATGGCAGAGAAAGAACACATTTAGCCTATCTGTATTCAATCCATTTTCAATAGATCATATTGTTTGTGTACATTTTTTAATGATTTATCACTAGCATAGATAATCAAGGCCACATTTTAATTATTTAAGCAGAACTGTTTGCCTGAATTTCTCATCTTCAATACCAAATGCTTTAAATCTGTCTGTTTTGTTTTATGAATAGTCCTAGTCCCAGCATTATGTTATTGTTGGTCACAATACACAAACGCTCATGTTTAAAAGGAAAAATGGAAGTATAGACCATGACATCTGATGAATAAGAAAGAAATCAAAAGAAAAGAGTTCACCATTGTACAACATTTACACTACTGTTCAAGTTTAGGGTCACTTAAAAATGTCCTTGTTTTTGAAAGAAAATAACTTTTTTGGGTCCATTAAAATAATTGATCAGAAATACAGTGTAGACATTGTTCATGGTGTAAATGACTATTGTAGCTGGAAACGGCTGATTTAAAAATAATAAAAAAGAATATCTACATAGCCGTACAGAGGCCCATTATCAGCAACCATCACTCCTGTGTTCCAAAGTTTATCATTTTAAAAAGGCTAATTGATCATTTGAAAACCCTTTTGCAATTATGTTAGCACAGCTGAAAACTGTTGTACTTTCTATTCTGGTTACAGCCAGTTTGCGCTGTTCTGTGAGTACACAGCGTTGCACCAGATCTTCAGTTTCTTGGCCATTTCTGGCATGGAATAGCCTTCATTTCTCAGAACAAGAATAGACTGATGAGTTTCAGAAAAAAGGTATTTGTTTCTGGCCACTTTGAGCCTGTAATCGAACCCACAAATGCTCCAGATACTCAACTAGTGTAAAGAAGGCCAGTTTTATTGCTTCTTTAATCAAAACAACAGTTTTCAGCTGTGCTGACATAATTATAAAAGGTTTTTCTAATGATCAATTAGCCTTTTAAAATGATAAACTTGGATTAGCTAACCCAATGTGCCATTGGAACACAGGAGTGATGGTTACTGATAATGGGCCTCTGTACACCTATGTAGATATTCCATTAAAAATCTGCTGTTTCCAGCTACAATAGTAATTTCTAACATTAACAATGTCTACACTGTATTTCTGATCAATTTGATGTTATTTTAATGGACAATTTTTTGTTGCTTTTCTTTCAAAAACAAGGACATTTAAGTGACCACAAACTTTGAACGGTAGTGTATGTTGGAAGACAAACAATACTGTATGTATCGGGGCTGGTTTTTGCACAAGGTTCGGGGAGAATAGTCTCTCACATCTCCACTACAGATTTCCCTGTAGTTTTCAAAATGCTAATTGAAAATGGCACATACAATGAAAATATATTCTTGAACGTATACTTTCTTGGTGTTAGCCGTTGTATTCGTATATCAACACTAGTCTTTCAAAGGTAGTTTATTTAAATTGATATATTATTTACTAAAAATGTAGGGGCAATCTGCAGTTTCTACATCTATTTTTGGACTTATAAATTGATATGTGCCCATTGGTTCTTGAATATACCTTAGAAATGCTTAATGAGCTTAGTTCAACTGTCGTACCCAATCATAACCCCAAACATAAGCTTTTTCGACTTAATTTTTTGTAAACAAAGTAAACTACAAAGCCTAAAAACATGGTTAAAACTATAATGTTGATGTCATGGAAGGTCAGTCCTTGCATCCATAGCTCTGTCTATACATTTGAGAGTAGTTACATTTCTCCAGCCCCATCCCTCAGTTTATTTTTTACCAAAACAGGGGCAGGTAGGTTGGTGTGCTTTAAAAATGCATAATCTAGTGTTGTAACCTACAGTGCTCCTTTTCTGACAGAAATACAATGTCAAAAAAAATAGTGTTTTTTCTTTTGTTATAAAATATTTACAAATAACAATTTAACTAAGGGAGTTGTGGATATCTGGCAACTAACATTGCTGAGTGTGGCACCTAACATTGCTGAGCAGAAATGACATATGAATTTGAACCTGCATGCTTGAGCTAAAATGAAAGGTTGCATAACATGTGTGACTGACAGAGCAGGAGGAGATTGCCGGAAGCGCTCGGCTTTTGAAAAGCAAAACGTTCTTTCATGCTGAGTGGAGGAACCGAAACCTTAAACTCGAAGTAAAGGGGGGGTTGATCCAGTCAAATCCACCTTGGCTCTGGAATACTGAAATCCACCTCTGCGTTTGATATGTGCGATTTCCCTTTTGTAACTGTGGGGAAAACCGCATGTGTCCGTAATGCAAGTTTCCGAACAGAATGCTCAAAACTGTTGGCACCTTGAGACGAGGTCGTGGCAGAGGGTAGGCTACACGTCAAAGGTCTCCTCTCTCACACCTGCTGTTAGGAAAGCGGAGTTGGACTCCTGATCGAGATTGACTGGTGAGTCGTGATCAGGTGGATTGATTGATCAGTCGTTGTTACAGTTTATTAGGCTGCCTTAGTACTCCACAGTCACTGCTTTGGTCCTGAGGTATTCGTTAAGAGCATCCTCTCCTGCCGACAGAACAGAAGCACAGTTAATTGGTCAAACTCAAATCAAGCATGTTGGGCTCACAAGGCTATTCAAAGTTCCTAGGCTAATTTTCTTTGTTTTAGGACAAAGCTAGACAATGGAAAATAAATGGAAATCTATTTATGACACCACCAACAAAAATCAGTATACGATATTATCCACATTCCAATATGACAGTATCCAACATGAAACCCCTTGCCTAAATGATTACATGATTAACCCCAGACTCACCAAGGTCTTTGCCGAAGCCGGACTGTTTGAAACCGCCGAACGGCGAGGCCACGTCGGTCTTGTTGTAAGTGTTGACGAACACGGTTCCGGCGTCTAGCCTTTCGCTCACGTACATGGCCTTGTTGATGTCACGCGTGAACACACCGGACGCCAGGCCGAACTCTGTGTCGTTGGCTCTGTTTAGCACGCCATCTATGTCACTGCAGGTCAGAAGGGGAGAAAAGGGACGTTGGTCAGGGTTGGGAACCACAAACAGCTCTATTACTCGGGTCTGTGATGAGGAAAGGTTCTGTCTTTAAAGACTAAGGCGATGTACCCGTCTTTGAACCTGGACACCACCATGATGGGGCCAAAGGACTCCTCTTTGGCGATGAACATGTGATCCTCCACGTCTGTGAACAGTGTGGGCTCCATGAAGAACCCTGCAGGGAAACCCCATCATAGTGTAGTTAGCAATGATGATGAAGGTGGTTGGCTGCAACATTGCATTACAGTGGCCTCCAATTGTGATGTACTGTATCATCAGTATTCACTAACCAGTCTTATGTTACCAACTATTCAACTATTGCGGTACATATACTACATATTCTATCCACATACTGGCCATACATTTATTTACACACACACACACATTTTTTATACTCCGGACTCTGACAATGCTAATATTTCTATATTCCTTAATTCCATTTTTTTACTTTTAGATTTGTGTGTAATGTTGTGTATTGTTAGATACTACTGCACTGTTGGAGCTAGGAACACAAGCATTTTGCTACACCTGCAATAACATCTGCTAAACACTATGTGTATGCGACAAACAACTTGATTTGATTTTAACACAGGTTATTCTACTATAGCTACTTTGGTATGAGTGCATTGTGATACTAAGAGGGGCCTATAGTATTGAAAAGACACTGCTTCAAAAGTGTTTACCTGGCCTGTCCACCTGTTTGCCACCGTACACCAGCGTGGCGCCCTCCTTCATGCCCACCTCACAGTACTCCACCAGCTTTTCCATGTGGGCCTTGTGGTTCTGGGGCCCGTGGACCGTGGAGCGGTCCAGAGGATCACCCACCTTCATCTTCTTTATCTCCTCCACCTGATGGGGGGGAAGAGGAGGGGAGACAGAGGAAGAGGAGGAATGCAAAGGCTATGATGAGGAAAAGGATCTTGAGACCCTTGAGCTATGCTACACAGAGACTCAGTTGTTGTGGGGTAGAGGAAGGGGAAAAGTGTATTGTGTGTTTTGGACTGTTGTGGGAGGGTTCAGGATACTCACCACTCTCCTGATGTACTCGTCATGTATGGACTCCTCCACAAACAGGCGTCCAGCAGCGATGCAGTTCTCTCCTTTGTTGAAGAACACAGAACTCATACCCTGCAGCAAGGGAGATGGAGGGGAAGGGAATATGATGAAAATAAGAGCAGGTTCTCCTCCTGTTTTAGTTACTCTCTTTTCTTCCCCTCTCTCACCATGCGCACAGCCTTGTCCATGTCACAGTCGCTGAAGATGATGAGTGGAGACTTCCCTCCCAGCTCCAGAGAAACCTTCTTCAGGTTACTCAGTGCACAGCTGCAACAGGAAATGACACGTGAGCATGAGCAGGAAGTAGCCCAATCAGCCAATCAGGAATACGTGGGGGTCCCAGCCCCCTACTGTACCTTTTCATGATCTGTTTGCCGATAGGGGTGGAGCCTGTGAAGCCCAGTTTACGGATGTCTGGGTGGTCAGACATGCGCTGTCCCACCATCCCACCTATTAGAGAGATGGGGGATAGGGAGGTAGAGAGAGAGAGAGAGAGGGGGTGAGAGGGCGGCACGGGGAGAAAGGGTTGTAGAGATGGGAGAGAGAGAGTGGTAGACGGGGAGATGGAGTGAGAGAAACAGAAAAATAAAAATTAGAATCAAAAACCTTATCTAATAAGTCACCCACAGATCCCCTGGAGGACCTCTCCCTTCCCACAAGCCCTTGATCCCTTGTGTCCTGTTACCTGAGCCAGGTACGATGTTGATGACTCCCTTGGGAATGCCAGCCTTCACAGTCAGCTCAGCGAACTTCAGGGCTGACAGAGGAGTAACCTTTCGGACGAGAGCAGAAAGTGAGTGAAACACGGTCCTCGCTGTGGACACGAGGAAACTCTTCAAGTGAATCAAATGACATCTGATATTCACAAATGTGGTTCAGCAATGTGCAGTGCTAGAGAGGCTATTTTAACACGTAGGCCTGCAGAGAAAGGTTACGTTAGGTAGAGTTGTGCGTGACAGAGTCGTGTGTGACTGCCGTGTTACATAAGTTGTTCACCTGCTGGTATAAAATCTGACTGAATCTGTTGTAACGAATGCAGGTGTGTGTTCTCACCTGTGCAGGTTTCAGGACCAGTGTGTTTCCAGCAGCGAGGCAAGCGGCACTCTTCCATGCCAGCATCATGAGCGGGTAGTTCCAGGGAATGACGATGGCACACACACTGGCACCCAGGAAACACACAACAATCACCATGAGCAGGTGCCACAGGTCAGCCAAATGCAGTGGTTACTACTACCAATACTCATACTAAAACCACTACTCACGAATCATGTTCATATCTAAATGCATATTGATATTTCCTAGTAGAGTTGTATCACGTGAACTCTGACCCCCTTACCCCAGAGGTTCCTTCTTGGTGAAGGTCAGATTGCGATTGGGCCTGGCCTGGTTGATGGGTATCGTCTTGCCCTGTAGCAGACAGGATATAATAGAAGTTATCCTTAGACTACTAGATCACTGAGAAAGATCGAGACAACTAGGTCAGGATTTGGCAAACAGGGAAATGTGAATGAAAAAGAAGTGGAGCCAGTTTCATCATACAAAACCCTCCAAACATCTTTCTATTTCACATATCTGGTCCATGCAGGTGAAACTGTACCTGGATCTTGTCGCACCAGCCGTCGAAGTAGCGGAAGGTCTGGATGGACATGCCTACGTGGGTCTTCAGGGCCAGGGTGTAGACAGCTCCAGAGTCTATGGACTCTATGGTGGCCAACTCCTCCTGATGCTCCTCCATAAGGTCAGCCAGCCTGGTAGGGAGGGAGAGGAGGACAACAAGAGAGATGGAGGTAGGTTCAAGGGTCCACTGGCAGTCTTTGTCCTCAAAATATATTGTTGTATAAATGGATATAAATCTGCACTATATAAAACAAGTTCCCTGATAGTAACTATACTCCATAATGAGTCGAGGCAGATATCCACCAGGCCTCTAGGAGGCACTGTAGGCTTGGTGCTCACTTGTACAGCAGGGTGCCACGATCTCTAGGGTTCATCCTTCCCCAGGGGCCAACCTCAAAGGCCTCTTTGGCTGCTGCTACCGCCCGGTCCACATCTCCCACTGACGCATAGGCTACCTTACAGATCACCTAGGGAAAAGGGTTAACATTTAATGACGCATCAATACAATAATGTCCACAAGTATGTATATCAGTGTGTATGTGAGAGTGTATATCTAAGTATGATAGATGAGTAATAGTAGGATGTGTGTGTGTTCAGGTGTATCTGTTTGTATAGCATTACAACTCACAGAGCCATCGGCAGGGTTGATGGTATTGGCGGTCTTGCCGTTCTCTGCGTCCTCAAACTTGCCATTGATGAAACACTGCCAAGGCATCTTCACCGTCATGTTGTTGACGTCTTTAGTTGCCTGGGAACCAAACCATGACAGTGGCATAACATTACACGTCAAATACAAATTACAGATCCAACTGTGTCTTATAAACATGTGTATGTGTCATATAAACGCTTGAAAATACAAGTGGAAAGTGAGTGGGAAACAGTATGTTTCTCATCATCATATATATAGTAACACCATCTCAAATCAAACTTTATTTCCCACATGCGCTGAATACAACAAGTGTAGACTTTACTGTGAAATGCTTACTTACAAGCCCTTAACCAACAGTACAGTTCAAGAAGAGAAGAAAAAGTATTACCAAGTAACACAAACAACGAGGCTATATACAGGGGTCACTGGTACCGAGTCAGTGTGCGGGGGTACAGGTTAGTTGAGGTAATTTGTACATGTAGGTGGGGGTGAAATGACTATGCATAGATAATAAACAGTGAGTAGCAGCAGTGTACAAAAGGAGGGGGGGGTTCAATGTAAATTGTCCGGTGGCGATTTTATTTATTGCTCAGCAGTCTTATGGCTTGGGGGTAGAAGCTGTTGAGGAGCCTTTTGGTCCTAGACTTGGCGCTCCGGTACCGCGTGGTAGCAGAACAGTTTATAACTCGGGTGACTGGAGTCTCTGACAAATGTATGGGCTTTCCTCTGACACCTCCTATTGTATAGGTCCTGGATGGCAGGGAGCTTGGCCCCAGTGATGTACTGGGCCGTTCGCACTAGCAGTTGCCATACCAGGCGGTGATGCAACCGATCAGGATGCTCTCGATGGTGCAGCTGTAGAACTATGAGGATCTGGGAACCCATGCCAAATCTTTTCAGTCTCCTGAGGGGGAAAAGGTATTGTCGCATCCTCTTAATGACTGTCTTGGTATGTTTTGACCATGATAGTTTGTTGGTGATGTGGACACCAAGGAACTTGAAACTCTCAACCCGCTCCACTACAGCCCCGTCGATGTTAATGGGGGCCTGTTCGGCCCGCCTTTTCCTGTAGTCCATGATCAGCTCCTTTGTCTTGCTCACATTGAGGGAGAGGTTGTTGTCCTGGCACCACACTGCCAGGTCTCTGACCTCCCTATAGACCATCTCATCGTTGTCGGTGATCAGGCCTACCACTGTTGTGTCGTCAGCAAACCTAATGATGGTGTTGGAGTCGTTTGGCCACGCAGTCATGGGAGAACAGGGAACCAAACCATGACAGTGGCATAACATTACATGTCAAATACAAATTACAGATCCAACTGTGTCCGTATCGTCGTTTAGCCACGTCTCGGTGAAACATAAGATGTTACAGTTTTTGATGTCTCGCTGGTAGGATAATCTTAAGTCATAAATTGTATTTTCCAATGATTGCACGTTAGCAAGAAGAATGGATGGCAGTGGGAGTTTCTCGCTCGCCTACGGATTCTGAGAAGGCTGCCTGATCTGTGGCCCCTTTTCCTGCATCTTTTCTTCACGCAAAAGGTGTGGATCGGGGCAATGTTCCAGTGAAAGCAGGATATTCTTCTCTCGAGCTCGTTAAAGGAAAAAGTTTCTTCCAGTCCGCTGTGAGTAATCGCAGTTTGGATGTCCAGAAGTTATTTTCGGTCATAAGAGACTAACATTATAATAATAATAAATGTTATTTAAGGCGCCTTTCTCGACACTCAAGGACACTGTACAGGGAAACATAAGACATTTAAAAGCATAGAACAGCATTAAAAACAACAAAAGAAGCAGAGCAATTGATGTCAAGTGAGATAGGCAGTTTTAAACAGGTGTGTTTTGAGTTGTGATTTGAAATGGGAAAATGAATCGATGTTTCTGAGTTGGGATGGTAATGAGTTCCAGAGACGGGGAGCAGAGCGGCTGAATGCTCTGCTCCCCATAGTGGTGAGACGGCCGGGGGGGACAGACAGGTGTATGGAGGAAGAGGATTTAAGGGAGCGGGTGGAAGTTGGACCCTGGAGGAGATCAGACAAATATGGGGGGGCGAGTTTATGGATGGACTTGAATGTTAACAGAAGGATTTTTGAATTGGATACGGAACTGGACCGGGAGCCAGTGAAGCTGTTGGAGAACAGGAGTGATGTGATGAATGGAGGGGGTTCGAGTAATGATGCGGGCAGCTGAATTCTGGACCAGTTGAAGTTTATGGAGGGATTTATGAAGGAGGCCAAAAAGGAGAGAGTTGCAGTAGTCCAAACGGGAAGTGACGAGACTGTGGACAAGGACAGCAGCAGTATGGGGGGTAAGGGAGGGACGGAGTCGATTGAGGTTTCGTAGATGGAAATAGGCAGACCGTGTAATGTTATTAATGTGCGATTGAAAAGATAATGACCTGTCAAGGATGACACCCAGACTCTTAACCTGTGGGGAGGGTGAAACGGAGGAGTTATCAATATTAAGAGAAAAACTGTCGGTTTTGGATAAAGTAGATTTAGTGCCAATAAGGAGAACCTCAGTTTTATTACTGTTTAATTTGAGGAAGTTTTGGGAAAACCAGGTTTTTATTTCCGAGATGCAGTCAGTAAGGCAGGTGAGCGGGAGAGTGGACGAGGGTTTGGTCGAAAAGTAGAGCTGG
The DNA here is from genome assembly GCA_030435695.1 of Brachymystax lenok tsinlingensis. Taxonomy (NCBI): domain Eukaryota; kingdom Metazoa; phylum Chordata; class Actinopteri; order Salmoniformes; family Salmonidae; genus Brachymystax; species Brachymystax lenok. The sequence continues at coordinate 7,573,365 of CM059783.1, forward strand.
GTGTCATCAGCATAACAGTGGAATTGAATATTGAATTTGTGGAAGATATTGCCCAGGGGCAGGAGATAAATGATGAAAAGTAGGGGCCCCAGGACAGAGCCCCGGGGCACACCAGAAGTGACGGCGGAGGGACTGGATTTTAAAGATTTAAGTTGAATGAACTGAGTGCGGCCAGAGAGATAAGATGTGAACCAGTCTAACGGAGTGTGGCTAATGCCGATGGAGGATAACCTGTTGAGGAGGACGGTGTGACTGATGGTATCAAAGGCTGCACTCAGATCGAGGAGGATGAGGATGGTAAGAAGTCCAGAATCAGCTGCCATAAGGAGGTCATTGGTGATTTTGATAAGTGCTGTTTCGGTGCTATGAAGTGTACGGAAACCGGACTGGAACTGTTCATACAAGTTATTGTGGGATAGATGAGAATGGAGTTAATAGGAAACTGTTTTTTCAAGAATTTTGGAAATTAATGGTAAATTGGATACATTTTTTTTCAAAATTGGGGTAATAGCAGCAGTTTTGAAAGATGTAGGAACAGTTCCAGTAGTGAGAGAGGAGTGGATGATAGCAGAAATGAGGGGAACCAGGGAGGAAAGGCAGGCTTTAACAAGTTGTGTGGGAAAGGGGTCAAGTTGACAAGTGGAAGGCTTGGATTTCCTGATAAGTTCTGTGATTTCTGAAATAGCGGGTAGCTGGAGGGAAGAAAATGAATGTGCGGATGGGTGAAAGTCGACTGAGATGCTGAGGTGAGGGATAGATCCAAGGTGCTGGTGGATGTTTTTGATTTTTTTCAGTAAAAAATGACATAATGGAGTTGCAGAAGGAGGTTGTATACAAGGGGGGAGAAAGTTCTGGGGTTGGGTGATATTGTTAAGTAGGGAAAACAGTGACTTGGAGTTTCCTTTATTAGCAATGATTATACTGGAGTAATAGTGGGTTTTGGTGCTAGCAACAGAGTCCTTATAATGTAAGATGTGGTTATTGTACATTTCTTTGTGAATAGTGAGACCAGTTTTTCTATAGAGACGTTCAAGTTGCCGACCTTTGGCTTTCAAGAGACGAAGATCAGGGGTGAACCAAGGGGCGGAGACAGAAAAAGAAACAGATCGGGTTTTTAACGGAGCAAGGGAATTTAGAATATTATGGAGTCCAGTGTTGTAGTGAGAGACCAGATCATCAGGGGTGGATAGATTGTGAGTGTCAGGGAGGCAGAAGAAGTGGATACTTGAAGTGAGTGTGGCGAGATTGATATTCTTTATATTCCGAAATGAAATGAGGCGTGATATTTTATAGATGGAGAGTGTGAGTTCCACTGTAAATGAGAGGGAAAAAATGGTCAGTTATGGGGAGTTCAACAGCTGTAAGGTCAGAAGGGGTGACACCAGAGCAGCAGATTAAATCCAGAGTATGTCCTTTGGAGTGTGTGGGAAAATTAATATGTTGCTGGCATCCAAAACTCTAAGCATGTACACAATAAATAAAAAAATAAGTTACACAAAACGCAAAAAAACTAACAAAATAGCACAATTGGTTGGGAGAATGTAAAATGTCAGCCATGTTCTTCGGCGCCATCTGTGCTCTGTATGACTAGCCTGGTCCCAGATCAGTTTGTACTGTCTTGCCAACTCCTTTGGTCATTAATTGTGGTGTCTTGCCAACTCCTAAGATTGTTGCACAACTGACCATAGGAGTTGGCAAGACAGCATAAACTGATCCGGGACCAGGCTACTGTATGACAGTTGTTTGTCTGACTCACATAGTCGATGACCATCTCCTCCTCCTGGTCCTCCCCCCTCAGCCTTCTCACAAACATCTGGATGAAATCCTGGAAGGTGGTGGCCATGTACACATCCTCATTCTGCAGCTGCAACCCGACACACTTCTGCTTGATCTCCTCCACCAGCCTGGGGAGAGGATGGGGTTATAGCAGGGTCATAGTGAGTGAAGTTATGTCAGGTCATAGGAAAATATGTCACTCAGGTACAATGGGGTCAACTAGAGTCACAAAAGTCACCATGTTGATCAAAAGCTGATCACTGCTAATAAAATATATAACAAAAAACTCTGTCAAGTGAGGGAAATGAAGGGTTAAACCAGGTCAATACCAGTGAAAGCATACACTCACCTGACCACGTCCATAGAAGCAGCTCCTGACTTGAAGAAGTCTGTGGTTTCCTCAATGGCAGCAACGTTGCTCAGAATGCCTTTCCAGATGTCCTGAAGTGACAACACACTGAATCAGTGGCGCTAATTGAACAGCTTCTGAATCATGCATTTACAACATGGTGGTATACTAAGTAACAGATTGTTGTAGTAGTGTCAAACGATCACACATGGCTATGTGGAAGCCTTCAGAGATACAATGAGAAACATACTCGTATCTCCTCTGCTATCTTCTTCTCGTCATCAGTCAGCTCCACGCTGGCAGTGTCTCCTGAAGAGAAGTACTTAGCAGCTGAGATCATCTTCCCATCCTCAAACTGCAGGTTCTTCACCATCAGCTGTGGAGGAACCAGAAGAGGAAGAGAAGGAGGAGAGGCAACAAATAGTTAGGGTTAGGCCTGAACTTATGTCTTAATGACTAAACTGGAGAAATCATTCACAAAATGAACATTAGAAGCCATTGGGGTTGATAGATATAGTGCTCTGTTACAGCACAGGTAATACAGTTAAACTAGTTAGGGAGCGGCAGCATTTTTCTGAGTTTTGGACAGTCTGGCGTGCCCAAAGTAAAATGCCTGCCACTCAGGCCCAGAAACTAGGCTATGCATATAATTAGTACTATTGGATAGAACACTCTGAAGTTTCTAGAACTGTTAAAATGTCTGTGAGTATACCAGAACTGATATGGCAGGCGAAAACCTGAGCAAAATCCATCCGGAAAAATGTTACATTATTTTACATGCCTTATTTGACCATGGGCTGGTATAGGGCATGCTGGATTCCAGCTCCCAGGTTGCAGTACTTATGGCTTCCACTAGATGTCAACAGTCTTTAGAAAAAGGTTCCACGAGTTTGTCTTGAAAAACAGCCCAATACAGGAAGTTTTTCCAAGTGGAGTGACGAAGTGATTTCTGTCTGGGGCGCGAGGGACACGGCAGCGCGCACCTCAGTTTTTTACTTTACTATCGTTCAAGATATTATCCGTGTTAAATATAATAGTTAATATACATAATAGTGTAGCTAAGGATCGATTATAAACTGTTTGATTTGTTTGGAAAAAGTTTATAGGTATATTTTTTGTCTTGTATAATGGGACGAGTGGACGGTGGATTTTCTGAACAGTTTTATGGATATAAATTGACTTTTTCTAACAAAAGGAACATTGGATGTCTTGCTTGGACACTTCGGATTACCATCAGCAGAAGATCAAAGGTAAGCGATTTATTTTAGCTCTTTTTATGTGTTTTGTGACACCCGCGCTGGTTTTATTATTATGCTAATATGGGAAGTACATGGGGTGCTGTCCTCAGACAATCAAATGTTCTGCTTTCGCCGTAAAGCCTTTTTGAAATCTGACAATGCTGTGAGATTGCCAAGAGTCTAAGCTTTTGAAGAGTGTGCAACACTTGTATTTTTATGAATGTTTTATAATACTACATTTGCAATTTGAATTTGGCGCTCTACATTTTTCCGGATGTTGTCAAGGATGGGGCGCTAGCACCCCACTGCTCCTTAATTATCCCGAGGTTTTAACAGGGTTGCCACTAGACACTTGCCTGTACATTTCCCAAATAATTTCCCATTGATCTCATTTTCTGTGACTCACCGCTTTGCTATCTGACCCGTACATAACCAGGCCGTTCTTGGTGACGACACCAGCCTGGGACGCCCCCTCTATCTCCAGGGGCTGACCGGCTGGCACCGACTCCCCCAGCATGGACGACCCGTACAGAGTCACAGTCTAAGGAGAGAGAGAGGACATGGGTTCGATTGACATACTGCCAATGAGACACACACACACAGTAATACAGCAACAGAACATTAGACACTATGTACAGTTCATACATACACTGTAAATGTAATTGTGTGTGTGCGCAAGTGTGTTTTAGGGAACGCACTTGACCATCAATGACCGTCCACGCCCCGGGGACTTTGTCGTGGCCGCGGATCCAGTTGTGGATAGCCTCTGCCGGCTGGGCTAGGTTGACCTTGAGGACAGACAGAAGATGGGTGAGGAAGAAAATCTTCCTTTTCAGACACTTCTTTCCTTAGTTTCTAGGAACCATGAGGGAGGCCAAACAGTTGGCTGCCTATTATGCAACACTTAGAAGAGGGACCTTAAAAATAACCCCCAACTCCCTCCTCGCCTTAAGAATGTTGGCCAGTGCTATAGGCTCTAGTAAGTTAACACTCCCCACCCCCTCAAACCCTACCCCCCTCCGTATACAACCCCTCATCCCATTACTGGCCCTAGTACATCACCCTCTCGCTAAACAGGACTTTTCCAAACTGAGTATTGAATGGATGTATTGTGGGATTAAATGGCTACAAATTGAGCAACATCAAACTGCCATAATAATTTGAGCAGAAAAGTGACATTTTTTGAATGTTTATTTCCTAACATGATTTGACTTAGTTTCCTTCATTCCCTACAAACAGCCTTAACCAGGTGACGCTGTTTCACACCCACATTCAGTATCTCACCTTGGAGTTGGACTTCTTCTGGATACCCTCGTAGCTGGCCCCCTCCTCTGTCTGGGGGATACGTGGGGCCTTCCCATCAGCGATCAGCTGCACTGACTCCACCTGCACCACAGGAATACACCAACCCCCAAGCAATGTCACTGTGTTACGTGTTACAGCAGTGGAACTGGTTTTATCCTGATTGTGATCCGAGGATGGACAGATGGAGATGATGGTGCGTTGCTACGGTTACCATGGCCTTGATGCCCTCTGGAAAGAGGAAGCGATTGTAGAGGGAGTCCACAGTGTCGTTGGGTTCCACAGGACACTGTCTCTGGAGCAGGATGGGACCCGTGTCCAGACCATCGTCAGCCCAGAAGATGGAGAACCCAGCCTTCTTATCCCCCTGGATCAGAGTCCTGAGGAGGACACAGAACCAGGTCAGACACAGAACCAACATCATGCATAGAACCACGATCATACACAGAAACAGGGTCATACATGGAACCATATGGAGCAGGCCACTCATGGAATCAGGTGATGCATAAAACCAGAAACTAAAACGTGACAAAGCTATTAGCTAGAAAAAAGTAGGCTACGTGAAAAGTGCAATAATGTTAATATAACGGTGTTCACAGGTTCAGTGTATTTATGTAAATCACGAAGCTCATCTGCATTGCCTGCAGAGCAGGAAAATTCTCCGCAACAAAAGAGTGATGAAATTAAGATTCTACACCTGTAGTACAGAGTGAGAGAAAGCCAGCCTTTTCCATAGAGCCCACTCACATGTAGGTTAAAGAGCCAAGTCAGACACAGATCAGTGTCAAATATAGGCTAAATCCACATAGCTGTTCACACACAGAGACGTACATTGACGCACACACACCCCCAACACAGATAACAGGAACCGAGAACAGATAAGGGTAGGAAAAAGATGAGGCAAACTGTAAACACATTACAAACAGTTCATCCTCAAACCAGACCAGTTAGATAGCACCACTCTCTCACTACTACTGAGCTCTCCAGCAGGTGTTTAACTATATTGGCAAGGCACACACTAAAGACTTTACACTGGTCACGGTTACGTATTGACAATAGCTGAAATGACCACATGTGCCTCTGCACTTGACCGTCTCTATTCACCACACCCACCCCTACCCCACCACACACGCCTATAAACCTTAATCCTCACACTCTCTCCCTCCCTCACCAGTTGATGGCGGAGGCCCCGCGGTGCAGGGGCAGGATGGAGGGGTGGTAGATGATGGAACCGTGGGCCGGGTGGTCGATCACGTTCATGGGGATGAACTGGGAGCAGAAGGGCATGACGTTGAGCTCAGCCCCCACCGCCTTGTAGGCCTCCACTACTTCCGGGATGGGCTTCCCTTTGATACGCCACCGCGGGAACTTAAAGACTGGCGTCCCGTCCTTCTCCGCCACTACCGCTGGGGGGAGAGAAAGGTGGGGGTGGGGGGTAGACAGAACATTTCTATATTTCCTCTGTTACTTTAAACTAGTTATTACTTTTATACAGTATGTGAGTGTGTATCTCAGTTTATCTGTGTGACCGTTATCTGTGTGAGCTGGGTGTGCGTTAGTGTTGGGCTTAATTCTGAAATGAGTTGTGAATTGCTCTTTAATTTCAATTAAATTCTTGAATTGGCCACACCCAACATGAAGCAGAATTTGAATAGAATTTAAATGAAAGGAAGTAGAATTTTATTAAATGAAATGGATTATTTATTCTACACATTACCATAGTCATGTTTATTTTGATATCATGTATGGTTGGTTACCAGTACCATAACGTTTAAACATTTCATTTTTAAATTCATTCTCAACTATTTCAAATAATTAGTGGTCTGGACATATTCTAAGATCATGTTGTGGGTTGTCTATAATAATTCATAATTCCCTTAGTGTTTTTAAGTATCAGAAGAAAATACATTGGATTTCATCAAACACTGCAGTATGGAAGGGAACATCTCATGACAATGAAAAATACTGTTTGACATCTTTGAGTTGTAATCAAACTAATATTTGAAATGTTATGTGAATTCTTTGCATTAATAAGTAGCATATCCTGTTGATAAAAATACTTCTTATATGAATGACACTTTCATGTTTCAAGTTTCAGTTGAATTGCTTTGAATTAAATGTATATCAAATTCTGCTTCCTGTGGTGTGTGGCCAATTCAATTCCAATTTACTGTTTGAATTGAATTAAATTCCAAATTTACCCCAACTCTGGTGTGCATGGGGGTTCCGGTCTTCCCCAGTTCCAATCAGTTCCAGGGCACAGGCTGCTCTACTAAACTACTAGGGTTATGGTTACATGAAACCCACACTTTGGCCCCACCTGCTCCACACAAATCAAATTACACACACACCGATGGGAGGGGTGGGACAGGACAGGAGGCTGGCCTGGGGGCACACGGTCCGTCTCAGGGTGTGCGCGTGCACCGGTGTGTGTGTGTGTGTGGTAAAAGCCACATGGCTTTTACAGTACCTGTGTCCAGCATTTCAGGCCCTGACATGTCTCTGGACCAGAGCAACTCAATGGGAATGTTATTTTTACAGGGATGCCAAAATCGTAATAACACAAAGATATGTTCCCTAGACAAACGGCAAAAATCTCTCCATCCTGTGCCAAGAACACAGTGGGTCGCTGTATAACCTCACTGCAGAGCAGAGGAGGCTGGTAGGAGGAGCTATAGGAGGACAGGCTCATTGTAATGGTTAGAATGGAATAAATGGAACAGAGTCAAACAATATGTTTGCTGTGTTTGATGCCGTTCCATTCCAGTCATTACAATGAGCCCGTCCTCCTATAGCTTCTCCCACCAGCCTCTTCTGCTGCAGAGTCAGGCTAAACTGAAGTTAGGCTAAATCAGGGTAATTGAGACTAATAGGGTTTGGTCAGGGGTGTGTATCTCCCTTGTGTGTGGTTGTTTGTTTGCCTAGCAAGGACGCAGTGGCTTTAAACTATTGATATTGTCCCATCTAGTCATTTATCCTCTCTATAGAGAGACAGGATAAAGCAAAGCAGAGATAGAAAGAGAGAGGGGGAGAAGCACAGAACAGGGACCCTTGCCATCCTAGCTGATGCATGATGGGTAAAATAATTTGCATCATATCAAACCAGGGCCTCTCCCTACTAAAGCAATGGGCCCACAGTCCTAACTCTCGGCATTAAGGCCTGTCTTTGTACAGGAGTTTTACAGAGTCAACACGGATCTACCTCCCTCGCTGACAGGGACCGTCAGTCCTCTTCTGACCCAGAGAGACCCAGGGCTAAAGGGGTTTCCGCCTTTAGCCCTGATCATCAGGGACACCACTGAAGCCATTACATATCATTTAGAAAAGTGACTGGGAGTAATCATTTACACAAACTCCACGAACTCAGTTAGACCGTGGGAGTCTGGGAGAGGACAAACTGGATCATGACTGAAGCCATGCAGATGGTAACAATGTAAAGAGGTGGCCATGCGCTGGTGAGGATGTAAGCATACCACTTCCATAAATGCTTTGCTGCAATATTCATTCACTGAGTCATGATAACTTGTGTACCCCCCCAAAAAAGAGGGCATGAGGATGAGAAGGAAATAATGGAGAAGAGAGAAAGAGAGACTCCCCCTCCAGTCATCACCGGCGTGTCAATCCTTACCCAGAGGGTCTGCCTTGCCATCCCTATCTGGCACAGTGAACACGCCTACCACCTTATGGCCCTGCTTCCGTAGGTTGGTGTACACTTCCTGTCCAAACAGGCTCTGGCCAATCAGAGCTAGTCTCAGCTTATTTTGGTAATAATTCTGGAGGAGACAGGAGAGAAGAAAGAGCATGTGAGTTATAGAGTGGTAAAACCTCTCTCTGAAGCATGAGAATAGCCTATACTGTACTGGTGGGCTTTAACATCAAAACACATAGATTTCCCCCATTCCCCTCAGGCTTTGAACCAATATGACCAAATACTGACGGAGACTAACTTTCTAGAGATGTCAATTGGACCATACAGTTTCAATTCTAACATCCCTCCTGTTGAGTATACATAGGCATTTTGTAATGTTGAAAAGCATTTATGCTACTCTTTCCCTCTCCATTGCCAAGTTTTTTGTAGGAGTTTCTGGCAGCCAGACTGGCCCAATGGGCAATAAATCTTGGTCCTCTGGGGGAGAGAGTGGTCTGAAATGCTATTGGCTACAGAGAGCACAACCCCCTCCTCCAACTAGAATGAATGCTCAAGTAAGTTCAAATGAGGCTACTCCAATCAGTGTGTCTGTCTGGAAGTTCTTGTGAAAATGGAAAGTTTAAAGTTTCCTATGCCGGAATAGACTAGGAATAAAGTAAACACTATAGCTGTTAATGTGTAATAACGTAATACATGTTATGACAATGTGTTATTCAATTGTTATAGCCTAATATAAACAGCTCCTGTGAAAGCTTACATCCAGACAGGCATGGTAGGCTATAATTTTCCAGCACTGAGTGACTACCTATCAGCCAGCGAAAACGGCCATGATAAGAGATACATTTCTGCCGTTACATTGTAACCAACTGCAGTAGCAGTTTGATAGGGGCCAGTGTTGTTTACACAACAACTACAAAACCATATCGTATCAGTCCCTTTTCCTTGCTAATATCCTGACAGTAACTTCCATGTCAGTCGAATTATAGGCAGTTCGTTGCGGGTATGTGGATTCCTGGATAGTGTGTCTCTAAGTCGCTCTGCTCAGCTGTCCGTGGTCTCTCTCGTTCAGCTGATGCAACTCCACGCGAACCGTACAATGGAAGTAATTCGTGCAGCGATGGAGACAGCGTGCAGAACGTGGCAATTGGCAAAGACATGCCTTTCTTTGTATGGTTGTTAGAATACAAATACATAGTACATCATAGGAATTCGCCTTTATAGTAATAACTTTAATAATGCAGCATATCAGATATCAAAGAAGAGAACTGTCAAGCATGCATCATATTTTGATTAGACTGTAGGCTACTGTGAGTGTGCACTGTGCACTGTGCACACCCAGGCATCGACAGATCTGAGACCGAGTCATTCATGGATCGTAACATATGAAGATGACTCAATTCTAACCTGATAGATATTCATGCATTAGAACAACAATGACAACATCGTGTGAATCAGCTGGCAAGCAATCCGGCTTCTCCATAGCGACAAAGGGAGGGCGGGGGGAGACACAGGGGATAGCGGAGGCAACATAAACAATGTTACTTACAGAGCTGGTAGAGAATTTCCTAATGATTCTGTTCGCTGTCCACAACATGATGGCTGTATTCACGAACACAAATTAAAACCCAACAGATTTAGTCCAACGTGGTCTGGGGACGTGTGGGAGATCCTGATGACACACACACCTGCCTCGCAATAACAATGGTTGGAGCTGGCCACAGCCAGTTTATACCCGACACCCGGCGTGTGCGCGAGGGACTGGCTACGTGCGCGCTCACGAATCCTACTACCTTCAATGAGGCACGCATGTATTTTACATTTGACATTCTTTATAGTAAGAATTGCTTTTCGCCATGAATTGTGCGTGCTACCAGTGGAAAATATCTATGTACTTTTATCAAAAGACCACGAAACCGGCCGGACACGAAGACGCAACATTGATCGACGTTCATGTAAAAAGAAAACGCGGAACCTTCATCTAGCGCCCCTCTTGAATGGGTTATGACGAATAGGCTACTATTCCATTGGAATGCCATTGTGATCAAATATAAATAGCAGCCATTATGTACTATTTTAGATTGGTGCATTTTATACAAAGTGATCTGTATTAGTTTATTTCAATGTTTACCATAATAATAAAACCACACACATCAGTATCATCACAGACCATATGTAACTTTGTGATTGTCTAGTCATTCATTTAATTTCATCCATTCACTACAGGCCCAGGTCTGGACAGCTTTTCCATCTCAGGAAAACCATCGATGTGTAAACACACTTTGACCTCTGCTGAACTCCCTGAAGGAAAACTAGAGCAGAGCAGCTCTCTCTGGATAGTAGTGGAAGCAACCCCAAACATTCACAACAAGGTGCTTTAAACACTCCACAGTTATGCCCTCTCCTGAGTGGAAATTGTGTAACATGAGGAATTATGCATTTGTATTGTTTATGAGTGAGGACAATCATATCCGTATCAAGGTGATTTGTTGTTCTGTAATTCAGATTCCGGTTTCTTTAAAGCAGAATCAATCATAAATCTCAATTTCAGCATACAGTATCTTCTATCTTCCATTGTAGACAGACTCAGTTGGTTCAATGTTCAACTGTTAGACCGCACCAGTACTTACTCTCTGTGTTGCCTAGCTATATCAGCGAGAACACACCTGCTGCTGTGACTCCCAAAGTGAATGATCTCTGATCAAACATTCTTCTACCCCCATCCACACTGAACTACCTGGCACAGGTTCCCCCATGTCAAGGTCAACAGGGTTACTTCTCAGTATGAAGAGATGCGCAAGCAAGGATGAAAAGCTATCACAAAAGAACAGTGTTTGGAAGGACAAATTAAACAATGCATGCGACAATTCCATCATGACATTTTAAACTTTGACACAAGGCTACATTGTAGGCACAGATCAGTGAGTCAGTCTCCCCTACTATTTACTAAATGTAGAATTGGTTAGTTATTGTCGGTACAGGCTAGATGGATTACCATGAGATTATAGTTGATATGTTATATCTGTTATAATTACAATGTATGTCAAATGTTGACGATGCAGTGAAGTTCACTAGTTGCAATCGCACATGCTTTGGATATCTGCAAGCTGCAGTTGAGTGTAGACAGTTGGTTCAGTCCCAAGCCATTGAATATATCAGGAGTTGAGTTATATACCAATAGTGTGACTATTTATAACTGCAGGCTGATAAAACTGGCTACAGTGAGACTTAGTCCCACTCCTGTATGTGACACACCTGTGTGTGTTCTTGCTGTCGTTAATGCAGGTCTGAAGGTGTTTTAGATCAACTTTGGATCTGAATAAAGTATTGCAAATGTGTGTGTATGAGAAACCACAAAAAAAGATTAAGGGGAACAAATGTGATTTATTGTGTAACTTAACTTAGACAACATTAAAAAGAGGACTAACAGTAAGAGCACTGGTGGTGGGTCACACTTGGGGTTCCCAACTCAGATTCACAGGGGCTTCTGTGGAGAGGGGGAGTCAACTCTCAATTTTACACGTCAAATAGCAGAACCGACCGTTGACATGAGTTGTCAATTCCCTTCCATGGGCTTAGTGAGTTCTGTCATCAAAACAAAGTGATGGTTATATGTTCCCCCATTAAATTTGATCCCTTCTATTGCATCAACATCTTGGCATGTACAGGATTCTATTGACAAATCAGTTGGCAAGAGTTCTAATAGGGTAAAATAAATCTAGAACCAAAACCAATAGTCACTTCCCTATGGATAGGGCAGGCAGCAGTCCTGGAAGGCAGGGGGAGATATATGCCCAAATCTTTTCGGCCAGAAACGTAATTGGTTGGTGGAAAAGTAACAGAGCAAACATAGTGGGTGATATCATTGGTTAATATCAAAAAGGGGGCGGGGCACTCCTCCAGGACTGTGCATTCTGGTAGGCTCCCACAGCTAGCGTTACACTAAACGGATAACAAGTGACAATGCTCTTCTCCCTTTCCCATCGTGCTCTCTGCTGCTGGATCCCGGGCGGCAGGGTGATGACATCACAGGAAACGGATTCCTGCTCCAAACTGGACGCCGTCGCATATCCTGAGGCAGGGAAGGAAAAAGAGGGAAGATGAGCCAAAGAAAAGTTTTGGGACATATGTGCCGCACCTAGTGTATACCTAGGTGTTATGGCTTGTGTGTCTGTTTATTTACAGCATATATGAGCTGTATAGCATTGCAGCAATAACACCTCTCATCTCTTGTTCTATCATCTCTGCAGTGGAGGAAAAAGTACCCAATTGTCATACAAAAGTAAAGATACCTTAATAGAAAATGACTCAAGTAAAACAAAAGTCACCCAATAAAATACAACTTTAGTAAAAGTCTACAAGTATTTGGTTTTAAATATACTTAAGTATCAAAGTAAATGTACAAGTATAAATCATTTAAAATTCCTTAAATTCCTTGAGTGTGTGAATTGGACCATTTTCCTGTCCTGCTAAGCATTCAAAATGTAACAAGTACATGTAGTAGGAATGTAGTGAAGTAAAAGTTTTCTAAAATCTAAGTAGTAAAGTACAGATACCCCCAAAAACAACTTAAGTAGTACTTTCAAGTATTTTTTACTTAAGTACTTTACACCACTGCATCTCTGTCGAGTCTGCTCTCACGCTCTTTTCTAGAGCACTATATAAAGCCCCAGCCTAGTGGAGCCAACTCTGACCTGCTCCTCCAAACGTGTGTGTTGTACCTGTCTCCACTCTGAACCCCCATGGGAATGCAGTAGTTGAGCTCCAGCCTGGCGATGTTCCCAAGACGCAACACGATGCCTGCTCCATACGACCAGCGGATACACTCCGCCAGCTTCTGTAGGTGTGCTCTTGGACCCTCTCCTGGAGACAGGAAAACGCTACACGTAAGAAGAGGCACAAAAGAGGCAGAATGCACACAGATGCACAGACAATTTAACATTTATTGGCATTATGTACTGTATGTACAGGCAAAGTCGGAGGTTTACATACACCTTAGCCAAATACATTTAAACTCAGTTTTTCACAATTCCTGACATTTTATCCTAGTAAAAATTCCCTGTCTTAGGTCAGTTAGGATCACCACTTTATTTTATGAATGTGAAATGTCAGAATAACCGTAGATTGTTTAACTTGGGTCAAATGTTTTGGGTACAATAAGTTAGGTGAATTTTGGCCCATTCCTCCTGACAGAGCTGGTGTAACTGAGTCAGGTTTGTAGGCCTCCTTGCTCGCACACGCCTTTTCAGTTCTGCCCACACATTTTCAATAGGATTGATGTCAGGGCTTTGTGATGGCCACTCAAATACCTTGACTATGTTGCCATTTTGCCACAACTTTGGAAGTATTCTTGGGGTCATTGTCCATTTGGAAGACCCATTTGCGACCAAGCTTTAACTTCCTGACTGATGTCTTGAGATGTTGCTTCAATATATCCACAGAATTTTCCTTCCTCAAGCCATGACATCATTTTCTGGAATTTTCAAGCTGTTTAAAAGGCACAGTCAACTCAGTGTATGTAAACTTCTGACCCACTGGAATTGTGATACAGCGAATCATAAGTTAAATAACCTGTAAACAATTGTTGGAAAAATGACTTGTGTCATGCACAAAGTAGATGTCCTAACAGACTTGCCAAAACTATAGTTTGTTAACAAGACATTTGTGGAGTGGTTGAAAAACGACTTTTAATGACTCCCACCAAAGTGTTTGTAAACCTCCGACTTCAACTGTAACTCATCATTAGAACATGGACTAATCTGGAGTTCAAGGTTCCCACCGTAGTTGAGGTTGCACAGGTTCCCAGCGTTGAGGAAGAAGTGTGTCCTGAAGAGGTCTCCCGAAGCCGCCCCGGCCCGGACGGAAGGGCAGAGGAGTGTACAGGTGGAGCCCGCCTGCCCAGTACGCCTCTCCCCCCCCAGGTAGTCACCTGCAGTAACACAGGTAAACCCTTAAATTTCATCATCATGACTCTGGGCAACTGACCCAACCCTGTGCACCACACATGCCTGTTCAAATAAACAGAGAGCACGTGACCTCACCCTCGCTCTGTGGGCCGATGCTGTACATTCCAAATCCTCGCACACTGGTTGGACCGCCCAGATAGAACCTGGACAATACAGAAATATGTCAATGACAGGCCAAATGTCACTCACAACATTCCCTAAACACTTGAGGATAAATACTTCACAGAATGAGTTAACTCAATGGTGCCACCTAGTGATTTCTATCAAAGCCATGTGCAATGAATCTGTTGGGAGTGGTCCTACCTGTCAGCGATGGAGGACGGTCTACCTCCAATGGGGAGGAGACACCCACCCCAGAGGGAGGCAGAGAGGACCTGAAAGAGACCACCAGGGCCATGTTATATGACATGTTGAACACTCAGGTACCCAGTGTAATTCACTTCCTACTTGTCCTGGGTATTTCCCCCCAGGTTAGGGACTGAGTAGTGTTCCCTTACCGAGTCCCAGACCAGCCGTCTGTTGACCTGCAGCTCAAAGTCCTCCTTCAGGAAGCTGGCGTCTCCGCCTGTATAGCCAGCCAGCTCCTACAGAGGGCAAGACAACACACATCAGCATGGCCACTTCATATAGATCTACAGTGGTGTATTTTGCAGAGGAAGTCACATACACAAACATACCTGGTTGATCCTCAGTAAGGCACCTTTCTTGGGGAAGATGGCAGAGTTCCTGGTGTCAATGGACATGGTGTGCTGCAAGACAACAACAGTCAGTGGATTGACTCAGATTCTTGCTATTTTGAGAGTTAAGATCATTAAGGGTTAAGATTATTAGATGAAGGGAACTGAGAGACAAAGGGCTTTGTACCGAGAGGGCAGACTTGAGGGTGTGCCCGCTCTCTTCTCGCACGGCGAAGGAGGCACTGCGTGCCAGACAACCCAGCTCCCTCCACACACCCTCCCACTTCAGAGTGTGGTTGGTCCTCCACAGAGGAAACTATAGGAGAGAGAGAGAAAGTTATCCCTGTGGAAATTCAAGGCAGATAAAATGAAAAAAAAACAAATGTGACACACACAGACCCACACAAACACACACAGTAGGAGTCCTCTTACGTTGAGCTCAGTGGAGACTCCTCTGTCTGTCTCTTTGAGGGAGCTCCATGGAAACTGGCCTGTGACTTTGTACAGGTTTAGAGTGAGGCTGCAACAAGACAACACCTGTCAGGGCCATGATCCATACAGTGATCGTCTCATTACTGAATTATGTTCAACATAAAGGTTATAAATACATCACCATGGCAACATAACACTCAATATGACCACTGAGGGAAACAATCAAACTTGAAACAAAATGGCAGCCATTACACCGCAAGTGCTATTTAGTTTTGTTGTTGTAATATTTACTGCCCTTTTCTCCCCAATTTCATGATTACGATCTTGTCTCATCGCTGCAACTCCCCGACGGGCTCGGGAGAGGCGACGATCGAGTCATGCGTCCTCCGAAACATGACCCGCCAAGCCTCGCTTCTTAACACCTGCTCGCTTAACCCGGAAGCCAGCTGCACCAATGTGTCGGAGGAAACACTGTTCAACTGACGACTGGTCAGCTGCAGGATCGAACCCCAGGCTGTAGTGACACCGCAACACTGATGCAGTGCCTTAGACCGCTGCGCCACTCGGGAGGCCTACAAGTGCTATTTCAATTTCCTATCGACACAGAGAGCAAGGACAGAGGTGTTCACTGTTCGTACTTGCGTTCAAAGTTGCCTAGCTGGGGCTTGAAGAAGGACAGGCCGTAGGAAGTCTCCTTGGTCCCGTAGGAGAACTGGAAGGTTAACTTCTCAGCACGGCCAAACACGTTAGGAAGCTTCACACCCAACACCTGGAAGACAGAGACAATGTTACTCCCAGATCAGGGTCACACACCTGTTCTACCCGTCTGTGAACGTACATTACCACACTATGCACCTATTTGGAAGTGTTTGCAGTGAAAATGAGGAAGAGAAGCTGCTTAACCTGTCTGTCTGTCTGCAAACGTTCTGGAAATCACCTCTATATCACACAATTGTAATTAGGAACGTCTTCCCTGGGTCATTGTGACAGGGGTTTCAATGAACAATATTGTGTGATAGTGCTCCTATAAGTGTGTGTGTATGTGAGTGTGAGAGTGTGAGAGTAGTGTTTCCGTGTGTGTATTCTCTGTGATAGTGCTCCTATAAGTGTGTGTGTATGTGAGTGTGAGAGTGTGAGAGTAGTGTTTCCGTGTGTGTATTCTCTCACCATGCTGCCCTCGTTGTTGCCGACCATGGTGTTGTAGCTGCCGGTCAGCCTCTTCATCTCTGTCACCTCGAACGTCACGTCCAGACCATTGGGCAACGCATCCGCACCTGGGAGGGGTAGACCAAAACAGACCGTGACCACAGCTAGACTAACAGAGGGCTCCTCTCCAGTGACGCAAATATCTATTTACTGGCTGGTTATCCTTTCATATCGGCAACATCTCATGATTGAGATAGGTTGTGATATTGTTTCAGACACGGACGGACGGACAGAGACACACACACACACACACAGCTGTTTATGGGTGCACACTCTACCATCTGATGTATCAATGACGACCTCCACCTCTTTGAAAATGCCCAGACGCAGCAATTTCTGTCTGGCAATATGAGACTTCTTCATGACCTGTCAGAGACCCAACAAATAGCTGTTAGCACAGATGTTTCACCTTAAACAAGGGAGCATTTCAGAGTGTGTATGTAGGTTATGTGTGCATGTTTAAGTATGTGGAGCCCAGAGTGCTCATACTTACATCAATAAGGTTTTTAGCATCGAAGACCTCTGAGATTTCATAGCCCAGCAGATCCTCTTTGGTTCTGCCCAAGCCCTCAATGTTGACATGTTGGACAACAACCTGCAATGAAGGGCCAGATTCTCAGCATCCATTCCAACTAGGTGATCAATGATTTACTCAGCTCCCTTTGCTAATGAGACGACAAACAACTTGGAATTTGAGTAACGTTAGCTTAGATAAGAGATGCTTACCTCTTTGTTTTCTAGGACCTCCTGTTTAGTCTCATGTTCTGCCTCCTGCACCTCAATCATGTCGTCGGGATGAACGCCCATGTCACGCCCGTGCATCGGGAGAGGGTCCATACTCTGAACAGTGTTCGAGAAAGAAGAAAAATGATGTGAATATTTGACCATGCTTAAATAGCTATCTAGCTAGCTTCGTTCTGTCAAGGTGGTACATTTGCTAGCATGCTAACAGATCAGACACAATCCATTTTGTATAACGTTACATAAAATATAGTAAAACAACTATTTGCCTCATGTCATACAACTCTTTGGCATTAATGTCATTTCTGTATCTAGTCCACGGCCTATGCGTTTGTCCATAGTACACCGCCATACACAAACAGAACGGGGAGGTCATGCAGAATTTCATCCCCACGTCTCGTGGTTGTAAGCAATTAACATTTACCCTGGCGTGGATAGTCCCCATGGTGACGTCTTTGTCTTGAAAAATATCCCGTTTGATAAGTAAATGTTTTTTAACAGGCCTATTTAGAGAAGAAAGACACAACTGCCAATGGCTAGATTTCCCAGGTCCAAGCCCCCTTCAAGGGAGACGCCATGACACTTTCCGAGGCCTGCTCTGCGCACAGTGATTGGTCAAACGTCTTTGTCACTGACAGATGGGCGGGACAAAACCAGCGCACTGACGTAATGTGTCTGGAGACCAGCAGAGGACAGTGTCCCTACACTCAAACTGCATCCCTGTGTAATGTGTCTGGAGACCAGCAGAGGACAGTGTCCCTACACTCAAACTGCATCCCTGTGTAATGTGTCTGGAGACCAGCAGAGGACAGTGTCCTTACACTCAAACTGCATCCCTGTGTAATGTGTCTGGAGACCAGCAGAGGACAGTGTCCCTACACTCAAACTGCAGCCCTGTCTAATGTGTCTGGAGACCAGCAGAGGACAGTGTCCTTACACTCAAACTGCATCCCTGTGTAATGTGTCTGGAGACCAGCAGAGGACAGTGTCCCTACACTCAAACTGCAGCCCTGTGTAAAGTGTCTGGAGACCAGCAGAGGACAGTGTCCTTACACTCAAACTGCATCCCTGTGTAAAGCTCCTGCTTTGACTGTGGCAAGTCCAATAGTGTGCATGAGTTGCACTTGCGTGCATTATATTTAGAGATAATGTTGGTGCCTTCAGATGTATGCTTCGTATGACTTCATTTATTTCAAAGTATTTACATTGCATTGCAAAGACTGATAATAATATGCCTACCCACCACAACCAACTAAGAAGTGCCCGAAACTGCCCATTAGGCTACGCTTGTAGCCTATTGAAATAAGTGCCAGTGGGACAATTCATCTGAAAAACATGAAAACGTAGGTACATCTGAGCTCTTTTTTTCTCATTATTATTCACCACGATTGTAACTTGAAGATGTATAACCTTATTTATAGGCCTACATCATTATGATTCATGAGTTCCATTGTGGGCAATTGAGACCTCTGCTGACAATTTGGCCCCGCGCTAGTGAGAAATATCTGAAAACATGTATTGATCAAGTTTGACGATTTTCTGTGTTGGTTGCGGTCTCAGGCGTTGAGTAAACAATTGAACCAAAGCAACCAATATTCCCCCTCTCTCTCTCTCTCTCTCTCTCTCTCTCTCTCTCTCTCGCTCTCTCTCTCTCTCTCTCTCTCTCTCTCTCTCGCTCTCTCTACACCTCCAACCCGCTCTTCAAATGCGTGCAAGCCAATCAGAGAGCGGCTCCGCTAGTCTCGCTGTCCTCTTCTACTGCCTCTGCCAGTACCAAAACGGTTCTCTTATCAAAGAAACACATAACCAAAAAACTGCATTCAATCACCGCCTTTTACCATGGGAAGTGCTTGTTTTTCCTGGGACGTTTGTTTGTTTTTTGTCCTCATTAATACTTGTGAGGTGATGGGGAATGTTGGACTCGCAGGTAAGGAGCTCACATTCTATCTCTATCTGTCTTTTCTATCATTTTGACACCTATTTTTAAGATAGGCTAGTGCTGCCTATTTCTCCTGTTAATGGTTTATTGAGCTGTTTAAACCAGTGTATGACAGCGTAGAATAGGTGAAACGTAGTGGATTTCTTTAATGCCTAGGCTAACGTAGATTCTATTCATTTTAATTGGAGAGTATTTGTGGACTGAGATAACAGTTGGGATAGTTGAGATAACATGTTCCTTTGAGAAACACTTGGTTGAGGATGGATCATTTGGACTAGTAAACAGCATGGGAAGGAGAAATAGCTGAACACCGATATTGCACAACAACAGTGAATGAAATATATCAATTTGAAGCCAGATCTAGCAATGATAATAGGGTTTGAATGGGTGATGTGATATGCACGCGAAATAACTCAGAGGCTACAAACACATTTGGCCTTGCGGAGCTAAACCATTTTCACCCATTTTTGACTGACAATGTTAGTCCAGTTTTTTTGTTGTTGATAATATTACTCTAAACACTATTTAAAGTTGAGTATTTGTTTCGCCTCATTAAATTCCCCTTTCTGAATGTTAAAAAAAAGTGAGAAGAGTCTACAAGAAATTAGGTCCATCGACTGATATCTATCTGAATGTTTTACCAGTCGGAGATCAGTCTGTGAGGTAGGTCCTGGACTGGTTCATGTGTGAATAAAAATATGACTAAGCATCTTTTCACCCCTCTGCTTGAACGAATCCCTCCTATGAGCTGATACTAGCATCTTTCCCGGGTCAGTTGCCTGCCCCGAGGTGTCCATATGGACGTGGGTTGGGAAGGTGGCCTTCACGGTCCCTGGAGGACTCCGTCCCAACCTGCTTATCGACGACCTTTCAGCAGAGAGTGGCGCGCATTGTCTCCCTCCCACTGTGGATGGGCGAGAAGTCAATATTGGGACAGCCACTGAAGCACGGGAGAGGGCTTTATTTAACTATTAGTTAACGATGTTTCATAATAATAGTCCTGTGGTGAACCTGCAGTTTCCTGCCTTATATCTATTCACTGTCAACAATTCAGTGAGAACTGGCAGTTGAACTATCAAGTCCAGGTTTTACAGGCTACATCCCACTGTCTACTCCTATCACTTTATTTTTCATTTCTACTGGCACTCACATGGGAGCAAATAAATCAGTCATCCAATTGATAAAAAATATTTATTGTGATGACATTTTATTGTTTATTTATTGCATTTTGTTGAGCTGGGAGGGGGTCAGGCAGCAGGGTTTAACCCCACAGAGAAATAAACATGGGCTATTCATGAGGGGCAAGACAGGAGACAGGGTAGCTGCTTCTCAGTTCAAGATACATCACTAGAGAGAGAAAGAGAACAGAATTTTGGATGGATAAAACTCTCTCTCTCTCTCTCTCTCTCTCTCTCTCTCTCTCTCTCTCTCTCTCTCTCTCTCTCTTTCACTGTCTGTCTGTGTGAATGAGCTGTAATTAGCTGGCTTGAGGCCCCTGGATTCAGCCCCAGATGTGACTCTCTAACACATTGACTTGATCAATTAGGGTTCCATATAGTCACTCAGTATTCCATAGGCATCCACTAAGCCCTGATACACTAGTGTACCTCTCTGCTAATGGTATTTGATTAATATAAATTATTATTGTTTTTGTCCTCTTTAGTGTTATCCAAGATAAAATACCGGTATCATTTATAGAGTTAAGAAACCTCACCCTGCATCCTCGATGCCCCTCTCTGACAGTTTATTGTCTTATACGAGGAGTTTTACATTTTGGACGTTTGCCATCTTAAAGTAAATATTTCCAGCCTGTATATATCTGGACGGAGCTGCATTTGGCCAAGAGGACTGAGCTTTCCCTGAGAGAGCGGGATTAAACCCATTCACCTCTCACCAAAATTATTGCTATTTTATAGACTTATTCCTATTGATGAGTCCTTAGAGACCAGTGGTTTACAATTGTCCCTTGTGTCATTTCTATAGAAGCCGATGAGTGCTCTGAAGGCACGGATGACTGTCACATTGATGCTCTCTGCCAGAATACCCCCAAATCCTTCAACTGCATCTGCAAGCCGGGGTACAAGGGAGACGGCAAGCAGTGCGAAGGTGAGTTTGACTCCATTGTCTTATTATGGCTTCAATGTGATATTACTCCCCTCTATATTACTTAATCCCCCTCCCTCCCGCCGCTCCGATCCAAATCATCATCCTCAATCACCCCACACCCCTGCCCTCTCCACACTTCATTCTGCCTGCCCCCTATTGCTCTCTGACAGGCTCAGCATTATTGGTAGGTTTTACAGCTGTTTAACAGGAACCCCCCATTCCTCTCCCCCTGCTCTCTCCCCCTTCCCGACTCCAGCCCCCCCGCCAGCTCTCTTAATTAACTGGGAGGAAGTGGACTGAGGGAAGGTGTGAGGGTGAGAGGGGGCAGCACCTGGCTGTGCGTTCACACCTCCACTCATTTCTGCCTCACATCACACCACAGCTGGAGCTAGAGCTAGCTTAGCGCACAGCACACACTCCCTCCCAACGCTAGCCTGTCTAGCCGCACAAATGCAATCGAAACACATCTACGCACGCACACGCAAACGCCAGTTCAGCTTATAGGCTACCACGGCAAATAACGTTGACCCAAAACGATACATTATTCATATTAGCCCCTAGAGCTAGCCAGGATAGGAGAGCAAGAGAGGATTGTGGTGACGACGGGCCCTTTTCTATAGGGGTTTTCACTGTCTCTATGTTCAGGCCTTTTCAAGTGTCTCCTGTTTGTTTAAGTATTTGTGTGTATGTCAGTGAGTTATATCCAACACTTTCTCCTGTTTGCTCAGCTGTGTACCAGTCACCCCCACCCGAAACACATGCACAAGCACGCACGCCCGCGCACGCACGCACGCACGCACACACACACACACACACACACACACACACACACACACACACACACACACACACACACACACACACAGAGAGAGAGAGTGAGCAGGTATTATGTCTGAGGAACTCACCTGAATATTGCCCATTCAGAGATTTTATACCTGTCATTTGGTCAACCTGGGGAGAATACAATGAGATGAACCTGTGTCATTGTTTGATTAGCTCACTTATCAAATGCCTCAACTCACTTTAACAGTTCCGGCGCCGACAGAGATGGCAGCCTCGCTTCATGTTCTTACAAGCATTTCGCTACACTCGCGTTAACATCTGCTAACCATGTGTATGTGACAAATAAAATTTGATTTGATTTTAGGCTGTGTCAGTCGGTCTACCTACATAGGACTATATGATCACCCACCTGGCTTGGAGAGAGGGAGTAAGGGAGATTGACTATTATTTCCACCATTTTGTCTGCTGATTCTGTTGAGTTGCGTGCAAATCCATATTGGCAGCAATCCGGTCTACTTGATATAGCTCTGTCTCGATTTGTTTTGCCCCAGTCTAATTCTATTGGCAAGCCTCCACCATTGGACTTAAGCTATGACATTGGAGAGACGTTCTGGAATTGCTAGAAACGCCTGTGCTAAAAGTTGATATTGTACCAGGCAGCGCTGCTACGTGTTGGATAATCTTCAGTCAGAAACACAATGGTCCTTAGCCTAGAACAGATTGAGCTGCCCAGAATAATATATTAAATGATGTCCATAGAGAGGAAACTACAAAAGGTTGAGTCTTTTAAGGGATATGTTCCTCCTACCGTAAAACAGCTGTCTGAGCAGAGTCTGTCTGTCTGTGTGTACAGATTTATTGTGCTAATGAATGTTTGTTTAACTGAAATTCTAAGAGGGGTGTATTTCATATTTGGATGGGAATATATTTGTCCCTATTGTTGATTGAATTGTGTGTGTGCGCATGCTACACAGATGGAGAAACTAATGATGTATGCCTATGCCTCAGTATCTGAAATCCAATGTGTCCTGTCCCATACTGAAGCCACTATTGATACAGCACAATGAACACCAACAGTACATATCCAATGGAACACTGCATTTGCCTTTTTTAACTAGGGAAGTCAGTTAAGAACAAATTCTTATTTACAATGCCTACCGGGGAACAGTGGGTTAACTGCCTTGTTCAGGGGCAGAACAACAGATATTTACCTTGTCAACTCGGGGATTCAATCCAGCAACCTTTCGGTTACTGGCCCAACGCTCTAACCACTAGGCTACCTGCCGCCCTCATGCCTTGAAGCATTGCGTTGCAGAAGCAGTTGCAGTCCATTCTCTGTGGTGCATATGTCGGATTTATCGAACGTCTGCGTCAAACTGTATGCGTACACGGCTTGACAGAAATTGTAGCAGAAGGTGAATGTTGAACTTTTGTTGCACACATATCCAGATAATGCTGCGTACCATTTTGCGCAATGACGCTGTCGGTGGGATCAAGGCGTAAGGTCCAGTGAATGGGTGACAGAATGAAGACGGATGGTGGATGTGAGTTGACCCCTGACCTCTGTGATTAGATAGGGGCTGTGTAATTGGCCGGCTATGTTTCCCATCAGCAGACATTACATTACCCCAGTGGTGCAGAGGACAGAGTCATTAGGACGAGCTCTCTCTCTCTCTCTCTCTCCTCTCTCTCTCTCTCTCTCTCTCTCTCTCTCTCTCCGTCTGCTCTCTCTACTTCCTGGAAATGACTATGCCTCAGGATGGAGACTGGGAGGCTACACTCTATCAGAGAGGGACCCAGTAGTTAGCAGCTGATAACTCAACATTCCAGTACAATTTACGGTAACACTTAAGGCATTATTAGCATTTATTCCTATTATAAGGCATTTATTGTCTAATGTAGACTATTGCAGGTTACCTGTAATTAACCACAAAATATAATTTTGGGTTATAATTCATAATTGTTCCTATCAGATTATGTTCCTTCTCTCGAGGAAGCCCCTTTTCTCTTCTCTAAAGCTGCTCCACAGAATGCTGCTCACTCTCGCCTCTGAAATCTGATCTTGCGTTTATGAATGTCGCTCTCTGTAGATTTTTCCATGGGCTGATATTGCTGGCTCGTTATGGAAAAATGTGAACTTTGGGCCCCGTGCTGTCAACCGAAAAATGAGACAATGTGAAAGAGCATGAACCGTTATGCATAATACAAGTTCATATCACTCTGTCCTCACAGCGCTGGACCTAGTGGTTTCAGGCGGCATCAACTGCACATCTCTGATGATCAGAGTTGTGCTGATCTAGAAAGACGGTACTATACATCAACAGTATAGTACCTATGTGTCCCTACTGTTAGTGCTTTGGATACTTTTTCATTCCAAGGAAACTGCTACAAATGAGAACTGGTTTCAGAGAAACCGGTTTCCGAGAATCATTCTTATTTTGCTACAGGAATTGTATTTATTAATGTACTCAACAAGAACCATGCTTTCAGTGACAGTGTGAAACAAAAGGACTATTACCTTTTTCCTGCCTATCAGTTCAGTTTGGATTAAAATAGGCCCATGCTGTTCTCTGAGTAGGCCTATAACTCAACAGTCACATTCTCTGCTCATCAGTAGCAGCCAGTAGTAGATTTATCCAACGTTCCACAGAGAGGAGTCGACTGGGCTGGTTGCCACGGGGCTGTCAGGGTCTTGTGAAAGCCTGTCCATGTTTGCTCAGCATTTGTCACTTACTGACTAATTGATTGGTTTTCATTGGTCTTGTCCCTGGCACTCATCCTCTCCAGTTAGTTTCAGCACTACAGCTTTTCTCTTCCCATGTCCTCTATATTCAAACAGTTGGCTTTACTCTGTAGAACATCTAGGCTACCATTTCCTGGTGATGCTGAAGATACTAACATGCGTTGTCACTGGACCTGTAGCTGCGTTTGAGTGGCTGTGTGTGTGTCAGAGCTCAGGTGTGTAGGTGTGTGTGTGTCTCCTGTGCGCAAGGGTTTGTGTGTGTGTGGGCTGTATAGACATGTGCAGAGGCAGCAGCAGTAGCCGATTCAGGCATAGAAACAGATAGAGACTGAGCCATGAGTCTGCTCTCCCAGCAGCAGCAACAATTACCTGACCTGCTTTACAGAAGTAGGGAGGGGAGGGAGGGAGGGCGGGAGGGAGGGAGGGAGGGAAAACAGAAATATAATTGGAAAGACAGATGCATAGATGCAACTGAGAGAAAATAGATGATGGGTGAAGGAGAAGTAGGTAAGGACACAGAGAAAGGAGGAGGGAGGGAGAGCGATTTCATGAGATAGAAAGAGAGTGAGATATTACGGGCGGGAGGCTCTGTGGGAGAGGTGGCAGACAATTACTAGGCCATTGTCTGCCCAGTGTCTGCTACTCCGTCACTGCTCAGGAGCTCTCCTCACTGGCTCGCTGCTTCACACACACACACACACACACACACACACACACACACACACACACACACACACACACACACACACACACACACACACACACACACACACACACACACACACACACACACACACACACACACACACACACACACACACACACACACACACACACACACGTTTGGAGGAGCAGGTCAGACTCGGCTCCAGTAGGCTGGGGCTTTATATAGCTATAGCTCTTTAGAAAAAAGCATGAGAGCAGACTCACATATACACTCACAGAGCTGACAGAACAAGAGATGAGAGAGGAGAGGTGTTATTGCTGCAATGCCATACAGCTCATATACCCATATGCTGTACATGCACAAGCCTCAACACCTGAGACACACACACATTCACGTACGCGCACGCACATAGGCACGCACACACACACACTTTTTCAATCTTGCTTTTTCAGTCTTGGAACGGGCATCAGAACAGAAATTCACTGCCACAAACCCTTGGCCTTGACTAGGCACAAAGCATGGGCTCTCAGCCCTCTGCTCATATGAGTGTCTGCAGTTTGTTGGTGCTTGGATGTCAATAATGGGGACATGTTCTTATTTCTGTCCTGAGGAGCAGGACTAGCCTTGGTAATGAACCGTGACACGCTACAGGTTGAGAAATAATATTTGGATTGTTTCTGGTTTTGCGCCGTCATTCGACCTCTTGGGTAAATACACATGGTTGTTTTTTTCAGAGAAGTTGAGGGATAGGTAGCTAGAGAGGTTGCGATATTTTGAGGTTCAGAGAATTCGGTTGATACCCAGTCTCCTTTACTTTGGTATTGGCTGCTGTGTCTCAAATGGCACCCTATTCCCTATGTAGAGCACTACTTCAGACCAGAGCCCTATGTGCCGTGGTCAAAAGCAGTAAACCAAATAGCAAGTACTGTAGGGTGTCAATTAACGGCCGAAGCATCTGACCTATAGTAGCCTTACTCAGCAGTTCAGTCAGGTACAATTAACAGCCCTGAAAATTAAAACAACCCCAAGAATTTGAGAAATCTCCTTTTTCCGCTCAGGGAATTACACCATACACTTTAGTGAAGTGTCCCTCCTCCACATGCTGTTGCCATTATAATTGGAAATCTCCCTTCACTGAGCTAAGGGCTTTCTCCTGTGGACACACTTCTCTGGACCAGTCAAACTGAAACATCAAGGGGATGGCCATGCTCCCTTCCATTCCTACCTCTCCCCCTCCTCTTCTTCCCCTCTCCCCTTCCTCACCTCTCTCCGCTTCTTCATCCATCTCAAGGGGCATGTTTCCCCGCCCTCTTGGGGCACGGGCCGTCAGCGAAGGTGCCTAATTCACTTGATGAGATGTTGAGCGTCAACATTTCCCCCGTCACAATTAGGAAACATGCGCCGCGTGTCCAAGCAGCGGAAGCTGCGAGCAGCCCGGTTCAGAAGCTGTCGGGGCGCCGCTGTCAGATGTCAACAACAGCTCCAGGGCAGGAAGAGATCACTGCTGGAGGCTAACTAGGCACAGGGCATGGCTCCATGTCCACCCCCCCCTCGGCCCCAGACCCTAGCCCCATGCCCCAGGGCAGGTGTGAACCCCTGATCCAGCCTCACTTCTCATGAGGTTTTCATTTATCCCTAATTATCTTTAATCTCTCTCTTTCTTTCTCTCTTTCTCTCACTCTTTCTCCTTACCACTGGGCAAAAATCTACGTTTCCACATAATTTCTACCAACAAATTCAATGTGATGATGTTGAATCAACATGGGAAACTGATTGGATTTAAAAAAGTAATCAATGTAAGGGAATTGAGTATTTTTTTTTACCATACTTTCAACCTAAATCCAATGACATGGTGAAATATTTTGTTGATTTCACATTGAATTCACATTAGTTGACAACTCAACCAAATGTAAATTAAAACTAGACGTTGAACTGTCCTCTGCGCCCCCAGTGGGCTCTTTCACTCTCTGTCTTTCTCTCTCTCACTTTCACATTTTTTTCCTATGTTTTCTCTCTCTCTCTCTTGCTTTCTCTCTCTCGCTCTCTTTGTATGCATCTCTCCTTTTTTGGGCTGTTGTTTGATGAAGAATAAGCAGTAGACATTATGCAAGCCATCCTCATGACTAACTCTGCTCAGTTCCCTCAAAAACAGGGTTGTTGTGCTCAAATGTGGTTGCTGGAGACACACTCAGGTGTACAGTGCATTTGGAAAGTATTCAGACCCCTTGCCTTTTTCCACATTTTATTACCTTACAGCATTATTCTAAAATTGATTAATGAAAACATTTTCCTCATCAATCTACACACAATACTCCATAATGACAAAGTGAAAACAGAAAAACGTTATTTACATAAGTATTCAGACCCTCAATGGAGTCTCATACTCTTTGCTATGAGACTCCATTGATCATCCTTAAGTTGTTTCTACAACTTAATTGGTGTCCACCTGTGGTAAATTCAATTGATTGGACATGATTTGGAAAGGCACGCACCTGTCTACAGTTGAAGTAGGACATTTACATACACTTAAGTTGGAGTAATTAAAACAACTTGTTTTTCAAACACTCCACAAATTTCTTGTTAACAAACTATAGTTTGGCAAGTCAGTTAGGGCATCTACTTTGTGCATGGCACAAGTAATTTTTCCAACAATTGTTTACAGACAGATTATTTAATTTATAATTCACTGTATCACAATTCCAGTGGGTCAGAAGTTTACATACACTAAGTTGACTGTGCCTTTAAACAGCTTGGAAAATTTCTGAAAATGATGTCATGGCTTTAGAAGCTTCTGATAGGATATTTGACATAATTTGAGTCAATTGGAGGTGTACCTGTGGATGTATCTCAAGGCCTACCTTCAAACTCACTGCCTCTTTGCTTGACATCATGGGAAAATCAAAAGAAATCAGCCAAGGCCTCAGAAAAATAATTCTGTTTCATCCTTGGGAGCAATTTCCAAACGCCTGAAGGT
The DNA here is from genome assembly GCA_030435695.1 of Brachymystax lenok tsinlingensis. NCBI lineage: Eukaryota > Metazoa > Chordata > Actinopteri > Salmoniformes > Salmonidae > Brachymystax > Brachymystax lenok. The sequence goes on from CM059783.1 coordinate 7,601,910, forward strand.
ACGTCGTTCATCTGTACAAACAATAGTATGCAAGTATAAACACCATTGGACCACGCAGCCATCATACCGCTCAGGAAGGAGACGCGTTCTGTCTCCTAGAGATAAACGTACTTTGGTGAGAAAAGTGCAAATCAATCCCAGAACAACAGCAAAGGACCTTGTGAAGATGCTGAAAGAAACAGGTACAAAAGTATCTGTATTTACAGTAAAATAAGTCCTATATCGACATAACCTGAAAGGCCGCTCAGCAAGGAAGAAGCCACTGCTCCAAAACCGCCACAAAAAAGCCAGACTACGGTTTGCAACTGCACATGGGGACAAAGATTGTACTTTTTGGAAAAATGTCCTTTGGTCTGATGAAACAAAAATAGAACTGTTTGGCCATAATGACCATCGTTATGTTTGGAGGAAAAAGGGGGGAGACTTGCAAGCCGAAGAACACCATCCCAACCGTCAAGAACAGGGGTGGCAGCATCATGTTGTGGGGGTGCTTTGCTGCAGGAGGGACTGGTGCACTTCACAAAATAGATGGCATCATGAGGCAGGAAAATTATGTGGATATATTGAAGCAACATCTCAAGACGTCAGTCAGGAAGTTAAAGCTTGGTCGCAAATTGGTCTTTCAAATGGACAATGACCCCAAGCATACTTCCAAAGTTGTGGCAAAATGGCTCAAGGACAACAAAGTCAAGGTATTGGAGTGACCATCACAAAGCCCTGACCTCAGTCCTATAGAACATTTGTGGGCAGAACTGAAAAAGTGTTTGCGAGCAAGGAGGCCTACAAACCTGACTAGTTACACCAGCTCTGTGTAACTGAGTCAGTGGGCCAAAATGGGCCAAAATTCACCCAACTTATTGTGGGAAGCTTGTGGAAGGCTACCTGAAGCGTTTGACCCAAATTAAACAATTTAAAGGCAATGCTACCAAATACTAATTGAGTGTATGTAAACTTCTGACCCACTGGGAATGTGATGAAAGAAATAAAAGCTGAAATAAATCATTCTCTTTACTATTATTCTGACATTTCACATTCTTAAAATAAAGTGGTGATCCTAACTGACCTAATTTTTACTAGGATTAAATGTCAGGAATTGTGAAAAACTGAGTTTAAATGTATTTGGCTAAAGTGTATGTAAACTTCCGACTTCAACTGTATATAGGGTCCCACAGTTTACAGTGCATGTCAGAGCAAAAATCAAACCATGAGGTCGAAGGAATTGTCCGTAGAGTTCCAATACAGGATTGTGTCGAGGCACAGATCTGGGGAAGGCCCCCAAGAACACAGTGGCCTCCGTCATTCTTAAATGGAAGAAGTTTGGAACCACAAAGACTCTTCCTAGAGCTGGCCGCCCGGGCCAAACTGAGCAATCAGGGGAGAAGGGCCTTGGTCAGGGAGGTGACCAAGAACCCAATGGTCACTCTTACAGAGCTCCAGAGATCCTCTGTGAGATGGGAGAACCTTCCAGAAGGACAACCATCTCTGCAGCACTCCACCAATCAAGCCTTTATGGTAGAGTGGCCTGATGGAATCCACTCCTCAGTAAAAGGCACGTGACAGCCCGCTTGGAGTTTGCCAAAAGGCACCTAAAGGACTCTCAGACTATGAGAGTTGAACTCTTTAGCATGAATGCCAAACATCACGTCTGGAGGAAACCTCTGCACCATCCCTACGGTAAAGCATGGTGGTGGCAGCATCATGGTATGGGGACTGGGAGACTAGTCAGGATCGAGGGAAAGATGAACGGCGCAAAGTACAGAGTGATCCTTGATGAAAACCTGCTCCAGAGCTCTCAGGACCTCAGACTGGGGCCAATGTTCACCTTCCAGCAGGACAACAACCCTAAGCACACAGCCAAGACAACACAGGAGTGGCTTTGGGACAAGTCTCTGAATGTCCTTGAGTGGCCCAGCCAGAGCCTGGAATTTATCTTATTTTAATTATTGAATTAATTTATCTAAAAACATGGTTTTGTTTTGTCATTTTGGGCTATTGTGTGTAGATTGATGAGGGGAAAAAACGATTTAATCAATTTCAGAATAAGGCTGTAAGGTAATACTTTCTGAATGCACTGTATCTACATGCTATTTCTCCTGTCTATACATCCTCCTCCTGCACATCTTCTCTCTAGTGCAAAGACTGGTGTTCATCTGATTCCCCTGTATTTCCACACTTCTGCTTTCCATTGGAGGGTCTCAGGGTGCTACGCAGAGCATGTAAAGGGGTGCCTTGGCATCTCTTCTGCTGGTGCAGGGAGAGGCGTTCGTCCAAACACTCTGACAAAACAGTCATTACCCAGCAGCCCTCTAATTTCAGCGCTCCCTAATTGGTTTCATATGCCTCTGGGATGAGCCACTGATGACTGGGACCAGTTTGTGTACACCAGCCAGCGCCCAGTCTCTGTCTTTAAAGTGCAGAAAGGCCATACCGTTCTTTTGTTTGTGTGGGAAAGAGAGTCGAAAACAAACAGTGGATTAGAATGCATGTTAGGCCTGTGTAATTGCCTGCTCTGTAAACATGGCAGGTGCCAGAGCATCTCTAAAGGAAAGAATGTCTGTCCCAGTTATTTATTTAACTTTTATCTTGATTGGTTTTAACCTACTGGAATGCCTCAGGAAAAACACTTTTAGATGAGATTTCTTCTCTATTTCAAGCATTTCGACCAAGATGTGTTGGCGGTGTCTATTCTATATTGCAGACCCGTTTTTCAACTTAGAAGTAGATTAGGCTAAGCTTCTATTGTAGATATACAGGAACATCAAAATAGCTTTTAACCAAGACTCTGTGTGTTCTATTCTGATGACAATGAGTTGTCTAGTGGGTGAGGGGTCTGTGTTCAGTATGTTGGTGTTGTACTGGTGGTGTGCTGTGCAGTGTCCAGGGCTGTGTCCTAAATGGCACCCTATTCCCTATACAGTGCACTACTGTTGACCAGAGCCCTAAAGGGAAAAGGGTGCTATTTGTGACGCGGCCCAGGACTGGGTTCTGTTCAGTCCACAGGATGTAGGAGGCGGAGAGAGACTAGAGAGACTAGTGCTAAAAGCTGTTTGTGGCTGACAGAACCAGAACCAACATAGCCCACCTCGCGGTTGGCAGAGACAGGACAGTGTGTGTGTGTGTGGGACACAGACAGGCTACTAATGCCAGTGTCTGAGACAAACATAATGGGTACAGGGGATAGGAAACAAATAGAGGGAGAGAGAGAAAGAGAGTGGGAAGAAAGAACAGAGAAAGAAGTGAGATAGAAAGAGTGCGAGAAAAGTACTTTAGAGAGGGGGAGAGGGGGAGAGGGGGAGAAGGAGCGAGCAAAGAAACATGAGAAAAGGTGAAAGGGATCCACAGACAGAAAGACAGACAGACTGAGGGAGTGAGAGTTGGCGTCTTGGCCAGGTTGGCGAGTGAGACAGAGACAGAGGGAGTAATACAGGAGTTGAACACTAACCAGATACCTGCTCGGGCCCATCCGGAGTGGAGGAGGACGATAGATAGTTAGAAGGAGAGGATTTGGGGTTGGGGTCTGGCCTGGTCTGCCTGACTGCCTCCCCTGGCTTGCTGCGTTCACACGGAGGGGGGACTGTTTGTTTTAGTGGCTCAGTCCGCATGGCAACCACTTGTGAGTGGCTCCTGTGAAAGACTCCTCTGCTGGCTCAGCATGAAGGGGGAACATAGTCAACGAATAAACATGGCGAGACACTCCGTATGCCCCTCTGGATTCTGTACCCCCAAACACTCCAGTCTTACCCCTAGTATGTATACTATGCACAGTCACCATAAGCTGTACCGGTGGACTACCTTTTATCTCCAACCCTGTACCCTGAACTCTGACCTCTACACTCTCCATATGCCCCTCCTTTTGTACCCCATCACCCGTCTCAATGACACTCCATACTGTTCATCTCTGTCCCCCAATCCCCTACCGTCCAGTCTACCTTTCCACCTTCCTCTCTTTCCATCCATTTGTAGAGTAGCGACAGTAATTCCTCTCCACCCTTCTAATTGATCTTCTATGACTCTCTGTTTCAGACATGGACGAGTGTGAGAATGAGTACAACGGAGGCTGTGTCCACGAGTGTATCAACATCCCGGGCAACTACAGGTGCACCTGCTACGACGGATTCATGTTGGCCCACGACGGACACAACTGTCTGGGTGAGTGTGCAGTCCTCCCCACCCCCTTTTATACTCAAAGGGCAACCTATCCAAGTCTGTCATTTCTGTTTGTATGAGACTGCGCTATCTTCTGGCTCTTTCCCTTCCTGTGTGTGTGTGCATGTACTGTGCACTCTATCTGCTATGAGGTTTGTCTGTCTGGCTCTCAGCTCCCTTCGTTCTCCAGAGAGTGTCTCTGTCATCGTTTGGAGGACATTTTATCCTCATTTCATTCTTTGGGTTTCGTTTGGGAGGGCGCTCAGAGTTGAAGAGTTATTCTCTTCCTCAGCTAGATATCTCCAACAGATATCTGTCTGGGGCATCTGCAATGTGCACTAACTGACAGATCCAGTCCATTTAGTCTCAGCCTTCTCTTATTGACTTAGTGTCAGGCAGACAAATGTGTTTCTGCTCTCCTGCAACATGCCGGTTCTGCTTGAATGTGCTTAAACACATTTCATCTTTTCACTCCCGGCCCCGCTGATTGACGCAAGCAAAATCAAAATGTGTAGTTTGGATGCCCTTGCCCGCAACCAAAACATATTTGGTGGGACATGTTTTGGCATTTGTAGGCATTATGTCAGATTCTGGGAAGCCAGGGAGGGAGGGTGGAGGAGGGGGGAGAGGAACATGCCATTAGGTGTAGTCAGGAATGTCTGAGTTAGATTCTCCTGGGGACATTTCAGGAGTATGTCGTTACAGTGTGAGTCTCACGTGATTAACTTTATGACCGCTGATTGGGTCTGACTGAGAGATGAGTCCTGGGTCGTGTTCAGTAGGCACGGAACGGAAAAACTATTGGAGACGGAACCAATAGGTCGTTATCAATAAAACGTAATAATAAGGTACAGAGCGTTTCGATTTGCCTGCCGGAGAGCAAGGAGACCCGCAGCTCCGCTAAAAGCATTGACAACTGCGTGCCGTTTTCAAGGGATTGTTAAATAAATGTGAACTATTTGGTTGTAATATCAACCACACCTCTTGAAGAGCGCAGTCAGAACATTTCTGATTGTTCCATGCAAAACAATTGCGCACATTTAGCTCTATCATCAGAGTTATACGGCAAGTAACTGCAGGCTTTTCATGATCAGTAAACATCAATTGATCATGTATTTTCAGATACGTGAGGGTGGCCTCATGATATCTCTCGATATTGGCCACCATTAATTGGATATTTGAGAGATATCAAATGAAAGTGAACTATACCTGCCAAGTATCAGTGGTTTAGGTTCATTTTCCATCCTTTGTGGGCTCTACATGTCAAGAAGCAGAAAGGCGCTAGCTGTTAGCTGATAATGTTTACTTTGCAAGCAACTGGTACAGTTGGCATGCACATAGTGGTAAGTTTCTCCAATCAACGTAGGCCTACCTAGCGAAGTTAGCTAACATTGTCCCCTTTTCAACATTGTTAAGAGTGTTTAATCACGATTGCTGCTGACAGACGTGATAGGCTACAGTGATTGATGGGCCACGTCGAATTGGCTAGCTAGCTAATAACAGATCAGGTCAATATGGCCTGTTAACAAGCTAACTTTCAGGGGACAAACTAGATGGCTATATTTGCTTGTCATGTAAGTGGTGGCGACAGTAGTCTGACTGACAGCTTTACCAGGACGAGGCCTTGCCGATGTTAAGCTCTTTCCAAAAGCCTAATCTCTGATGAAGCAAGCTAAATGACACGTTTGCTAGCTAGCTAGCTACATGCCAAATGGATATGCTACGGCCACCCTCATGTATCTGAAAATACATGATCAATTGATGTTTACTGATCATGAAAAGCCTGCAGTTACTTGCTGTATAACTCTGATGATAGAGCTAAATGTGGAATAATGTGGACTTCTGGCTAGGCTCTTCAAGAGGTGATGCTATTAAAACCAAATAATTATAACATTTATTTAGCAATCCCTTGAAAACGGCACATAGTTGTCAATGGTTTTAGCGGAGCTGGGGGTCTCCTTGCCCCCCAGCAGATGAATCGAACAATCTGCAGATAATTCTGACGTTTTATTGATAACGACCTATAGAATGTGTTCTTACTGGACAACTTCAGGCAATGCTTCCACTATTTGTAAACCTTCTCTCCTGTGTAGGGCCTACTGAACATACACATGGATGGATGTATTAGTATTTGTACATGGTCGTCTCTGGTCTAGTCTGAGTTTGACCTCACTGCCTCTCACCTTGGACACAAACAGACCTATCCTGTTTCCGTCCTCTTGCCCAGATGCGGATGAATCTTCAGTGATGATGAACTTTTTTGTTCCCGCCCCAAGTTCGGCTGCAACGCCCCCATACCCAACCCCTCCCGACGCCATAAACATAAACTAACTCGTTTTCAGCAAGTCAGAGAGGACAGAGGTCACCAGAGAAGGGCACTCCCATTCCCCCTAACCCTAACCCACCCTCTGATAGGACCAGGACAACACTGGAGTCCCCACAGCAATGAAATTGTATTATTTCAAACGCTTAAAAATGTCACTTTAATGTTACCCCTGTTTTTATTCTATTGACTTCCCAGAATTCCACTTGGCATGTCAAATGTTTATGTTACCGGTTGCAAATGGACAAAGGAAGGAAAAATGTCAGAGAGAAAATGAATAACCTAAGCTACCCTCTTATTTAGGTTCAAGGATGAAATTCCATACTTGGAATCTGTCCGTTTTAATGTTTAGCAAGGCGGGATAGGGACACGGGGGAGTTGCTTGAAACCTGTTTGATAGCTAGCTAATGTTTTGGTGTTGTTTTTCTAATTTGGTGTGTCTGTCTGTCTGCCTGTGTATGTGTTTTAAGTGTCTGCAGCTGTTGTGTTGTCGGTGGCTGGTTGCAGAGGGCTCGTTGGATTGTGTGCGTTGTGGTGAACTAAAGAAAATTAACACGAGGGAGAGAGATTTACTGCATGTGTCTGTGGCCACTTGGAAGGAATCAATGGGCCACATGCTGACTATGTGTCAGCAGACCTGGGTTCAAGTACTATTCAAAATCTTTGAAATACTTTCATTGTTTGTTCTAGTCTTCCTGGAGTGCCAGATTTATACGGTTTGCACCTTGGCGACTATTCTATTGATTCCATTGCGCCGGACAAGATCAATCAAGCCTAGCTAAAGTATTTGAAGTTAAATACTGTACTATTTGAACCCAGGTCTTTGTGTCGGCGTGGTTATAGAGGGTTCTGTAGTCGTCACACTGCCACTCCACAGCTGAGTGGAGGAAATTGGCCACATGTCTGTTAAAAAGTCATTAACCAGACAATGCTGATAAGATGTAGCTTTAATAAACATACACTAATTAGCTGTGAATGGAGAGTTCAAAGGGAGGGATCAGAAAGCAGTCAAGAGAGAAATCAAACACTTATAATCAGACATTTCCCACTGGGCACACACTGGTTGAATCAACGTCGTTTCCACGTCATTTCAACAACATTAACGCTGAACCAATGTGGAATAGATGTTGAATTGACGTCTGTGCCCTGTGGGTTATGACGACACTTAACCACTATCAGAAATGTATGATACAATTTAATCATGATCAAGTCATTTAAATAATGAAAAGTACAATGACAAGTGCTTTAGTAGCTTTTATTTCAAGTTCATTTCTAATCTTGGTTCTAAACCTGATTCCGTTGTGTGTTACTGCCAATCCATACCTAATTCTCTCTCTCTTTATCTCTCTCTCTCTTTCGCTATCTCTCTCTCTCTCCTCCTCCTCCTCCTCTCCCTCTGTATTCTCTTGGTTATCTTGGCGGTGGATGTGAATTGGAGGCTGTCCAAGCCATTCCCCCTGAGGCGATGGACTTGCTCTCTATTTGACATCTTTATTGCGGAATGTCTCAAATACAACACAGAATGATGATGGGGATGAGAACAGAGTCAGGAACGCCAAGGGCCAGCGCACACCGCTCAGAGTCCTCCGCTGCTTCCAGGAGCTTCCTCGCTTTCTCTCTCTCTCTATCCCGCCGTTCTTTTCTTCCCTGCCTGTCTGTCTTCGTCCTCTCTTCTTCACCTCTTTTATCCTTTTCATCTCTCAATTTTCCCCTCTATCTGTCATTGGTTTCTCTTTTTCTTTCTCTTTTCTTTCTGTCTCTCATTCTGTCAGCGGTCAGTATAGTTCTCCTTGACAGAGCACCGAGGTGGTGAATCACTCATCATCAGTCGGAGCCATTAGGTGTGGCTCAGGGAATGGCATCACTTCTCCACAACTGATTGCCCAATCCCCATTCTTTTAGTGAAGTGCATTCATTCAGGAAGATTCTATCAGCAGCTCTTCAGCCCTCTGCCGTCTGTCTCACTTTTTCTCTGAGATCGTCTGTTAACTTGTTTTTATGCTGAGGCGTGCCTGATTTGACACACAATGAATAGAGCTAAGGTCGCTGTCTCCTTAAAAATTGAATTTAGTGAAAACCTCACCCTCATTCGGAGGTCATGACCTGGCTTTGTCATAGGCTCACAGCTTCCCAGCCAATCCAGCACCCCCATTCTGCCTGCGTTGCCGTGTGTTGCCATGACGTGGTATGAGGCAGACAGCAGCTCGGTAACAAATGTCACAGGAGTATTAGAGGAGCAGATCAGAGCATCATCGCTACCAAGATATCTGATGGATGGATCTGGCACAGACAGGTTGGAGGGAGAGAAAAGTGGATGGGGTCATTGGGGTGGGCTTTGCATGTGACGATTTTGAGGGTACAGTTGCGACCACTGAAAAGCATACGCTCTAGAAATGATAGTTTACCACAGAAACCTGTACTGCTGTCATTTTTTCGTGCCCACTGTATTTCAGTTGGGTAGAGGGTGATACTCATGGTAGTCTGAAGAGTTACAAAAGCTGACGTAGAATTAGTGGTATGCAGGTACAAACTGCCTTTATATGGGCATCTTTATTTTAGGCAAGTCAGTTAAGAACAAATTCTTATTTACAATGCCTACCGGGGAACAGTGGGTTAACTGCCTTGTTCAGGGGCAGAACAACAGATTTTTACCACGTCAACTCAGGGATTCGATCCAGCAACCTTTCGGTTACCGGCCCAACACCCTAACCACTAGGCTACCTGCCGCCTCGTTTCAGGGTTTAAGGTATGCGTGTAGTTATATCATAGGGTTTTACAGTTTGGCTGTATTTCATAGGCTGAGGGGTGGTGGTGTGGTAGAGGTGCTGTTGTGGGCTCCAGGATGTTTATTTGAGGTGTGATCACGGAGGTACTATTTGGGGTCTGATGATCTATATTGGAGGCGTGAAGATATACAGTGTAAACTGTTTGAGTAATGAGCGTGGAGTTCCTGCGTATTGACTCATGGATATTTTAACATCAACACCTTTCGTGTTTACCCTCATCACCAACTCTGATAATGGAAACGCTTGAGTAAACAAGGGATACAAAGTATATTGAAAGCAGATGCTTCCACACAGGTGTGGTTTCTGAGTTAAGTAAGCAATTAACATCCCACCGTGCTTAATTAGGGTCGTATAAAAACGCTGGGCAGGCCATTATTTTGGCTACCATGGCGCGAGTGGCCACTTAATGGTTTGATGAGCAGGAAAACGATACGCCATGGCCGTCTCAGTCACCAGATCTCAACCCAATTGAACACTGGATTATTGAGCAGCGCCTGAGACAGCGTTTTCACCACCGTCAACGAAACACCAAATGATGGAATTTCTTGAGGAAGAATGGCAGCGAATCTCTCCAATAGAGTTTCAGACCCTTGTTGAATCTATGCCAAGGTGCATTGAAGATGTTCTGGCAGCTCGTGGTGGCCCAGAGCCCTATTAAAACACTTTATGTTGGTGTTTCCTTTATTTTGGCAGTTACCTGAATACAAATAGTATCATGTGTGACACATAGGCTTGATATAGAAATAACTATATAATGCTTATGCGTAACTGACACACATAGTCAACCCCCAGTTTGCGGGACCAAGCCGTGGTTTCCCAATTACTGTACAGTCGTGGCCTAAAGTTTTGAGAATGACACAAATATTAATTTTCACAAAGTCTGCTGCCTCAGTTTGTATGATGGCAATTGGCATATACTCCAGAATGTCATGAAGAGTGATCAGATGAATTGCAAAGTCCCTCTTTGCCATGCAAATGAACTGAATCCCCCAAAAAACATTTCCACTGCATTTCAGCCCTGCCACAAAAGGACCAGCTGACATCATGTCAGTGATTCTCTCGTTAACACAGGTGTGAGTGTTGACGAGGACAAGGCTGGAGATCACTCTGTCATGCTGATTGAGTTTGAATAACAGACTGGAAGCTTCAAAAGGAGGGTGGTGCTTGGAATCATTGTTCTTCCTCTGTCAACCATGGTTTCCTGCAAGAAACACGTGCCGTCATAATTTCTTTGCACAAAAAGGGCTTCACAGGCAAGGATATTCCTGCCAGTAAGATTGCATCTAAATCAACCATTTATCGGATCATCAAGAACTTCAAGGAAAGCGGTCCAATTGTTGTGAAGAAGGCTTCAGGGCGCCCAAGAATGTCCAGCAAGCGCCAGGACCGTCTCCTAAAGTTGATTCAGCTGCGGGAACGGGGCACCACCAGTACAGAGCTTGCTCAGAAATGGCAGTAGGCAGGTGTGAGTGCATCTGCACACACAGTGAGGCGAAGACTTTTGGAGGATGGCTTGGTGTCAAGAAGGGCAGCAAAGAAGCCACTTCTCTCCAGGAAAAACATCAGGGACAGACTGATATTCTGCAAAAGGTACAGGGATTGGACTGCTGAGGACTGGGTAAAGTAATTTTCTCTGATGAATCCCCTTTCTGATTGTTTGGGGCAACCGGAAAAAACGTTGTCCGGAGAAGACAAGGTGAGCCCTACCATCAGTCCTGTGTCATGCCAAGAGTAAAGCATCCTGAGACCATTCATGTGTGGGGTTGCTTCTCAGCCAAGGGAGTGGGCTCACTCACAATTTTGCCTAAGAACACAGCCATGAATAAAGAATGGTACCAACACATCCTCCAAGAGCAACTTCTCCCAACCATCCAGGAACAGTTTGGTGACGAACAATGCCTTTCCAGCATGATGGAGCACCTTGCCATGAGGAAAAAGTGATAACTAAGTGGCTCGGGGAACAAAACATAGATATTTTGGGTCCATGGCCAGGAACCTCCCCAGACCTTAATCCCATTGAGAACTTGTGGTCAATCCTCAAGAGGCGGGTGGACAAACAAAAACCCACAAATTCTAACAAACTCCAAAGCATTGATTATGCAAGAATGGGCTGCCATCAGTCAGGATGTGGCCCAGAAGTTAATTGACAGCATGCCAGGGCGGATTGCAGAGGTCTTGAAAAAGAAGGGTCAACGCTGAAAATATTGACTCTTTGCATCAACTTCATGTAATTGTCAATAAAAGCCTTTGACACTTATGACATGCTTGTAATTATACTTCAGTATTTCATAGTAACATCTGACAGAAATATCTAAAGACACTGAAGCAGCAAACTTTGTGGAAATTAATATTTGTGTCATTCTCAAAACTTTTGGCCACGACTGTATATGGACATCTATCATCTACCAATCACAATCTGTCCACTTCAATGGTAGGACTCATCAGTAACAACATTAGAGTTTCTTATGTCTCTCCCAGTGCTAAGTACCCTTTCACTCAATGACATGTGAATGTATGGTTAGTCTAGGAACATCGGCAGACAGTCAACACAGTCACAGACAAACCACATCTCTAGGGACTTGTCACAGCCTCACACATACGGCAGCATGGGTTGAATTAGCTGAGATTTAGGGTTGGAGGTTGGAGGTGCTGTAAATTAAAGTCTCATGTATACCGTGACTGACTAGTGAGAATATAGGGTCTGTCTGTCTGGTTACTGTAACCGCCTGCCTCCTGTGTTCTGGCTCATTAATCACTGCTGTAAACAAGATGTCAGGACAGAGCTCCAACAACGTTTCCCCCTAGGTTTGTACTCAGACGGGTTGCAAAGGCCCCTAAAGTGACTGGTATACTCAATTGAAGCCAATTTGATGTGATTTGTTATATCTTGGGGGCTATAATCATAGACAGGAATGGTATTGGAAACAGTTTTGATTATTAACACAGCCTTGTTACTTCCCACTCCCTGTATGTCTGTGCTGCATGTACTCTAAGGTGTGTGATGTCTTGTCCACAGCCTGGTTACTTGTCAGCGAGGCTGCTGTACAACCAGGTCCAGTGGTCTGGGTCAGGGAGTTGGACTGGGGATCAGAGATCACTGGTGGTACACTGGTGGGATCCTTCACTGTTATGGTGTATTGCTGTTCCACTGCTCTGAAGGCAATTAACCCCAGAAAATTTCACTAGTTGTTTTTCTCCACACCAACAACTTCTAGTAGACTGAAGGAATGATAGATGACCAGAAACCTCAAGACCTGCTGCTTTGAAATTAAGAGGGGGGAAACAGGAGGGGAGAAGAACATGTAGAGAGAGAGAGAGAGAGAGAGAGAGAGAGAGAGAGAGAGAGAGAGAGAGAGAGAGAGAGAGAGAGAGAGAGGAAGAGAGAGAGGGAAGAGAGAGAGAGAGAGAGGAAGAGAGAGAGAGAGAGAGAGAGAGAGAGGAAGAGAGAGAGAGAGGGAAGAGAGAGAGAGAGAGAGAGAGAGAGAGAGAGAGAGAGAGAGAGAGAGGAAGAGAGAGGGGGAATGGAGATCGAGAGAGAGGGGAAGAGAGAGAGAGAAAGAGAGGAAGAGAGAGAGAGAGAGAGAGAGAGGGGGAATGGAGATCGAGAGAGAGGGAAGAGAGAGAGAGAAAGAGAGAGAGAGGAAGAGAGTGAGAGAGAGGGAGAGGGGAAGAGAGAGAGAGAGAGGGAGAGAGAGAGAGAGAGAGAGAGAGAGAGGAAGAGAGAGAGAGAGAGAGAGAGAGAGAGAGAGAGGAAGAGAGAGAGAGGGCATTGAACCAATTGCACTTTATGGCAGCGAGGTGTGGGGTCCACTTGCAAAACAAGATTTCACCCAATGGGACAAACACCCCATTGAAACCCTGCATGCAGAGTTCTGTAAGATTCTCCTACATGTCCAGAGGAAAACTACAAACAATGCATGCAGGGCAGAATTAGGCCACTAATAATAAAAACTCAAAAAAGAGCAATTAAGTTTTGGAAACATCTAAAATACAGTGACCCCCTCTCATATCATTACCAAGCCCTGCAATGCCAAGAGCTGAGCAAAGAAAAGAGTCCCCTCATCCAGCTGGTCCTGGGGCTGAGTTCACAAACCTGTTCTACTAACACACTGAAGCCTCAGGACCAGAACATCCAATCAATCAGAATAAACCAAATTACATCACAATCAAAACAAAACTACATTGCTCATTGGGAAACACAAGCACAAGCACAAAGCAAAATGCAGTGCTATCTGGCCCTAAATCGACAGTACACCGTGGCAAACTATTTGACCATGGTTACTGATCAAAACCTTAGAAAAACCTTGACAAAGTACAGGCTCAGTGAGCACAGCCTTGCCATTGAGAAGGGTAGACACAGGAAAACCTGGCTCCCTGTAGAGGAAAGGCTGTGCAACCACTGCACCACAGCAGAACCTGAGACAGAGCTGCATTTCCTGACAACATGTCAAAAATATAAAACAATTAGAGAGTGTCATTTCCCCAAATTTGAAACCCATATTCAAGGTTTCAAAGACCTCCCTGATGAGAATAGGCTACCCATCCTGTTGGGGGAGGAAGCAGAAAGCTGTGGGTTGGCAGCGCACTACATTGCTGCCTGCCATAAGATGAGGGACAGTGTCTGACAGACCAGTCAACCTGCACATGTCTTCTACTATATGCTTATTGTTGTTGTTCAATGTGGTTATTGTTGTTACTGTTGTCCTGTTGACAATTTTGATTATTAATTATGTTCATATTATAAATATCAAATGTAAGCTTTGGCAATATGTACATTGTTACGTCATGCCAATAAAGCAAATTGAATTGAATTGAATTGAATTGAGAGAGAGGGAGAGGGGAAGAGAGAGAGGGGAAGAGAGAGAGAGAGAGAGAGAGAGAGAGAGAGGGGGAATGGAGATCGAGAGAGAGGGAAAGAGAGAGAGAGAAAGAGAGAGAGAGAGGAAGAGAGAGAGAGAGAGGGAGAGGGGAAGAGAGAGAGAGAGAGAGAGAGAGAGAGAGAGAGAGAGAGAGAGAGAGAGGGAAGAGAGAGCGAGAGAGAGGGGAAGAGAGAGAGAGAGAGAGAACAGTCTGTCTTAACCGAACGTGTGTAGGAAGTTGGGTCCCATGTATGTTGTGTCAACAAGTTTAGGGCACTAAGATTTAAGATTGCATAATTGCAGTGCACTCTGATTAAAGGCCAGTCCTGTTCAGTTCCTCTTCGACCTTTTTGATTTAGACTTGTATTTATTTTGTTTTGGCCGTGGACACAGCTGGGCCCATTATGTTGATCATTTGGTGCCTTGCTATGGACGTCTGTAGGGCTCAGACAAGTTTATTTTCTTTCTGACGCGTCCTTTTCAGTCCTACGCAAGGTCTTAGCTCCGAGTGCCTTGGCTTCACAGCGGGACAGGCACCGACTGCAGACTCATAGAATGTTGAAGCTCTGACACGACAGCACGGACAGATTGGGGGAAAGAAAAGGGGGGAGACGTGGAGAGAGGGAGGAGAAGAGGAGGAATAGAGAAAGGGTTAGCCAACAGGCTATTGCTAATATCTCTTTAGAGAGAGACTGGATGAAACATGGAGGCCCAGGGAAGGGTAATCTCCACTCAAAATCTATTGTTTTATTTATTTCCCCTTTTCACTCTTTCTCTTCTCTCCCATCTTCCCTCCTCTCCTCTCTACCTCTCCGCTCTTTATCTTTCTTACTCCTCTCGTCACCTCCAGGATGGGAAGTTAATATTTTGGTCCTCCAGCCACTGCGGCAGGTAGATCAAAAAAATTGAGCAGCCAGTGAGATTTTTTTACCTGCCCAAATATATTTTTTCTCCATATTTAGACCAAACAAATCACACAAAGAAACAGATGAGAATGCTTTCTAATGTTTAAAAAAATCTAAAAATGTATTACTAGTAAGAAGTCATGGGGTATATTGCTTAATTTCATAACATTTTCGTGACCTGCGTCTTTTAACTAATGTATGTTAAAATAAATAATTTAGATAATAAATAATAATAAAAACAGATAAACAGTTCTACAACAGAACATCAAGAATCAACCAAGTGCCTGTCGATCCGGCTTATTTATTAATAGAGTTCAGGGCTCTACGCTGACATTTTTTACAAGGAGTACGTGATGTGCACCTAAGTAGAAATGTAGAAACACACAAATAAATCTAGGAGAACAATGACTAAAAGTTAATGAAAAAACATTTTGGGGATTGATCCATGCTCAATCATGCACAATCATTAGGTGAGACAGAAATATTTCAGCTGGCCCTTTAAGGGACAAGCCGTTACCGTGGTAACTTGGGCACTGGCTTGTCTGTGATGGAAAAAAAATCTCAGACTGTGACCTAGCAGCAGACAATTGCAGCAAACTCAAACTAACATTGAAAAACAACCTAGCTTGTGAACAAAACAATGTAACTGGCCAAGAAACACGAGGACAAAGTCACACTTTAGTAGCCGTTCTTGTCAATTGGACCAACTTCTGCATGTGGGTTTTTGATATTTTTTTTTAAATCGGTCCCATATGCTCTGTGTGACCACCCACCAACGTGGCTGGTGAAATATACATTCTACCCGCCAATGATAAAATCTTTCCGCATTTGACAGGTGGCGGGTGACAATTTCCAAACCTGGTCACCTCCCTTCTTCTACCCTTCCCTCCTCTCCTCTCCTTTCCCCATCGTCCTTCTCTCCCTTTGTGTCAAGCACATCCTCATCGTGTCCAAATAAAAGTTTACACAAGCAAAACAAAGGCACTCTAGTTTAAACTTGCAGAGTGCCTTGCCAGTGTTTATGTTTAAATGTTGGCAAAGATCAATTAAATGTGGAGATGACAGTTCAACAGCCCCCTCTATCTCTCTCTCTCTCTCTCTCTCTCTCTCTCTCTCTCTCTCTCTCTCTCTCTGTCTCTCTCTCTCTCTCTCTCTCTCTCTCTCTCTCTCTCTCTCTCTCTCTCTCTCTCTCTCTCTCTCTTTCTCTCTCTCTCTCCCTCTGTCTTGTCTCTGATCTATCTTTCTCTTCTCTGTATCTCTTTGTATTACTCTAAAGTAAAAGCCTCTGACATATTGATGTCATCTGTTTAGTTTTGTCTATAGGTAGTGGTGGAAAAAGTACCCAATTCTCATACTTGAGTAAAAGTAAAGATACCTTAATAGAAAATGACTCAAGTAAAAGTGAAAGTCACTCAGTAAAATACTACTTGAGTAAAAGTCTAAAAGTATTTGGATTTAAATATACATAAGTATCAAAAGTAAATGTAATTGCTAAAATATACTTAAGTATCAAAAGTAAAAGTACAAGTATAAATCGTTTCACATTCCTTTACAAACTAGACGGCACTATTTTTTATTTTTTTTTATTTACAGATAGCCAAAACTCAGACATCATTTACAAACAAAGCATTTGTTTTAAGTGAGTCCGCCAGATCAGAGGCAGTAAGGATGACCAGGGATGTTCTCTTGAGAAAGTGGACCATGTTCCTGTCCTGCTAAGCATTCGAAATGTAACAAGTACTTTTGGGTGTCAAGGAAAATGTATGGAGTAAAAGGTACATTGTTTTCTTTAGTAATGTAGTGAAGTAAAAGTAAAAGTAGTCAAAAATATAATTATTAAAGTAAAGTACAGATGCCTCAAAAACCCACTTAAGTAGTACTTGAAAGTATTTTCTACTTAAGTACTTTACACCACTGTCTATAGAGACAAATGGAGATGAGAAAGGACTTTCAACTTCAATTGGGATCTTCTAAGAGATTAGCTCCAGATTGTAGTGCATACCTTGCCTCTAGAAGGTTGTGTATTTTGGCTCAGGACAGTGGTGAGGTTTGCCTGTAGGGCTCAGTGAGAAGTGGATGGGACTGGGAGTAGGAGAGTAGTGAGGTGTGTCATGGGGCATATTGTAGACAAATGTATATTGGGTGATAGATGGGGGATTGTGTCGGCTTGTGGGAGGTGGATGCTGCAGAGGGCATCTGCTTGGTAGAGCTCTGAACAGATGCTGTTTCACCCTGCAGACTCACTGTGACATGTCTCTCTACAGTCAGGCTTGAGAGAGCTGCTCAGCTAAACACAGTGTATTTTAGGTTCTCCCTCACGTAGGAATCTATCACTTTCGATGAAACCGTCTTCCTCTTTATTTGTCATTTTCCTGTCAGTCCCGCTAGTCCCGCTCTCCTAATCAGCTAGGACCAGAGGACGTGGGACTGTAGCTGGGCTGGAGGTGTTGAAGGGTCTGGCTGAAACCATTAAGCAGTTGAAACACTGGCACCGCTGGTTTTGTTCTGTGTTTTAGAGGGCCCTCTGCTCTCCTTAGACTGTAAATCCTTTTGAGACACTCAGATACATTGGCAGGTGAATACAGCAATAGAGGGCAGAGGGGAGGAAAGAGGAGAGAGGAGGGGACAGAGGAGAAAGGAGGGGAGGGAAGATGAAAGAGGGGAGGTGATGGGACAGGAGGAGAGACGAGGGAGAGATGGGGTAGGGAGGGAGGGAAGGGGAGACTAAGCTATATGTACAGTACCTAACAATAAAACACTAAATTTAAAGGTTTATTAGGCACCTTAACAATATATACAATAGGCCTACATTTTTGTCAGGCAGGCACAAAGGCATGCAGACAGATCAAATGTAAATGGAGTTCACTGCTTTGCACTGGAACATGATGTGTGCATAGATAAAACACACACCACACAAGACCCTTCTCCTCGTCTCTCCTCCTCTCCCCTCTCCCTCCCTGTGTTAGCATGACAGTACTCTTTCCTCGCCCCCCTAACGGTTAACAAGGCCTGAAGGCCTCTGTCCTCGGTTAACAAGGCCTGAAGGCCTCTGTCCTCTCCACTGGGACTTAACAAGCCGACCGCCTAAATGCTCCGACGAGAGAGACTGTCGCCAGGTAAAGCCAGCACTCAAATAAAAGCAGACCGTAACCCACACGGAGATATGTCCGGAACTCAGACAGGGGTCCCAGACAGAGAGAGGGAGAGAAAGAGAGTGGGAGAGACAGAGGGAGAGAGGACAAGAGAGACACAGAGAGAGAGAAATGAATAGGAGACCATAAAGTCCTCTACCCCAGGAACAGGGAGAGAGAATGTGGTGGCTTTCTATTTCAGGCGGTGTGATACAGAATCACAGGGTGTATTAAGGTCTGGTCTGGGTGTATTAAGGTCTGGTCTGGGTGTATTAAGGTCTGGTCTGGGTGTATTAAGGTCTGGTCTGGGTGTATTAAGGTCTGGTCTGGGTGTATTAAGGTCTGGTCTGGGTGTATTAACCCTGGACTGACCTGGCTGTCAGCAGACTCAGACCGTAAGTTAGGAGCACCAGGTCCAGTGCTCCTCCATTGTGTGTTCTGCAGTGGTCCAGTAGTGATAATCGTACAGCCCTTTACAGCTTGGCATGAAGACCATCATAAATGCCACTCAGAGCTGTAAAGCTCTCTGACTAACTCAGTGCCATCAAAATATATACAACCTCTGTCTCCACAGACAGACAGGCCGTGGTACACACAGACAGCAAGCTCTCTTGATCTCCTTGACAAACAGGCCCTGATCACCCCTGAACACTCATGATTTGGGGCAGGAGTTTTACATGACCCCATGACATGACCAGGACAGGAGTTTTACATGACCCTGTGACCTGACCAGGACAGGAGTTTTACATGACCCCGTGACCTGACCAGGACAGGAGTTTTACATGACCCTGTGACCTGACCAGGACAGGAGTTTTACATGACCCTGTGACCTGACCAGGACAGGAGTTTTACATGACCCTGTGACCTGACCAGGACAGGAGTTTTACATGACCCCGTGACATGACCAGAACAGGAGTTTTACATGACCCCGTGACCTGACCAGGACAGGAGTTTTACATGACCCCGTGTCCTGACCAGGACAGGAGTTTTACATGACCCTGTGACCTCACCAGGACAGGAGTTTTACATGACCAGGTGACCTAACCAGGACAGGAGTTTTACATTATCGGGTGACCCGACCAGGACAAAGGAAGGACCTTAGTTCTGTTGACCGTGGGGTTGAGGACTCTGAGGAGGCCATGTCATGTCCAAAGCCAGGCTGACAGACAGACAGACATAGACAGGTGAAACTGTGCAGTCAGTCCAGTACTGTGTGTCCCCCTCCCTGGCACCAGGAGCAGTGTAGTGTACTGTAGCTCCCTGGACTGGAGTTATGAAAATGAACCAGGGATCAGGTCTCGTTTGAGGCTCTTTCACCCTGATCTTGGTTGTTTATGAGAGGGTGAGACAGACAGACAGAGACAGATCCTCAGATCACAGAGAAGCAGACAGACCTGACTAGATGAGATTAGAGAGACAGAGTCTCCTGGCTCCACGCTGCCTTAGCGCTTAGCACTGTCTGCCCAACCAGAGCCTTCTCCTCTCATTTCCTCCCTGTAAAGACCTGCACTCTAATCACAAGGGGAAATGGTTACGCTGCTCCTCTTTCATTTCACTTAGCGGTTTGTGATGGATGACGTATGGAGCCAATTACTGTCCTCCACTACCACCGAGTGCCTAGGTTAAATAAACTAGTGCCAGTTGTTGCACTGGAGTAAGGGGAAGAGTTTTGGTCCATGTCTGACATGGCACCCTATTCCCTGGTCAAAAGTAGTGCACTGTGTAGGAAATAGGGTGCCATTTCAGACACAGCTTGGTATATAGACCACCTGTCAGACGTGTTCGTATGGAGGACGGAACAGAGGTTGTGACCAGACGGACAGGCAGACAGACAGGCAGACAGACAGGCAGACAGGCAGGCAGGCAGACAGACAGGCAGGCAGACAGTGTTGTTCTGAACTGTGTGTCCAGTTCTCCGTCTCCTCTGTGACATCATCAGTGTGCATGTGTCCGTGCCGCCTGGCTACTGGCTCTAAACACACAAACACATCTGAACAACCACCAGACTAAACACAACACGCACTGCCTTGTGCTTAATCACGGCCCAGTTAACACACACATGCAGGCACACTCGCCCTCTCTCCCTCTCTCCCTCTCTGTCTGTTAGTCTACAGTAGCAGCCCAGCCCTGTTAATCTCATTGGAGGGTGTTACAGGTTTCCAGTTAACTAACGCTCCCTCTAAATGCCCCACTGGTGATTTACTGGGCTTTCAACAGCACAGCAGGGCTCCATAAACACACTCTCACACCAGCACTTACATGCACACTCTCTCTCTCTCTTTCTCCCTCTCTCACTCTCAGACGTGGATGAGTGCATGGACAACAACGGAGGATGCCAGCAGGTGTGTGTGAACACCATGGGAAGCTACGAGTGTATGTGCAAGCAAGGCTTCTTCCTCAGCGACAACCAGCACACCTGCATCCACCGCTCCGACGGTGAGTGGACAAGTGTGTGTGTGTGTGGTCTGTGTGTGTGTGTGTGGTCTATTTGTTGTGTGTGTGTGTGTGTGTGTGTAGAGAGACTGGACATGAGCTTGTGGCACTTTCTTAGTTCTTTTCCACTGTCTATGTGTTTCTGTGCTCTTCTGGGTCGTCTCGTCAGCTCTCTCCAGCCTTTCTCTCTCAAACCACCACAACTGATATGTAGCATTAGTACTCCTCCTAATAGGCATTTCCCCCAGACATGACCCTTGACGTTGCTCCAAAATTCAGGTTAGAGGTTGGGGGGTCAAATGCAAAGGCGTCCACTAGGGTTGCAAAGGGTCCGAAACTTTCCGGTAAATTTACAAAGTTAAGCCCTGGAATTTGGGGAATTTTGCTTAAATTTGTCAAAAAAAAGTTAACAGTGAACCTTTTATGTGGGATACACAAGGCAATTCTAGGTCTTGTGGCATATTTTGTTTAAACTATCCTCAATTCAATGGAATTGCAACCCTCTGCATGCACAGTGCATTCTTCCATCACATGTGCAGCGCACTCTTCTGATTCTCAAGATCTTGCACACTAATGAGATGCTATATTGAGCCCACACTACTACACTGTCTGAGCCAAGGACTACATGCTTTCTGGTAAGTTTTGATTACAATACTGGGTGGGGTGAATATATTTTATATGACATACATGATTATTTGTTAACTAGGAAATAGTAGCCTACAGCAAAGTGTGTTTAAATCATTTCTAAGTTGTTAACAATTTCTGCTAGTTACTTTTTGCTACCATGTGGGTTTTAGCTTGCTTGAGCTTGCTAACTGAGGAGTGTTAATTCACCTGTTTCCATACATGTTTCATTTAAAAAAAATGTCTTACAAATGAGTTGTTTAATTTAACTGCTTAACTATTTATCAGTACACGGAATTGTATTTGGGTTTTATTTACTCATGTTTTTCTAGTCTTTACAGGAAAATGCCACGGGCACTATTTGATGTGTGGAGACATTTCACTGCAGATAATGTAGAAGGAAAAGCTGTGTACACCCGGGGAACAGTGGGTTAACTGCCTTGTTCAACGCTCTAACCACTAGGCTACCTGCCTGACCCCTGAATGCCATCCTGTCTGATGTTCAGACTCTGCTTGCAGATGTAAGAGAAGAAATCCACACTGCCCTGCCCACTTCACTGTTGCTCCAAGCAGAGGAAACTGCAGTTCTGAAATACATCAAA
This sequence comes from Brachymystax lenok tsinlingensis, assembly GCA_030435695.1. Taxonomy (NCBI): domain Eukaryota; kingdom Metazoa; phylum Chordata; class Actinopteri; order Salmoniformes; family Salmonidae; genus Brachymystax; species Brachymystax lenok. The sequence continues at coordinate 7,623,719 of CM059783.1, forward strand.
AAGTGTGAAGACTTCTGCCTGAAGCCCATACACGCCGCAGCATACATGTTGGACCCCAAGTATGCTGGCAAGAGCATCCTGTCTGGTGACTAGATCAACAAGGCATATGGTGTCATCACTACCGTGTCTCGCCACCTTGGCATGGATGAGGGCAAGGTTCTTGGCAGTCTGGCAAAATACACTTCCAAGCAAGGGTCTTGGGATGGAGATGCAATATGGCAGTTGTGCCAACATATCTCATCAGCCACCTGGTGGAAGGGACTTTGTGGATCTGAGGCTCTTTCCCCTGTTGCCTCCATCATCTCCAAATCCCACCAACCTCAGCCGCCTCAGTGCGCAACTGGTCTTTGTTTGGGAACACACACACCAAAGCACGCAACAGGCGGACCAATACAAGGGTTGAAAAATTGGTGGCCATCCAGGCAAATTTGATGCTTTTGAGCATTACAACGAGCCATCTTCAACAAGGTTGGAAAGTGACAGTGAAGATGAGGCCTCAGAGTCTGATGTTCAAGAGGTGGACATTGAGGAGGTCCAGGGAGAAGACATGGAAGCCTGAGAGGAAGACAACCAAATCCTTAGTTTCTAGAATATAATTTTACAGATGTTGAAAGCGTTTCTGGGAGATGCGATGGATCATTGGGGATCATTCAATATTCCCTTTCTTTTGTTGTTCAGTGAAATCATCCTATGTGAAGAGTCAACTCATTTGATTAAAATTCAATTCGTAAATACACTACCGGTCAAAAGTTTTAGAACACCTACTCATTCAAGGATTTTTCTTTATTTTTACTATTTTCTACATTGTAGAATAATAGTGAAGACATCAAAACGATGAAATAACACATACTGTATGGAATCATGTACAGTCGTGGCCAAAAGTTTTGAGAATGACACAAATATTAATTTACACAAAGTTTGCTGCTTCAGTGTCTTTAGATATTTTGTTACTATGGATGTTACTATGGATTACTGAAGTATAATTACAAGCATGTCATAAGTGTCAAAGGCTTTTATTGACAATTACATGAAGTTGATGCAAAGTCAATATTTGCAGCGTTGACCCTTCTTTTTCAAGACCTCTGCAATCCGCCCTGGCATGCTGTCAATTAACTTCTGGGCCACATCCTGACTGATGGCAGCCCATTCTTGCATAATCAATGCTTTGGAGTTTGTTAGAATTTGTGGGTTTTTGTTTGTCCACCCGCCTCTTGAGGATTGACCACAAGTTCTCAATGGGATTAAGGTCTGGGGAGTTTCCTGGCCATGGACCCAAAATATCTATGTTTTGTTCCCCGAGCCACTTAGTTATCACTTTTTCCTTATGGCAAGGTGCTCCATCATGCTGGAAAGGCATTGTTCGTCACCAAACTGTTCCTGGATGGTTGGGAGAAGTTGCTCTCAGGGGATGTGTTGGTACCATTCTTTATTCATGGCTGTGTGAGTGAGCCCACTCCCTTGGCTGAGAAGCAACCCCACACATGAATGGTCTCAGGATGCTTTACTGTTGGCATGGCACAGGACTGATATTAGCGCTCACCTTGTCTTCTCCGGACAAGCTTTTTTCCGGATTCCCCAAACAATCGGAAAGGGGATTCATCAGAGAAAATGACTTTACTCCAGTCCTCAGCAGTCCAATCCCTGTACCTTTTGCAGAATATCAGTCTGTCCCTGATGTTTTTCCTGGAGAGAAGTGGCTTCTTTGCTGCCCTTCTTGACATCAGGCCATCCTCCAAAAGTCTTCGCCTCACTGTGCGTGCAGATGCACTCACACCTGCCTGCTGCCATTCCTGAGCAAGCTCTGTACTGGTGGTGCCCCGTTCCCGCAGCTGAATCAACTTTAGGAGACGGTCGTGGTGCTTGCTGGACTTTCGTGGGCGCCCTGAAACCTTCTTCACAACAATTGAACCGCTCTCCTTGAAGTTCTTGATGATCCGATAAATGGTTGATTTAGGTGAAATCTTACTGGCAGGAATATCCTTGCCTGTGAAGCCCTTTTTGTGCAAAGCAATGATGACGGCACATGTTTCCTTGCAGGTAACCATGGCTGACAGAGGAAGAACAATGATTCCAAGCACCACCCTCCCTTTGAAGCTTCCAGTCTGTTATTCGAACTCAATCAGCATGACAGGGTGATCTCCAGCCTTGTCCTCGTCAACACTCACACCTGTGTTAACGAAAGGACCACTGACATGAAGTCAGCTGGTCCTTTTGTGGCAGGGTTGAAATGCAGTGGAAATGTTTTTGGGGGGATTCAGTTCATTTGCATGGCAAATAGGGACTTTGCAATTAATTGCAATTCATCTGATCACTCTTCATGACATTCTGGAGTATATGCAAATTGCCATCATACAAACTGAGGCAGCAGACTTTGTGAAAATTAATATTTGTGTCATTCTCAAAACTTTTGGCCACGACTGTAGTAACCAAAAAAGTGCTAAACATGTAAAAATAGCCACATTTTGCCTTGATGAAAGCTTTGCACACTCTTGGCATTCTCTATACCAGCTTCACCTAGAATGCTTTTCCAACAGTCTTGAAGGAGTTACCACATATGCTGAGCACTTGTTGGCTCCTTATCCTTCACTCGGCGGTCCAACTCATCCCAAACCATCTCAATTTGGTTCAGGTCGGGGGGATTGTGGAAGCTAGGTCATCTGATGCAGCACTCCATCACTCTCAGCCTGGAGGTGTGTTGGGTCATTGTCCTGTTGAAAAACAAATTATAGTCCCACCAAGCCCAAACCAGATGGGATGGCGTATCGCTGCAGAATGCTGTGGTAGCCATGCTGGTTAAGTGTGCCTTGAATTCTAAATAAATCACTGACAGTGTCACCAGCAAAGAAACCCCCCACCATCACACCTTCTCATCCATGCTTTACAGTGGGAAATACACATGCAGAGATCACGGCGGTTGGAACCAAAAATCTCAAATTTGGACTCCAGACCAAAACACAAATTTCCACCGGTCAAATGTCCATTGCTTGTGTTTTTTGGCCAAAGCAGGTCTCTTCTTCTTATTGGTGTCCTTTAGTAGTGGTTTCTTTGCAGCAATTCGACCACGAAGGCCTGACAGTCTCCTCTGAACAGTTGATGTTGAGATGTGTCTTTTACTTGAACTCTGTGAAGCATTTATTTGGGCTTAAATTTCTGAGGTGCAGTTAACCAAAATTAACTTATTCTCTGCAGCATAGGTAAATCTGGGTCTTCCATTCCTCTGGCGGTCTTCATGAGAGCCAGTTTCATCATAGCGCTTGATTGTTTTTGCGACTGCATTTGAAAAAACTTTCAAAGTTCTTGATATGTTCCATATTGACTGACCTTCATGTCTTAAAATAATGATGGACTGTCGTTTTTCTTTTGCTTATTTGAGCCTTGTTCTTGCCATAATATGGACTTGGTCTTTTACCAAATAGGGATATCTTCTGCATACCACCCCTACCTTGTCACAACACAACTGATTGGCTCAAACGCGTTAAGAAGGAAAGACATTCCACAAATTAACTTTTAAGAAGGCACACCTGTTAATTGAAATGCATTCCAGGTGACTACCTCATGAAGCTGGTTGAGAGAATGCCAAGAGTGTGCAAAGCTGTCATCAAGGCAAAGGGTGGCTATTTGAAGAATCTCAAATATAAAATATATTTTATTTTGTTTAACACTTTTTTGGGTTAGTACATGATTCCATATGTGTTATTTCATAGTTGTTATGTCTTCACTATTATTCTACAATGTAGAAAATAGTAAAACTAAAGAAAAACCCTTGAATGAGTAGGTGTTCTAAGACTTTTGACTGGTAGTGTAAATAGTTTTTTTTGATTTCTATTGGAAGGATTTAATCATTTGCAATTATGTCTACTTATGATAAGGTAAAAGGTTAATGTTTCTGTCACCATATGATATGGTAAATATATCCAAAACAAAAAACATCTACATTTAAATGGTATTCATATTAATTAGCATATATTCCCGTTAATTCCCATATATTTCCGTTAATTCCCATATATTCCCGTTAATTCCCACGGAAAGTTTCCACCTCTGAATATTCCCCAAAATGTGCAACACTAGGGTCCACCATGCCTCGCCTTTGTGCAGTGACCATTATCCGCGGAACGCGGCGAGAAGCAGCGTGGAGTGGGCGGGACTTCTGACACGCATGTTTCTCGTCCGTGTGATCCTCCTATGGCTGATTGCGGTTTTCATCCTTAACCTCGCTGGCGCTCCGGCTTCCCCGGCCCATTCCGCCTGTCAGACTTCATTTATGGTCTCAGTCTGGATCAGTGAGGATCTGAGAGGTGACGGGGGAAGGCAGAGAGAACATCCTCCTCCGCACTGAGGAATCACAGCACATTCCTCCAAAAATACACAGTTCAACAAATAGGCCGACACACACACAGAAATCTACACACACACACACACACACACGTACAAACACACACACATCGGCAGACATTGGACACAGGCACACGAACAGAAGTATGCACACACAAAGGCGGAGCGCACACAGACTCGACACACACACACACACACACACACACACACACACACACACACACACACACACACACACACAGAAGTTCAGAGAGATATGAAAGGATCCTCATCCATCATCTCTGTGATGTCACTATCAGACACTGTGGAGAAGGGTGACTGAGGGGGTGGAGGAGGGTCACTATCAGACACTGTGGAGAAGGGTGACTGAGGGGGTGGAGGAGAGTGAGGGGCAATGAGGTGACCTCTCTCTCACTCTCTCTCTCTCTTTCTCTCTAGCTCGTTCTATGGTCTTGGATTGGGCTAGTAGGGCGCAGTGTGAGCAGGGAAGCAGGGGTGTTAGGGCACACAGTCAGAGGGAATTCAGAGGAGCTGAAGAAAGATTTAAAGAGACACAGAAATAGAAACATTCCATGTTTGCTCTCTGGAAACCCCACAAACCTGGATGTGAATATCTCCCTTTCCTCTCATACTCTCTCTCTCTCTCTCTCTCTCTCTCTCTCTCTCTCTCTCTCTCTTTCATGCTCCGTTCTGTCCCTCCCTCCTATCCCCTCTCTCTCTTTCCACCAACTCTGTCTCTCTCAGTCTCTCCTCTCCTGTCCTCTCTATATCGCTCTATTTTTTTTTACATCAAAGCCATTCCTCAGTTAACATGTGTAATTAGTTGGCCTGTCAGAGATGCTGGGGGTAAACAGCCTCTAAAGCAGCCTGGTGTATTCCTCCAGCCCACCTCTACCCACCCCTGACCAGCCCCAGTCCAGTCACAGCCTGCCCCTGTGGCCCTCAATCGGACGCTTGTCTCCCTGCTCCTCCCAGACGGGAATAGCAGTAGCTTCTATGTGTTCCAGAGGAGTCTCCAGTTTCCATCTCTCTCTCCATACCTCTCTCTCTCTCTCTCTCTTCCCCTCTTTCTCTCTCGATCTCTCTCTCTCTCTCTCTCTCTCTCTCTCTCTCTCTCTCTCTCTCTCTCTCTCTATATATATATATATATATATATATATATATATATATATTAAAACAACAGCAATACAATACAATACAATACAATACAAAGACAATACGAATGGCCATTCCACCGTGGGTGCTCTGGTCAGTGGGTGCGCTCACCCCCACCCGCCCGAGACCCCGGCAAGGCGAAGCCCCCGCCTCCAGCCCAAGGGGATTTTCCAAGGGTGGGAAGGACCAAACCCCAGGCGACACTAGGGACTTGAACCTCCCAATCATTCTATCATGGTGTCTCACTAGGGACTTGAACCTCCCCATCATTCTACCATGGTGTCTCACTAGGGACTTGAACCTCCCCATCATTCTACCATGGTGTCTCACTAGGGACTTGAACCTCCCCATCATTCTACCATGGGGTCTCACCAGGGACTTGAACCTCCCCATCATTCTCCCATGGTGTCTCACTAGGGACTTGAACCTCCCCATCATTCTACCATGGTGTCTCACCAGGGACTTGAACCTCCCCATCATTCTACCATGGGGTCTCACTAGGGACTTGAACCTCCCCATCATTCTACCATGGTGTCTCACTAGGGACTTGAACCTCCCCATCATTCTACCATGGTGTCTCACTAGGGACTTGAACCTCCCCATCATTCTACCATGGTGTCTCACTAGGGACTTGAACCTCCCCATCATTCTACCATGGGATCTCACTAGGGACTTGAACCTCCCCATCATTCTACCATGGTGTCTCACTAGGGACTTGAACCTCCCCATCATTCTACCATGGTGTCTCACTAGGGACTTGAACCTCCCCATCATTCTCCCATGGTGTCTCACTAGGGACTTGAACCTCCCCATCATTCTACCATGGTGTCTCACTAGGGACTTGAACCTCCCCATCATTCTCCCATGGTGTCTCACTAGGGACTTGAACCTCCCCATCATTCTCCCATGGGATCTCACCAGGGACTTGAACCTCCCCATCATTCTCCCATGGTGTCTCACTAGGGACTTGAACCTCCCCATCATTCTACCATGGTGTCTCACTAGGGACTTGAACCTCCCCATCATTCTCCCATGGGATCTCACTAGGGACTTGAACCTCCCCATCATTCTCCCATGGTGTCTCACTAGGGACTTGAACCTCCCCATCATTCTACCATGGTGTCTCACTAGGGACTTGAACCTCCCCATCATTCTACCATGGGATCTCACTAGGGACTTGAACCTCCCCATCATTCTACCATGGTGTCTCACTAGGGACTTGAACCTCCCCATCATTCTACCATGGTGTCTCACTAGGGACTTGAACCTCCCCATCATTCTACCATGGTGTCTCACTAGGGACTTGAACCTCCCCATCATTCTACCATGGGGTCTCACTAGGGACTTGAACCTCCCCATCATTCTACCATGGTGTCTCACTAGGGACTTGAACCTCCCCATCATTCTACCATGGTGTCTCACTAGGGACTTGAACCTCCCCATCATTCTCCCATGGTGTCTCACTAGGGACTTGAACCTCCCCATCATTCTACCATGGTGTCTCACTAGGGACTTGAACCTCCCATCATTCTACCATGGGATCTCACTAGGGACTTGAACCTCCCCATCATTCTACCATGGTGTCTCACTAGGGACTTGAACCTCCCCATCATTCTACCATGGTGTCTCACTAGGGACTTGAACCTCCCCATCATTCTACCATGGTGTCTCACTAGGGACTTGAACCTCCCCATCATTCTACCATGGGGTCTCACTAGGGACTTGAACCTCCCCATCATTCTACCATGGTGTCTCACTAGGGACTTGAACCTCCCCATCATTCTACCATGGTGTCTCACTAGGGACTTGAACCTCCCCATCATTCTACCATGGTGTCTCACTAGGGACTTGAACCTCCCCATCATTCTCCCATGGTGTCTCACTAGGGACTTGAACCTCCCCATCATTCTACCATGGTGTCTCACTAGGGACTTGAACCTCCCCATCATTCTACCATGGTGTCTCACTAGGGACTTGAACCTCCCCATCTGCAACATTTCTGAGCAAATTGCCCTGTAAATAAACATTTTGCCCAAGAGCACAATGAGGTCTAAGGTCCTATTTTAGTAATTTCTCTCTCTTTCACTCTCTCTCTCCCTCTCTCTGTGTGAGGACAGACTGGACAGAGATTGTGCCCCCTCCCTCTTCCCCCCCACTGCCCAGTCATGTCAAACCTGGTCCCATACTATCCCAGAGATAACCTGGTCACACCCCAAGATGTGTCTGATGAACTGAGGTAGTGTACAGTATCAACCCACACTACACAGAAGGACACAGTGTGTAGGAATCATCTCAGACACATGAACGTGCTCACAGACTGGCACGTACAGAGGGACTGGCACACAAACACACATTATACCTTGATTCATATCCTCGGCATGTGTGTAATGCACACATGCATCACACATGCAGTCGCACACACACACTGACTGGCCTTGATAAACACACGTAAACACACACTCGGTGAGTAACCATCTCCTTCCTCACTAGTATTGTATTAGGTTCATGTGGAGGCGTCTCCTAACCCTGAGTGAACCTAGGCATGACCCGTTGCTGTCACTCATCACCCTCCCCTATCCCTGCCCATGGAGGGTTTACCTAATCCAGCCACCTCTCAGCAGCCCCGTAGGTATCCACCACACCACACCCCTTTCTGGACACCTGTTCCTCTGTTGAGGGGAGGGCACTCCATCCCGCATGTAGTGCCTGCAGATGGGCCATAAATATTTTGTTTACAACTCCCCTTTAATGCCTATACAGATGATTTAATGTCTGTCCGATATGGCACCCTGTTCCTTAAAATAATGCGCTACTTGTGACGTAATATTAGCCTGGATTTAACCCAGGCTATTGGGTTGCATGCATAGTATGTTTCCTCAATGGCATCCTATTCCCAAGTGCACTACTTTTGACCAGAGCCCCGTTCAAAAGCTGTGCACTATATTGAGAATAGGGTGCCATTTTGGACACTGTGTAGATGTTGAATCCAGGCTGATGGTAGTGTAGGAGGTCTTCAGAGGAGTTGGAGGTGCCTCATTCATTTATGCAGCCGCATGCGGTTTATGGTTACAATGACAGTAGCCACTTCACGGTTACCACTGGTTACCGAGGCGGCTGGGCGGGTGCCTATCTCTGAAATTGTAGCCAGAGTTTTAGAGAGTTTTAGAGAATTCATTCTGTCATTGTTGAGGAAATACACACACAAACCTCCCTTTCACTCTATTTTACACGCGCGGCGCGCACACACACACACGCACGCACACAGTCTTGCGCAGCTAACCTTGTGGGGACATACAATTCAGTCCCATTCAAAATCCTATTTTCCCTAACCCTAATCCTAACCCTAACCTGTACCCTAAACCGAACTCTAACCTTAACCCAAAAGCCTAACCTTGAACCATGAACCTAACCCTAAACCTAATTCTAATTCTAACCCTAACACTAATTCTAATCTTAACCCTAAACCCCCCTAGAAATATCATTTGACTTTATGGAGACCAACAAAATGTCCCCAGTTGGTCAAATGTTTGTTCATTTACTCTTCTTACTACACACACACACACACACATCTGCAATTGTTTGTTCCATTGTGATGGGCTGCTGTGTGTTTCCCGGGAAGTGTGTTATGTTTCAGCTGCGTTTCTGACTCTGAACAGTTTCCCAGTTATGACAAACACCTTGACCCTCCAGGTCTTCTCTGTATTTTAGAACACTGTAAACAGTGGGACAATGCTGTTGAAGTGCTTTTACTGACTGGAATGATTGAACATTTCGCTTTGGTTCGTTCAACCTATTCTATTAAATTTGTCTGAAATCAAATAACAATTTCAACAGATCAATGGGATGTTTTGAATTGAATGAAAGCTAAATTACTTCCAACACCTCATGCACATTGAATAGCGCTGGGGGCAGTGTAGCGGCAGCAGCCTATCAGAAGATTTGGAGGCGTGGCTTATTAGGGGCGTAGCTTTTATGGAGTTATTTTTGCCCATCCATGAGAGTGAATGTCATTGAGTGTCATGTCTTAAATGAAGTGTTGAAAGCAGTAAGTTGTAACTTGAGATATAGGTTTGGTAATAATTGGTTTAAACAGTTGGAATTGAGTCATACTTTGATTTCACACTAATTTAAAAGAATAGGTTGAATGAACCAAACTTAATTTTTGGGGTTGATCCAAAGAGTACTTGTTTACAGTGTAGATGTTTTATTAACTGCTGCTTTCCTCTCCCTAATGTCCCTCATTCACCATTATCAAGCATAGTGTGAAAACTACCAGACCAGGCAGGAACTGAACATGGCACAGAACTTAATTGAGGAAACTAGCTGCGCATCAATCAGTTGAGGAAATTCTGTCTTGTCTCAAGCGATCTTATTTTGATCCAAGTCATACAGACAAACAGCCAATTGACTTGAGATGTAATCTAGAGTTTGTCATTCAAACAATCAGCATATAGACAACACATTCATTAGGAACTGGTAGTTGTGATGAATGAGTTGTAGAACAGTGTAGAAACAGTGGTGTATATGCCTGTATATGTTCAGTAAGAGGCCCCCAGCCACCCAGCGGGCCCCGGAGGAGATTTATAGTTACTAAGTGAACCGTAACACTTCTCTATTTCAGTAGAATATGGCAGTAGATGTCCCCACATGTTGTGAATATAATATGCTTGTAAATTCCTTGGCAATTTGGTGCGAGTAGTAAATTGGGAATTTGAGTTGGTGCCCACACCGACAGTGTGCCCGGTGCTCAGATCCTGGCCATGGAAACCAATCAGAATCCCCTTAAAAAAAATACTTTCCTCCTGCCTGAGGAACTTCATACCCATCAGAGAGAAAGAGAGACAAATTGAATGTGAGAGAAACACATTATGAAGTAATTGTAATTACTATGATATATTATAATTACTATATGACAACACCCTCTACGAGATCTTCTAGACAGTCTTTTACCCTAACCATACACAACAGGGGACCCATGTCTGAGCGTGAGCATGCTTAGCCCTACAGTGGAAACATGGCATGTTGGCAGTGTAGGGAGTTAGTCGACAACCCCTGTCTGCTGTCATGATGTTTGTTTCAGATGGTTGGAAAATCATTCATCGGCGGCTGTGGTGTATGTGTGTCTGTGTCTGTGTCTGTGTCTGTGTGTGTGCGGCGTCTAGGGACTGAGTGGCGGGTGAGAAAATAGAGGCTCTGTGTGACTTATGTGGCTTCGCGGGGCAGATGAAATGGCCTGTCCACGGCTCCTGAGAGGGCTATATATAATGGCAGGGATTACTAGCTTAGCGCTGAGGAATGGAGGGGGACTGGAGGTGTATAGGGACACTGTCTGGAACCTGTCTCATTAGTTTGTTGCTTGGTTGGTTGGTTGGTTCAGTCATTTGTTTGTTCACTCACTCACTCACTCACTCACTCACTGTTGTTGGTGCCCCTTGACACTGTTAATGTCACCTACAGTAGAAAGATAGCAGGTTAGCTAACAGCAGTCAGGCATACTGTAGTTCAGTGGTCACCAACCAGTCGATCGCGATCTTCAAGGCATTCCTACTCGATAACCAAATATTTCTGTAGAAAAGACAACGATAAAGGCTTGCGCTCCTTTTTCTTTTTTGTGCTGTTGGCGGTAGGTGCACTTCAAATCAAATCAAACTTTATTTGTCGCATGCGCCGAGTACAACAAGTGTAGACCTTACCGTGAAATGCTTACTTACAAGCCCTTAACCAACAGTGCAGTTCAAGAAGAGTTAAGAAAATATTAAACTAAAGTAAAAAATAATAAAAAGTAACACAATAACATAACAATAACGAGGTTATATACAGGGGGTACCAGAACCGAGTCAGTGTGCGGGGGTACAGGTTAGTAATGAGGTTATATACAGGGGGTACCGGTACCGAGTCAGTGTGCGGGGGTACAGGTTAGTAATGAGGTTATATACAGGGGGTAGCGGTACCGAGTCAGTGTGCGGGGGTACAGGTTAGTAATGAGGTTATATACAGGGGGTAGCGGTACCGAGTCAGTGTCCGGGGGTACAGGTTAGTAATGAGGTTATATACAGGGGGTAGCGGTACCGAGTCAGTGTGCGGGGGTACAGGTTAGTAATGAGGTTATATACAGGGGGTACCGGTACCGAGTCAGTGTGCGGGGGTACAGGTTAGTAATGAGGTTATATACAGGGGGTACCGGTACCGAGTCAGTGTGCGGGGGTACAGGTTAGTAATGAGGTTATATACAGGGGGTAGCGGTACCGAGTCAGTGTGCGGGGGTACAGGTTAGTAATGAGGTTATATACAGGGGGTAGCGGTACCGAGTCAGTGTGCGGGGGTACAGGTTAGTAATGAGGTTATATACAGGGGGTAGCGGTACAGAGTCAGTGTGCGGGGGTACAGGTTATAGGTAATTTGTACATGTAGGTAGGGGTGAAGTGACTTTGCATAGATAATAAACAGCAAGTAGCAGCAGTGTACAAAACAGATGGGGGTCAATGTAAATAATCTGCTGGCCATTTGATTAATTGTTCAGCAGTCTTATGGCTTTGGGGTAGAATGATGGTGTTGGAGTCGTGTTTGGCCACGCAGTCGTGGGTGAACAGGGAGTACAGGAGGGGACTAAGTACACACCCCTGAGGGGCCCCAGTGTTGAGGATCAGCATGGCAGATGTGTTGTTGCCTACCCTTACCACCTGGGGGCGGCCTGTCAGGAAGTCCAGGATCCAGTTGCAGAGGGAGGTGTTTAGTCCCAGGGTTCGTAGCTTAGTGATGAGCTTCATGGGCACTGTGGTGTTGAACGCTGAGCTGTAGTCAATGAACAGCATTCTCACATAGGTGTTCCTTTTGTCCAAGTGAGAAAGGGAAGTGTGGAGTGCGATTGATTCAGAAGCCCTGCGGACCGGGTAGGCAAATAGTTCCCATTTTGAACTTTTTAATTCGTTTGAAAAGACAACCTCCACCTACGTGGCGGGCCGGGAGATTTGTGGTTGTTTCCGTTTTTATTTAGCACTGTTGTGTGCTTCTCTGTGCTTCTACTCGCGCTGCAGCTGCAATGAATTAGTAGCCAAGTGTATCGATATCCCTGAGTTGTTATTATTATTAGCAGCTCGTCGTGCCTATTTTGATATCGAGGAATATTTCACTTTCTCTGGTCTTAGAAACAACATAAATTTGTCCATGAGGCAGATGCAGAGTGAATCGAGTTTCACCATTAGGTGGAAGAAGGTGTCCCCTCTCTCTGGTCAGTCTCACTGGAGGAATAGAAGGAGAGAGCAGGGACCGTGAGAGGCGGACCTTCTGCTGATCTCTCCCTCCTTCCGCTGAGACTAATGCCGTGTTCAAAACAACTGGGAACTGGGAACTATGACATCTCCGACTTCAGTGCGTTCAAGACAACTAGTAACTCCGAAAAAAACGAGATGTGACTGGGAATCATTTTGAAAGGTCATCTTTCTAGAGCTACAACTTTCCGACCTGAAGACACTGCCGTCATAATTTTACCTCGTTTGTTTCCCGAGTTCTCAGTTGTTGTGAAATTATTTAAATGTATTATCTGCTGTGCCTCGCAAGTGCTACACCAGCCGATCTATTTTGTTATCAAAGCTCCATTTTTTATATATAATATGGTTTGAGAAGAAGAATATTGTCAGGGCAGACATATAGCCAATGTGTTGTGATAATGTATCAAGCCTACTGCACAAACCTCATTCCCATTGTTTTATTAGGTTAATGTTACATTTTTTAAGTCATGTTTAAAACAAATCTGAGCGGTAGATCTCGGCTTGCTTTTTGACTGCGAAAGTGATCTTGACTCAGAAAAAGCTGGTGACCACTGCTGTAGTTAATAACACAGGACAGCTTTTGTTTGGTCCAGTCCACAACTGGACTTCCCCAGGTAGTCTAGAGGCTTTCTGCCTTCCTCACGTGTTGAAGGAGAAAGGTACTTTAATCTGCCCTGCGTTGGGGGATAGGGGTGGAGGGAGAGTTGTGGGATTGGGATGGAAGGAACGGGGGAATGGGATGGAGAGAGAGTTGGGGGATTGGGATGGAGGGAGAGTTGGGGGATTGGAATGGAGGGAGAGTTGGGGGATTGGGATGGAGGGAACAGGGGAATGGGATGGAGAGAGAGTTGGGGGATTGGGATGGAGGGAGAGTTAGGGGATTGGGATGGAGGGAACAGGGGAATGGGATGGAGAGAGAGTTGGGGGATTGGGATGGAGGGAGAGTTGGGGATTGGGATGGAGGGAACAGGGGAATGGGATGGATGGAGAGTTGGGGGATTGGGATGGAGGGAGAGTTGGGGGATTGGAATGGAGGGAGAGTTGGGGGATTGGGATGGAGGGAGAGTTGGGGGATTGGGATGGAGGGAACATGGGGAATGGGATGGAGGGAGAGTTGGGCGATTGGGATGGAGGGAGAGTTGGGGGATTGGGATGGAGGGAACAGGGGAATGGGATGGAGGGAGAGTTGGGGGATTGGGATGGAGGGAGAGTTGGGGGATTGGGATGGATGGAACGGGGAATAGGATGGAGGGAGAGTTGGGGATAGGGTTGGAGGGAGAGTTGGGGGATTGGGATGGAGGGAGAGTTGGGGATAGGGTTGGAGGGAGAGTTGGGGGATTGGAATGGAGGGAGAGTTGGGGATTGGGATGGATGGAACGGGGAATGGGTTGGAGGGAGAGTTGGGGATTGGAATGGAGGGAGAGTTGGGGGATTGGGATGGATGGAACGGGGAATGGGATGGAGGGAGAGTTGGGGATTGGGATGGAGGGAGAGTTGGGGGATTGGGATGGAGGGAGAGTTGGGGGATTGTGATGGAGGGAGAGTTGGGGGATTGGGATGGAGGGAGAGTTGGGGGATTGGGATGGAGGGAGAGTTGGGGGATTGGGATGGATGGAGAGAGAGTTGGGGGATTGGGATTGAGGGAACGGGGGAATGGAGAAAAGGGAAAAATAAACACAAGAGACAAACACAGTTGAGTCGACCAATGGAAGTTTGTTTATTTGAAGTTGTGTGAGGAGAGGAAGCAGACAGAGGGAGGCTGCTGTTGCTGTGCTAACACACACACACATACACACACACGCACACACCCACTCTCTCTCTCTTTATGATGGAGGAATTCTCACTTTAAACAAACAAAAGCAGGAAATTGGAGGTGAAGGGAACTCTTAAATGACGGCCTGAAGGGTCCTGCTGAACTCTCTTAACTAGTGGGAACACTTCTACCTGGCTACTGTCATCATCAATTAGTTCCTATAGTATCAAACCGTATATAGACTTCACTTACACCTAAACACACTTAACTTTGTCTCCCTTTCAAAGTCTGTAAATTACTGTAAGAAAATAGTGTGTGTGTCCTCTATCTGAATCCCTCAGTTTGCTCTGTCAGATAAGTGGTCGTGAGAGTGCAGCCATTGAGAATAATCTAGGATCGAGAGGGGGCACATACTCTAGCAAACATCCTGGTGGGACAGTCAGATCCTGGAAGCTGCTGTGTGTGTGTGTGCGTGCGTGCGTGCGGTATGGGGGTGGGGGAGCGGAGTTTGGGGTTGAATGGTGTGGGAGGAGTGTGAGCGATTGGTCTTGGTGTGACAGAGAGGCGGGTATGTCAGTCACTCAGACAGACAGGTCAGGCCATGCTCTCTGTCTTCTTATGCTGGAGACAAATCACGAGGCTAAGATTTGGGGACGTGACTCCCAAGTTTATGTCTGTGAACTTCGTATGAAATCAGTTTAGAGTGAGTTTAGTTTCCTGTGTGATGATGTGTGCGTCTGTGTGGGTGTGTTCTTTCATGTGTGCGGGGCTTTTCTTCATTGTGTAAGGTTCTAGGAAATAAAGACAGGGTGAGTGTCCGGAGAAAGATTGGGATAAGATGTCTCTGAAAGCACACTTAGACCAGAATTGTTCTCATTCAATCACACATTTGGCAGTGTCTTTTGTCCTACATTGAGTCAATGGGAAAACGGTTCAGTGTTTTCAGGCTACAGGGTTTTCCTCGGTCCTGCCTGGTTTTGTATGGCTGCAGACCTTTCCTTGAACTGCACTGAATACAAGGATAATCTGTCCAGGCGGATCTCAATGTTTTCACACACACACACACACACAGCCGGACATCAGAGCGGGGTCGAGGTGCTGAAAGTGACTGGGCACAGGCTAACACGCTGCCTCCCTCCCTCCCAAACACAAAATCTTCCTCCATTTTATAAATACTGTGTTTAAATATTATTCCAGCTCGTGTAAAGGCTTTGAAAGGGACCTCTAATGATTTGGTTGTGAGTCTCTCTCTCTCTCTCTCTCTCTCTCTCTCTCTCTCTCTCTCTCTCTCTCTCTCTCTCTCTGACCCGGTGTGTGTGGAGTTAGTTACAACCGTCAGAACTACAGGGGAATGGACGCCGCAACATCTCCATACTGCCCACACACGCATGCACACACACACATACACACACACACACACACACACACACACACACACACACACACACACACACACACACACACACACACACACACACACACACACACACACACACACACACACACACACACACACACACACACACTTCCTCTTGTAATTCAAATAATCCAGGTTAGGGAAGGTTCCTGACCCAAATAGCAGTTACAACTGTAGCCTGATTCCAGATCTGTTTGCGCTGTCTTGCCAACTTCAATGACCATAGGAGCAAGACAGTACAAACAGATCTGGCACCAGGTTAGTAAAGCTCTTGTTCCCTTAACAGAGATGAACAGCTGGACTCTGTTAAAGTGAACTGAACAGCCAGCTTCCTGCCCTCCTCACCACCCAGTCACTGTCTGGATGTAAACTTAGTTTCCCTAATGCAACAGCAGAGGAGAGGCCCTGTGTTACTGGCGGTGTTACTGGCAGTCCCAATTGGTCCTTTTATTATGACATCACAGTCCTGAAGGACTGACAGGAATCACTAATATCACCTTTGCTTTCGCCTGAGACTCAACTTCCCACGATAGAGAGAGAGAGAGAGAGAGAGAGAGAGAGAGAGAGAGAGAGAGAGTCTGTGCGCCCTCTTGTATTTGAGGAAGAGATTGGGGAGGGTTATTGGAATAGGGGAGTGCTCAGTTTGAAGGACATCAATGCAGCGTGTTGAAGAAAAGCACTCATTGAAATTCATGGCTTAGTACCTATAGCATTGTGGTTTCAGGCAGCCAGTGAAAGAGCGAGAGAGAGAGAGAGAGAGTCTGACAGATTTCAATTAAAATGGCATTTACAAGAGCATGGACGGGATGAGAAGAGAGGAGGGGTGTGTTTGTGTGGTTTTTCCTCCAACGAGCCTGCAATCTTTAGTTGAAGGGACATAATGCTTACTACCAAATTGGCTACAGACGTCCACGTATTTTTTTAATTTTACCTTTATTTAACTAGGCAAGTCAGTTAAGAACAAATTCTTATTTTCAATGACGGCCTAGCGGGGAACAGTCGGTTAACTGCTTTGTTCAGGGGCAGAACGACAGATTTTTACCTTGTCAGGATTCGATATTGCAACCTTCTGGTTACTAGTCCAACGCTCTAACTACTAGACTACCTGCCGCCCCGTATCTACCTATAGGTGCCTACATCTTCCATTCCATACAACAAAGTACCGATTGTGGTTGATTTAAACCAGTCAAAGAGTCTCAGTGGATTATACTGTATGATTGACAGTCAGTTAACAAATAACTCCCCTATAAGGCAGTGAGGATAGTTGCTACGCACATCTTAAAAGCCACTATGTAAAAGATGGAATCTTCAAGTTAGTCTTCAAACAGAATTGTTCTCTACTTGCCATCTCAGACATCAGAACCTACGCAGCAACAGAGAGGACAAATCAGCCTTCTAGAGAGCCTCTTTGAAGAGGAACTTTAGCCTAGCTCTAATAGTTGTATAGATTGTTGCAGCGAGGCTTTGAACGTCCTTCCCGTTTGATATTACATTGGGAGCCTTTAAAGGGTTTATTTGAAAGGGTCCTTTTAAGTGGAAGCTTTATGGGCGACCGTGCTGTGTGATCACTACTCAGGGCAGAGGAGTACAAACACACTGGTCCTCACCACACACACACACACACACGCGCGCGCACGTGCGCGAGCACAAGCACACACACGCTCGGACGCATTTACATGGGACAGTGATGACTGGCGACTCTCGAAAGAGATGCAGAACAACAGCTCATCCCTCTCAGATCTCAGAGGACCCCTCTCTCTTCAGGCAGCTCCTCTGTGTGTCCTGGACTCCTCACGGTGTTTTGACTGAGGCAGCCCTGGCGAGAGAGAGATCAGCCTCTCAGTCTCTCTGACTGGCATCCAGCCTGCCACAAAAACACCACCACCTTCTCATCCCTCAGCGGAAATACTGGAGGCAGGAGAGACCTGAGGCACTAAAATAGGCCTCTCTGTCTCCATCTGTCTCTCTCTCTCTGTGTCTCTCACTCTCTCTGTACTACCTCCTCTCCTCCACTACAGTACTACTACCTCCTCTCCTCCACTACAGTACTACTACCTCCTCTCCTCCACTACAGTACTACTACCTCTTCTCCTTCACTACAGTACTACTACCTCCTCTCCTCCACTACAGTACTACTACCTCCTCTCCTCTCCTCCACTACAGTACTACTACCTCCTCTCCTCTCCTCCACTACAGTACTACTACCTCCTCTCCTCTCCTCCACTACAGTACTACTACCTCCTCTCCTCTCCCCCACTACAGTACTACTACCTCCTCTCCTTCACTACAGTACTACTACCTCCTCTCCTCACCCCCACTACAGTACTACTACCTCTTCTCCTTCACTACAGTACTACTATCTCCTCTCCTCCACTACAGTACTACTACCTCTTCTCCTCCACTACAGTACTAATACCTCCTCTCCTCTCCTCCACTACAGTACTACTACCTCCTCTCCTCCACTACAGTACTAATACCTCCTCTCCTCTCCTCCACTACAGTACTACTGCCTCCTCTCCTCTCCTCCACTACAGTACTACTACCTCCTCTCCTCTCCCCCACTACAGTACTACTACCTCCTCTCCTCTCCTTCACTACAGTACTACTACCTCCTCTCCTCTCCTTCACTACAGTACTACTACCTCCTCTCCTCTCCTCCACTACAGTACTACCTCCTCTCCTCTCCTCCACTACAATACTACTACCTCTCCTCTCCTTCACTACAGTACTACTACCTCCTCTCCTCTCCTCCACTACAGTACTACTACCTCTTCTCCTTCACTACAGTACTACTACCTCCTCTCCTCTCCCCCACTACAGTACTACTACCTCCTCTCCTCTCCTCCACTACAGTACTACTACCTCCTCTCCTCTCCCCCACTACAGTACTACTACCACCTCTCCTCTCCTTCACTACAGTACTAATACCTCCTCTCCTCTCCTCCACTACAGTACTACTACCTCCTCTCCTCTCCTCCACTACAGTACTAATACCTCCTCTCCTCTCCTTCACTACAGTACTACTACCTCCTCTCCTCTCCCCCCACTACAGTACTACTACCTCCTCTCCTCTCCTCCACTACAGTACTAATACCCCCCCAACCTTCACTACAGTACTACTACCTCCTCTCCTCTCCCCCACTACAGTACTACTACCTCTCCTCTCCTTCACTACAGTACTACTACCTCTTCTCCTCTCCTCCACTACAGTACTACTACCTCCTCTCCTCTCCTCCACTACAGTACTACTACCTCCTCTCCTCTCCCCCACTACAGTACTACTACCTCCACTACAGTACTACTACCTCCTCTCCTCTCCTCCACTACAGTACTAATACCTCCTCTCCTCTCCTTCACTACAGTACTACTACCTCCTCTCCTCTCCCCCACTACAGTACTACTACCTCCTCTCCTCTCCTCCACTACAGTACTACTACCTCCTCTCCTCTCCTTCACTACAGTACTACTACCTCCTCTCCTCTCCTCTCCTCCACTACAGTACTACTACCTCCTCTCCTCTCCTCCACTACAGTACTAATACCTCCTCTCCTCTCCTCCACTACAGTACTACTACCTCCTCTCCTCCACTACAGTACTACTACCTCCACTACAGTACTACTACCTCTCCTCTCCTCCACTACAGTACTACTACCTCCTCTCCTCTCCTCCACTACAGTACTATTACCTCCTCTCCTCTCCTCCACTACAGTACTACTACCTCTCCTCTCCTTCACTACAGTACTACTACCTCCTCTCCTCTCCTTCACTACAGTACTAATACCTCCTCTCCTCTCCTTCACTACAGTACTACTACCTCCTCTCCTCTCCCCCACTACAGTACTACTACCTCCTGTCCTTCACTACAGTACTACTACCTCTCCTCTCCTTCACTACAGTACTACTACCTCCTCTCCTCTCCTTCACTACAGTACTACTATCTCCTCTCCTCCACTACAGTACTACTACCTCTCCTCTCCTTCACTACAGTACTACTACCTCCTCTCCTCTCCTTCACTACAGTACTACTATCTCCTCTCCTCTCCTCCACTACAGTACTACTACCTCCTCTCCTCTCCTTCACTACAGTACTACTACCTCCTCTCCTCTCCTCCACTACAGTACTACTACCTCCTCTCCTCTCCTCCACTACAGTACTACTACCTCCTCTCCTCTCCCCCACTACAGTACTACTACCTCCTCTCCTCTCCTTCACTACAGTACTACTACCTCTCCTCTCCTTCACTACAGTACTACTACCTCCTCTCCTCTCCCCCACTACAGTACTACTACCTCTCCTCTCCTCCACTACAGTACTACTACCTCCTCTCCTCCACTACAGTACTAATAACTCCTCTCCTATCCTCCACTATAGTACTACTACCCCCTCTCCTCTCCCCCACTACAGTACTACTACATCCTCTCCTCCACTACAGTACTACTACCTCTTCTCCTTCACTACAGTACTACTACCTCCTCTATTCCACTACAGTACTACTACCTCCTCTCCTCTCCTCCACTACAGTACTACTACCTCCTCTCCTCTCCTCTCCCCCACTAGAGTACTACTACATCCTCTCCTCCACTACAGTACTACTACCTCTTCTCCTTCACTACAGTACTACTACCTCCTCTATTCCACTACAGTACTACTACCTCCTCTCCTCTCCTCCACTACAGTACTACTACCTCCTCTCCTCTCTCCCCACTACAGTACTACTACCACCTCTCCTCTCCTTCACTACAGTACTAATACCTCCTCTCCTCTCCTCCACTACAGTACTACTACCTCCTCTCCTCTCCTCCACTACAGTACTAATACCTCCTCTCCTCTCCTTCACTACAGTACTACTACCTCCTCTCCTCTCCCCCACTACAGTACTACTACCTCCTCTCCTCTCCTTCACTACAGTACTACTGTCTCCTCTCCTCTCCTCCACTACAGTACTAATACCCCCCCAACCTTCACTACAGTACTACTACCTCCTCTCCTTTCCCCCACTACAGTACTACTACCTCTTCTCCTTCACTACAGTACTACTACCTCCTCTCCTCTCCCCCACTACAGTACTACTACCTCTCCTCTCCTTCACTACAGTACTACTACCTCCTCTCCTCTCCTCCACTACAGTACTATTACCTCCTCTCCTCTCCTCCACTACAGTACTAATAACTCCTCTCCTCTCCTTCACTACAGTACTACTACCTCCTCTCCTCTCCTCCACTACAGTACTACTACCTCCTCTCCTCTCCTCCACTACAGTACTAATACCTCCTCTCCTCTCCTTCACTACAGTACTACTACCTCCTCTCCTCTCCCCCACTACAGTACTACTACCTCCTCTCCTTCACTACAGTACTACTACCTCTCCTCTCCTTCACTACAGTACTACTACCTCCTCTCCTCTCCTTCACTACAGTACTACTACCTCTCCTCTCCTTCACTACAGTACTACTACCTCCTCTCCTCTCCTTCACTACAGTACTACTACCTCCTCTCCTCTCCTTCACTACAGTACTACTACCTCTCCTCTCCCCCACTACAGTACTACTACCTCTCCTCTCCTCCACTACAGTACTACTACCTCCTCTCCTCTCCTCCACTACAGTACTAATACCTCCTCTCCTCTCCTTCACTACAGTACTACTACCTCCTCTCCTCTCCTCCACTACAGTACTACTACCTCCTCTCCTCTCCTCCACTACAGTACTACTACCTCCTCTCCTCTCCTCCACTACAGTACTAATAACTCCTCTCCTCTCCTCCACTACAGTACTACTACCTCCTCTCCTCTCCTCTCTCCCACTACAGTACTACTACCTCCTCTCCTCCACTACAGTACTACTGCCTCCTCTCCTCTCCTCCACTACAGTACTACTACCTCCTCTCCTCTCCCCCACTACAGTACTACTACCTCCTCTTTTCCACTACAGTACTACTGCCTCCTCTCTTCTCCTTCACTACAGTACTACTACCTCCTCTCCTCTCCTTCACACCGTTCTAATACCTCCTCTCCTCTCCTCCACTACAGTACTACTACCTCCTCTCCTCTCCTCCACTACAGTACTAATAACTCCTCTCCTCTCCTTCACTACAGTACTACTACCTCCTCTCCTCTCCTTCTCTACAGTACTACTGCCTCCTCTCCTCTCCTCCACTACAGTACTACTACCTCCTCTCCTCTCCTTCACTACAGTATTACTGCCTCCTCTCCTCCACTACAGTACTACTACCTCCTCTCCTCCACTACAGTACTACTACCTCCACTACAGTACTACTACCTCCTCTCCTCTCCTCTACTACAGTACTACTACCTCCTCACCTCCACTACAGTACTACTACCTCCTCTCCTCTCCTCCACTACAGTACTACTACCTCCTCTCCTCTCCTCCACTACAGTACTACTACCTCCTCTCCTCCACTACAGTACTACTACCTCCACTACAGTACTACTACCTCCTCTCCTCTCCTCCACTACAGTACTACTACCTCCTCTCCTCTCCTCCACTACAGTACTACTACCTCCTCTCCTCCACTACAGTACTACTACCTCCACTACAGTACTACTACCTCCTCTCCTCTCCTCCACTACAGTACTACTACCTCCTCTCCTCTCCTCCACTAGAGTACTACTACCTCCTCACCTCCACTACAGTACTACTACCTCCTCTCCTCCACTACAGTACTACTACCTCCTCTCCTCCACTACAGTACTACTACCTCCACTACAGTACTACTACCTCCTCTCCTCTCCTCTACTACAGTACTACTACCTCCTCACCTCCACTACAGTACTACTACCTCCACTACAGTACTACTACCTCCTCTCCTCTCCTCCACTACAGTACTAATACCTCCTCTCCTCTCCTCTCCTCCACTACAGTACTACTACCTCCTCTCCTCCACTACAGTACTACTACCTCCACTACAGTACTACTACCTCCTCTCCTCTCCTCCACTACAGTACTACTACCTCCTCTCCTCTCCTCCACTACAGTACTACTACCTCCTCTCCTCTCCCCCACTACAGTACTACTACCTCCTCTCCTCTCCTTCACTACAGTACTACTACCTCCTCTCCTCTCCCCCACTACAGTAGTACTACCTCCACTACAGTACTACTACCTCCTCTCCTCTCCTCCACTACAGTACTAATACCTCCTCTCCTCTCCTTCACTACAGTACTACTACCTCCTCTCCTCTCCCCCACTACAGTACTACTACCTCTCCTCTCCTTCACTACAGTACTACTACCTCCTCTCCTCTCCTTCACTACAGTACTACTACCTCCTCTCCTCTCCTCCACTACAGTACTACTACCTCCTCTCCTCTCCTCCACTACAGTACTAATACCTCCTCTCCTCTCCTCCACTACAGTACTAATACCTCCTCTCCTCTCCTTCACTACAGTACTACTACCACCTCTCCTCTTCCCCACTACAGTACTATTACCTCCTCTCCTCTCCTTCACTACAGTACTACTACCTCCTCTCCTCTCCTCCACTACAGTACTACTACCTCTCCTCTCCTCCACTACAGTACTAATACCTCCTCTCCTCTCCTTCACTACAGTACTACTACCTCCTCTCCTCTCCCCACTACAGTACTACTACCTCCTGTCCTTCACTACAGTACTACTACCTCTCCTCTCCTTCACTACTGTACTACTACCTCCTCTCCTCTCCTTCACTACAGTACTACTATCTCCTCTCCTCTCCTCCACTACAGTACTAATACCTCCTCTCCTCTCCTTCACTACAGTACTACTACCTCCTCTCCTCTCCTTCACTACAGTACTACTACCTCCTCTCCTCCACTACAGTACTACTACCTCCTCTCCTCTCCTCCACTACAGTACTACTACCTCCTCTCCTCTCCCCCACTACAGTACTACTACCTCCTCTCCTCTCCTTCACTACAGTACTACTACCTCTCCTCTCCTTCACTACAGTACTACTACCTCCTCTCCTCTCCCCCACTACAGTACTACTACCTCCTCTCCTCCACTACAGTACTACTACCTCCTCTCCTCTCCTTCACTACAGTACTACTACCTCCTCTCCTCTCCTCCACTACTGTACTAATAACTCCTCTCCTCTCCTCCACTACAGTACTACTACCTCTCCTCTCCTCTCCCCCCACTACAGTACTACTACATCCTCTCCTCCACTACAGTACTACTACCTCTTCTCC
Organism: Brachymystax lenok tsinlingensis; assembly: GCA_030435695.1. NCBI lineage: Eukaryota > Metazoa > Chordata > Actinopteri > Salmoniformes > Salmonidae > Brachymystax > Brachymystax lenok. The sequence goes on from CM059783.1 coordinate 7,647,835, forward strand.
TTCACTACAGTACTACTACCTCCTCTATTCCACTACAGTACTACTACCTCCTCTCCTCTCCTCCACTACAGTACTACTACCTCCTCTCCTCTCCCCCACTACAGTACTGCTACCACCTCTCCTCTCCTTCACTACAGTACTAATACCTCCTCTCCTCTCCTCCACTACAGTACTACTACCTCCTCTCCTCTCCTCCACTACAGTACTAATACCTCCTCTCCTCTCCTTCACTACAGTACTACTACCTCCTCTCCTCTCCCCCACTACAGTACTACTACCTCCTCTCCTCTCCTTCACTACAGTACTACTACCTCCTCTCCTCTCCTCCACTACAGTACTACTACCTCCTCTCCTCTCCCCCACTACAGTACTACTACCTCTTCTCCTTCACTACAGTACTACTACCTCCTCTCCTCCACTACAGTACTACTACCTCCTCTCCTCTCCTCCACTACAGTACTAATACCTCCTCTCCTCTCCTCCACTACAGTACTAATACCTCCTCTCCTCTCCTTCACTACAGTACTACTACCACCTCTCCTCTTCCCCACTACAGTACTATTACCTCCTCTCCTCTCCTTCACTACAGTACTACTACCTCCTCTCCTCTCCTCCACTACAGTACTACTACCTCTCCTCTCCTCCACTACAGTACTAATACCTCCTCTCCTCTCCTTCACTACAGTACTACTACCTCCTCTCCTCTCCCCACTACAGTACTACTACCTCCTGTCCTTCACTACAGTACTACTACCTCTCCTCTCCTTCACTACTGTACTACTACCTCCTCTCCTCTCCTTCACTACAGTACTACTATCTCCTCTCCTCTCCTCCACTACAGTACTAATACCTCCTCTCCTCTCCTTCACTACAGTACTACTACCTCCTCTCCTCTCCTTCACTACAGTACTACTACCTCCTCTCCTCTCCTCCACTACAGTACTACTACCTCCTCTCCTCTCCTCCACTACAGTACTACTACCTCCTCTCCTCTCCCCCACTACAGTACTACTACCTCCTCTCCTCTCCTTCACTACAGTACTACTACCTCTCCTCTCCTTCACTACAGTACTACTACCTCCTCTCCTCTCCCCCACTACAGTACTACTACCTCCTCTCCTCCACTACAGTACTACTACCTCCTCTCCTCTCCTTCACTACAGTACTACTACCTCCTCTCCTCTCCTCCACTACTGTACTAATAACTCCTCTCCTCTCCTCCACTACAGTACTACTACCCCCTCTCCTCTCCTCTCCCCCACTACAGTACTACTACATCCTCTCCTCCACTACAGTACTACTACCTCTTCTCCTTCACTACAGTACTACTACCTCCTCTATTCCACTACAGTACTACTACCTCCTCTCCTCTCCTCCACTACAGTACTACTACCTCCTCTCCTCTCCCCCACTACAGTACTGCTACCACCTCTCCTCTCCTTCACTACAGTACTAATACCTCCTCTCCTCTCCTCCACTACAGTACTACTACCTCCTCTCCTCTCCTCCACTACAGTACTAATACCTCCTCTCCTCTCCTTCACTACAGTACTACTACCTCCTCTCCTCTCCCCCACTACAGTACTACTACCTCCTCTCCTCTCCTTCACTACAGTACTACTACCTCCTCTCCTCTCCTCCACTACAGTACTACTACCTCCTCTCCTCTCCCCCACTACAGTACTACTACCTCTTCTCCTTCACTACAGTACTACTACCTCCTCTATTCCACTACAGTACTACTACCTCCTCTCCTCTCCTCCACTACAGTACTACTACCTCCTCTCCTCTCCCCCACTACAGTACTGCTACCACCTCTCCTCTCCTTCACTACAGTACTAATACCTCCTCTCCTCTCCTCCACTACAGTACTACTACCTCCTCTCCTCTCCTCCACTACAGTACTACTACCTCCTCTCCTCTCCTTCACTACAGTACTACTACCTCCTCTCCTCTCCTCTCCCCCACTACAGTACTACTACCTCCTCTCCTCTCCTTCACTACAGTACTACTACCTCCTCTCCTCTCCTCCACAACTGTACTACTACCTCCTCTCCTCTCCCCCACTACAGTACTACTACCTCTTCTCCTTCACTACAGTACTACTACCTCCTCTATTCCACTACAGTACTACTACCTCCTCTCCTCTCCTCCACTACAGTACTACTACCTCCTCTCCTCTCCCCCACTACAGTACTGCTACCACCTCTCCTCTCCTTCACTACAGTACTACTACCTCCTCTCCTCTCCTTCACTACAGTACTACTGTCTCCTCTCCTCTCCTCCACTACAGTACTAATACCCCCCCAACCTTCACTACAGTACTACTACCTCCTCTCCTTTCCCCCACTACAGTACTACTACCTCTTCTCCTTCACTACGGTACTACTACCTCCTCTCCTCTCCCCCACTACAGTACTACTACCTCTCCTCTCCTTCACTACAGTACTACTACCTCCTCTCCTCTCCTCCACTACAGTACTATTACCTCCTCTCCTCTCCTCCACTACAGTACTACTACCTCCTCTCCTCTCCTCCACTACAGTACTAATACCTCCTCTCCTCTCCCCCACTACAGTACTACTACCCCCTCTCCTCTCCTCTCCTCCACTACAGTACTACTACCTCCTCTCCTCTCCTTCACTACAGTACTACTACCTCCTCTCCTCTCCTCCACTACTGTACTAATAACTCCTCTCCTCTCCTCCACTACAGTACTACTACCCCCTCTCCTCTCCTCTCCCCCACTACAGTACTACTACATCCTCTCCTCCACTACAGTACTACTACCTCTTCTCCTTCACTACAGTACTACTACCTCCTCTATTCCACTACAGTACTACTACCTCCTCTCCTCTCCTCCACTACAGTACTACTACCTCCTCTCCTCTCCCCACTACAGTACTGCTACCACCTCTCCTCTCCTTCACTACAGTACTAATACCTCCTCTCCTCTCCTCCACTACAGTACTACTACCTCCTCTCCTCTCCTCCACTACAGTACTAATACCTCCTCTCCTCTCCTTCACTACAGTACTACTACCTCCTCTCCTCTCCCCCACTACAGTACTACTACCTCCTCTCCTCTCCTTCACTACAGTACTACTACCTCCTCTCCTCTCCTCCACTACAGTACTACTACCTCCTCTCCTCTCCCCCACTACAGTACTACTACCTCTTCTCCTTCACTACAGTACTACTACCTCCTCTATTCCACTACAGTACTACTACCTCCTCTCCTCTCCTCCACTACAGTACTACTACCTCCTCTCCTCTCCCCCACTACAGTACTGCTACCACCTCTCCTCTCCTTCACTACAGTACTAATACCTCCTCTCCTCTCCTCCACTACAGTACTACTACCTCCTCTCCTCTCCTCCACTACAGTACTACTACCTCCTCTCCTCTCCTTCACTACAGTACTACTACCTCCTCTCCTCTCCTCTCCCCCACTACAGTACTACTACCTCCTCTCCTCTCCTTCACTACAGTACTACTACCTCCTCTCCTCTCCTCCACTACTGTACTACTACCTCCTCTCCTCTCCCCCACTACAGTACTACTACCTCTTCTCCTTCACTACAGTACTACTACCTCCTCTATTCCACTACAGTACTACTACCTCCTCTCCTCTCCTCCACTACAGTACTACTACCTCCTCTCCTCTCCCCCACTACAGTACTGCTACCACCTCTCCTCTCCTTCACTACAGTACTACTACCTCCTCTCCTCTCCTTCACTACAGTACTACTGTCTCCTCTCCTCTCCTCCACTACAGTACTAATACCCCCCCAACCTTCACTACAGTACTACTACCTCCTCTCCTTTCCCCCACTACAGTACTACTACCTCTTCTCCTTCACTACGGTACTACTACCTCCTCTCCTCTCCCCACTACAGTACTACTACCTCTCCTCTCCTTCACTACAGTACTACTACCTCCTCTCCTCTCCTCCACTACAGTACTATTACCTCCTCTCCTCTCCTCCACTACAGTACTACTACCTCCTCTCCTCTCCTCCACTACAGTACTAATACCTCCTCTCCTCTCCCCCACTACAGTACTACTACCCCCTCTCCTCTCCTCTCCTCCACTACAGTACTACTACCTCTCCTCTCCTTCACTACAGTACTACTACCTCCTCTCCTCTCCTCCACTACAGTACTATTACCTCCTCTCCTCTCCTCCACTACAGTACTATTACCTCCTCTCCTCTCCTCCACTACAGTACTACTACCTCCTCTCCTCTCCTCCACTACAGTACTAATAACTCCTCTCCTCTCCTTCACTACAGTACTACTACCTCCTCTCCTCTCCTTCACTACAGTACTACTACCTCCTCTCCTCTCCTCCACTACAGTACTACTATCTCCTCTCCTCCACTACAGTACTAATACCTCCTCTCCTCTCCTTCACTACAGTACTACTACCTCCTCTCCTCTCCCCCACTACAGTACTACTACCTCCTCTCCTTCACTACAGTACTACTACCTCTCCTCTCCTTCACTACAGTACTACTACCTCCTCTCCTCTCCTTCACTACAGTACTACTACCTCCTCTCCTCCACTACAGTACTACTGCCTCCTCTCCTCTCCTGCACTACAGTACTACTACCCCCTCTCCTCTCCCCCACTACAGTACTACTACCTCCTCTTTTCCACTACAGTACTACTGCCTCCTCTCTTCTCCTTCACTACAGTACTACTACCTCCTCTCCTCTCCTCCACTACAGTACTAATAACTCCTCTCCTCTCCTTCACTACAGTACTACTACCTCCTCTCCTCTCCTTCACTACAGTACTACTGCCTCCTCTCCTCTCCTCCACTACAGTACTACTACCTCCTCTCCTCTCCTTCACTACAGTATTAATGTCTCCTCTCCTCCACTACAGTACTACTACCTCCTCTCCTCCACTACAGTACTACTACCTCCACTACAGTACTACTACCTCCTCTCCTCTCCTCTACTACAGTACTACTACCTCCTCACCTCCACTACAGTACTACTACCTCCTCTCCTCTCCTCCACTACAGTACTACTACCTCCTCTCCTCTCCTCCACTACAGTACTACTACCTCCTCTCCTCCACTACAGTACTACTACCTCCACTACAGTACTACTACCTCTCCTCTCCTCCACTACAGTACTACTACCTCCTCTCCTCTCCTCCACTACAGTACTATTACCTCCTCTCCTCTCCTCCACTACAGTACTACTACCTCTCCTCTCCTTCACTACAGTACTACTACCTCCTCTCCTCTCCTTCACTACAGTACTAATACCTCCTCTCCTCTCCTTCACTACAGTACTACTACCTCCTCTCCTCTCCCCCACTACAGTACTACTACCTCCTGTCCTTCACTACAGTACTACTACCTCTCCTCTCCTTCACTACAGTACTACTACCTCCTCTCCTCTCCTTCACTACAGTACTACTATCTCCTCTCCTCCACTACAGTACTACTACCTCTCCTCTCCTTCACTACAGTACTACTACCTCCTCTCCTCTCCTTCACTACAGTACTACTATCTCCTCTCCTCTCCTCCACTACAGTACTACTACCTCCTCTCCTCTCCTTCACTACAGTACTACTACCTCCTCTCCTCTCCTCCACTACAGTACTACTACCTCCCTCTCCTCTCCTCCACTACAGTACTACTACCTCCTCTCCTCTCCCCCACTACAGTACTACTACCTCCTCTCCTCTCCTTCACTACAGTACTACTACCTCTCCTCTCCTTCACTACAGTACTACTACCTCCTCTCCTCTCCTCTACTACAGTACTACTACCTCCTCACCTCCACTACAGTACTACTACCTCCTCTCCTCTCCTCCACTACAGTACTACTACCTCCTCTCCTCTCCTCCACTACAGTACTACTACCTCCTCTCCTCCACTACAGTACTACTACCTCCACTACAGTACTACTACCTCTCCTCTCCTCCACTACAGTACTACTACCTCCTCTCCTCTCCTCCACTACAGTACTATTACCTCCTCTCCTCTCCTCCACTACAGTACTACTACCTCTCCTCTCCTTCACTACAGTACTACTACCTCCCTCTCCTCTCCTTCACTACAGTACTAATACCTCCTCTCCTCTCCTTCACTACAGTACTACTACCTCCTCTCCTCTCCCCCACTACAGTACTACTACCTCCTGTCCTTCACTACAGTACTACTACCTCTCCTCTCCTTCACTACAGTACTACTACCTCCTCTCCTCTCCTTCACTACAGTACTACTATCTCCTCTCCTCCACTACAGTACTACTACCTCTCCTCTCCTTCACTACAGTACTACTACCTCCTCTCCTCTCCTTCACTACAGTACTACTATCTCCTCTCCTCTCCTCCACTACAGTACTACTACCTCCTCTCCTCTCCTTCACTACAGTACTACTACCTCCTCTCCTCTCCTCCACTACAGTACTACTACCTCCTCTCCTCTCCTCCACTACAGTACTACTACCTCCTCTCCTCTCCCCCACTACAGTACTACTACCTCCTCTCCTCTCCTTCACTACAGTACTACTACCTCTCCTCTCCTTCACTACAGTACTACTACCCCCTCTCCTCTCCTCCACTACAGTACTACTACATCCTCTCCTCCACTACAGTACTACTACCTCTTCTCCTTCACTACAGTACTACTACCTCCTCTATTCCACTACAGTACTACTACCTCCTCTCCTCTCCTCCACTACAGTACTACTACCTCCTCTCCTCTCCTCTCCCCCACTACAGTACTACTACATCCTCTCCTCCACTACAGTACTACTACCTCTTCTCCTTCACTACAGTACTACTACCTCCTCTATTCCACTACAGTACTACTACCTCCTCTCCTCTCCTCCACTACAGTACTACTACCTCCTCTCCTCTCCCCCACTACAGTACTACTACCACCTCTCCTCTCCTTCACTACAGTACTAATACCTCCTCTCCTCTCCTCCACTACAGTACTACTACCTCCTCTCCTCTCCTCCACTACAGTACTAATACCTCCTCTCCTCTCCTTCACTACAGTACTACTACCTCCTCTCCTCTCCCCCACTACAGTACTACTACCTCCTCTCCTCTCCTTCACTACAATACTACTGTCTCCTCTCCTCTCCTCCACTACAGTACTAATACCCCCCCAACCTTCACTACAGTACTACTACCTCCCTCTCCTTTCCCCCACTACAGTACTACTACCTCTTCTCCTTCACTCTGCAGTACTACTACCTCCTCTCCTCTCCCCCACTACAGTACTACTACCTCTCCTCTCCTTCACTACAGTACTACTACCTCCTCTCCTCTCCTCCACTACAGTACTATTACCTCCTCTCCTCTCCTCCACTACAGTACTAATAACTCCTCTCCTCTCCTTCACTACAGTACTACTACCTCCTCTCCTCTCCTCCACTACAGTACTACTACCTCCTCTCCTCTCCTCCACTACAGTACTAATACCTCCTCTCCTCTCCTTCACTACAGTACTACTACCTCCTCTCCTCTCCCCCACTACAGTACTACTACCTCCTCTCCTTCACTACAGTACTACTACCTCTCCTCTCCTTCACTACAGTACTACTACCTCCTCTCCTCTCCTTCACTACAGTACTACTACCTCTCCTCTCCTTCACTACAGTACTACTACCTCCTCTCCTCTCCTTCACTACAGTACTACTACCTCCTCTCCTCTCCTTCACTACAGTACTACTACCTCTCCTCTCCCCCACTACAGTACTACTACCTCTCCTCTCCTCCACTACAGTACTACTACCTCCTCTCCTCTCCTCCACTACAGTACTAATACCTCCTCTCCTCTCCTTCACTACAGTACTACTACCTCCTCTCCTCTCCTCCACTACAGTACTACTACCTCCTCCTCTCCTCTCCTCCACTACAGTACTACTACCTCCTCTCCTCTCCTCCACTACAGTACTAATAACTCCTCTCCTCTCCTCCACTACAGTACTACTACCTCCTCTCCTCTCCTCTCTCCCACTACAGTACTACTACCTCCTCTCCTCCACTACAGTACTACTGCCTCCTCTCCTCTCCTCCACTACAGTACTACTACCTCCTCTCCTCTCCCCCACTACAGTACTACTACCTCCTCTTTTCCACTACAGTACTACTGCCTCCTCTCTTCTCCTTCACTACAGTACTACTACCTCCTCTCCTCTCCTTCACTACAGTACTAATACCTCCTCTCCTCTCCTCCACTACAGTACTACTACCTCCTCTCCTCTCCTTCACTACAGTACTACTACCTCTCCTCTCCTTCACTACAGTACTACTACCTCCTCTCCTCTCCCCCACTACAGTACTACTACCTCCTCTCCTCCACTACAGTACTACTACCTCCTCTCCTCTCCTTCACTACAGTACTACTACCTCCTCTCCTCTCCTCCACTACTGTACTAATACTCCTCTCCTCTCCTCCACTACAGTACTACTACCCCTCTCCTCTCCTCTCCCCACTACAGTACTACTACCTCCTCTCCTCTCCTCTCCCACTACAGTACTACTACCTCCTCTCTCTCCCCTCCTCCACTACAGTACTACTACCACCTCTCCTCTCCTTCACTACAGTACTACTCCTCTCCTCTCTCCTCCACTACAGTACTACTACCTCCTCTCCTCTCCTCCACTACAGTACTACTAACACCTCCTCTCCTCTCCTCCACTACAGTACTACTACCTCCCTCTCCTCTCCTCCACTACAGTACTACTACCTCCCTCTCCTCTCCTCCACTACAGTACTACTACCTCCTCTCCTCTCCTCCACTACAGTACTACTACCTCCTCTCCTCTCCTTCACTACAGTACTACTACCTCCTACTACTCCTCCTCTCTCCTCCACTACAGTACTACTACCTCCTCTCCTCTCTCCACTACAGTACTACTACCTCCTCTCCTCTCCCCACTACAGTACTACTACCTCCTCTCCCTCTCCTCCACTACAGTACTACTACCTCTCCTCTCCTCTCTCCTCCACTACAGTACTACTACCTCCTCTCCCTCTCCTCCACTACAGTACTACTACCTCCCTCTCCTCTCCTTCCACTACAGTACTACTACCTCCTCTCCTCTCCTCCACTACAGTACTACTACCTCCTCTCCTCTCCACCACTACAGTACTACTACCTCCTCTCCTCTCCTTCCACTACAGTACTACTACCTCCTCTCCTCTCTCCCCACTACAGTACTCACCTCCTCTCCTCTCCACTACAGTACTACTACCTCCTCTCCTCTCCCCACTACAGTACTACTACCTCCTCTCCTCTCACTACACTACTACCTCTCCTCTCCTTCCACTACAGTACTACTACCTCCTCTCCTCTCTCTCCACTACAGTACTACTACCTCCTCTCCTCTCCTCCACTACAGTACTACTACACTCTCTCCTCTCCCCCCACTACAGTACTACTACCTCTCCTCCTCCTTCACTACAGTACTACTACCTCCTCTCCTCTCCTCCACTACAGTACTACTACCTCCCTCTCCTCTCCTTCACTACAGTACTACTACCTCCTCTCCTCTCCTCTCCACTACAGTACTACTACCTCCTCTCCTCTCCTCCACCACAGTACTACTCCTCCTCTCCTCTCCTCCACTACAGTACTACTACCTCCTCTCCTCTCCTTCACTACAGTACTACTACTCCTCCTCTCCTCTCCTCCACTACAGTACTACTACCTCCTCTCCTCTCCTCACTGCAGTACTACACCTCTCTCTCCTCTCTCCTCCTCTCCTCCACTACAGTACTACTACCTCCTCTCCTCTCCTCCACTACAGTACTACTACCTCCCTCTCCTCTCCTCCACTACAGTACTACTACCCTCCTCTCCTTCCACTACAGTACTACTACCTCCTCTCCTCTCCTCCACTACAGTACTACTACCTCCTCTCCTCTCCCTTCACTACAGTACTACACCTCCTCTCCTCTCCTCCACTACAGTACTACTACCTCCTCTCCTCTCCTCCACTACAGTACTACTACACAGTACTCTCCCTCTCCTCTCCTTCCACTACAGTACTACTACCTCCCTCTCCCTCTCCTCCACTACAGTACTACTACCCTCCTCTCCTCCTCTCCCACTACAGTACTACTACCTCCTCTCTCCTCTCCCTTCCACTACAGTACTACTACCTCCTCTCCTCTCACTGCACTACTACCTCCTCTCCTCTCCTCCACTACAGTACTACTACCTCCCTCTCCTCTCACTCCTACAGTACTCCTCCTCCTCTCCTCCACCTGCAGTACTACTACCTCCTCTCCTCTCCTCCACTACAGTACTACTACCTCCTCTCTCCTCTCCTTCACTGCAGTACTACTACCTCCTCTCCTCTCCTCCACTACAGTACTACTACCTCCTCTCCTCTCCTCCACTACAGTACTACTACCTCCTCTCCTCTCCTTCCACTACAGTACTACTACCTCCTCTCCTCTCCTCCACTACAGTACTACTACCTCCTCTCCTCTCCTCCACTACAGTACTACTACCTCCTCTCCTCTCCTCCACTACAGTACTACTACCTCCTCTCCTCTCCTCCACTACAGTACTACTACCTCCTCTCCTCTCCTCCACTACAGTACTACTACCTCCTCTCCTCTCCTTCACTACAGTACTACTACCTCCTCTCCTCTCCTCCACTACAGTACTACTACCTCCTCTCCTCTCCTCCACTACAGTACTACTACCTCCTCTCCTCTCCTCCACTACAGTACTACTACCTCCTCTCCTCTCACTACAGTACTACTACCTCCTCTCCTTCACTACAGTACTACTACCTCCTCTCCTCTCCTTCACTACAGTACTACTACCTCCTCTCCTCTCCTCCACTACAGTACTACCACCTCCTCTCCTCCACCACAGTACTACTACCTCCTCTCCTCTCCTCCACTACAGTACTACTACCTCCTCTCCTCTCCCCCACTACAGTACTACTACCTCCTCTTTCCACTACAGTACTACTGCCTCCTCTCTTCTCCTTCACTACAGTACTACTACCTCCTCTCCTCTCCTCCACTACAGTACTAATAACCTCCTCTCCTCTCCTTCACTACAGTACTACTACCTCCTCTCCTCTCCTTCACTACAGTACTACTGCCTCCTCTCCTCCTCCACTACAGTACTACTACCCTCCTCTCCTCTCCTTCACTACAGTATTAATGTCTCCCTCTCCTCCACTACAGTACTACTACCTCCTCTCCTCCACTACAGTACTACTACCTCCACTACAGTACTACTACCTCCTCTCCTCTCCTCTACTACAGTACTACTACCTCCTCACCTCCACTACAGTACTACTACCTCCTCTCCTCTCCTCCACTACAGTACTACTACCTCCTCTCCTCTCCTCCACTACAGTACTACTACCTCCTCTCCTCCACTACAGTACTACTACCTCCACTACAGTACTACCTCCTCTCCTCTCCTTCACTACAGTACTAATACCTCCTCTCCTCTCCTTCACTACAGTACTACTACCTCCTCTCCTCTCCCCCACTACAGTACTACTACCTCCTGTCCTTCACTACAGTACTACTACCACCTCTCCTCTCCTTCACTACAGTACTACTACCTCCCTCTCCTCTCCTTCACTACAGTACTACTATCCTCCTCTCCTCCACTACAGTACTACTACCTCCTCTCCTCTCCTTCACTACAGTACTACTACCTCCTCTCCTCTCCTTCACTACAGTACTACTATCTCCTCTCCTCTCCTCCACTACAGTACTACTACCTCCTCTCCTCTCCTTCACTACAGTACTACTACCTCTCCTCTCCTCCACTACAGTACTACTACCTCCTCTCCTCTCCTCCACTACAGTACTACTACCTCTCCTCTCCTCTCCCCACTACAGTACTACTACCTCCTCTCCTCTCCTTCACTACAGTACTACTACCTCCTCCTCTCCTTCACTACAGTACTACTACCCCTCTCCTCTCCTCCACTACAGTACTACTACATCCTCTCCTCCACTACAGTACTACTACCTCTCTCTCCTTCACTACAGTACTACTACCTCCTCTCCTCTATTCCACTACAGTACTACTACCTCCTCTCCTCTCCTCCACTACAGTACTACTACCTCTCCTCTCCTCTCCTCTCCCCACTACAGTACTACTACCTCCTCTCCTCTCCTCCACTACAGTACTACTACCTCCTCTCTCCTTCACTACAGTACTACTACCTCCTCTATTCCACTACAGTACTACTACCTCCTCTCCTCTCCTCCACTACAGTACTACTACCTCCTCTCCTCTCCTCCCCACTACAGTACTACTACCACCTCTCCTCTCCTTCACTACAGTACTAATACCTCCTCTCCTCTCCTCCACTACAGTACTACTACCTCCTCTCCTCTCCTCCACTACAGTACTAATACCTCCTCTCCTCTCCTTCACTACAGTACTACTACCTCCTCTCCTCTCCCCCACTACAGTACTACTACCTCCTCTCCTCTCCTTCACTACAATACTACTGTCTCCTCTCCTCTCCTCCACTACAGTACTAATACCCCCCCCCAACCTTCACTACAGTACTACTACCTCCTCTCCTTTCCCCCACTACAGTACTACTACCTCTTCTCCTTCACTACGGTACTACTACCTCCTCTCCTCTCCCCCACTACAGTACTACTACCTCTCCTCTCCTTCACTACAGTACTACTACCTCCTCTCCTCTCCTCCACTACAGTACTATTACCTCCTCTCCTCTCCTCCACTACAGTACTAATAACTCCTCTCCTCTCTCCTTCACTACAGTACTACTACCTCCTCTCCTCTCCTCCACTACAGTACTACTACCTCCTCTCCTCTCCTCCACTACAGTACTAATACCTCCCTCTCCTCTCCTTCACTACAGTACTACTACCTCCTCTCCTCTCCCCCACTACAGTACTACTACCTCCTCTCCTCTCACTACAGTACTACTACCTCCTCCTCTCCTTCACTACAGTACTACTACCTCCTCTCCTCTCCTTCACTACAGTACTACTACTCCTCTCCTCTCCTTCACTACAGTACTACTACCTCTCCTCTCCTTCACTACAGTACTACTACCTCCTCTCCTCTCCTTCACTACAGTACTACTACCTCTCCTCTCCCCCACTACAGTACTACTACCTCCTCTCCTCCACTACAGTACTACTACCTCCTCTCCTCTCCTCCACTACAGTACTAATACCTCCTCTCCTCTCCTTCACTACAGTACTACTACCTCCTCTCCTCTCCTCCACTACAGTACTACTACCTCCTCTCCTCTCCTCCACTACAGTACTACTACCTCCTCTCCTCTCCTCCACTACAGTACTAATAACTCCTCTCCTCTCCTCCACTACAGTACTACTACCTCCTCTCCTCTCCTCTCTCCCACTACAGTACTACTACCTCTCCTCTCCTCCACTACAGTACTACTGCCTCCTCTCCTCTCCTCCACTACAGTACTACTACCTCCTCTCCTCTCCCCCACTACAGTACTACTACCTCCTCTTTTCCACTACAGTACTACTGCCTCCTCTCTTCTCCTTCACTACAGTACTACTACCTCCTCTCCTCTCCTTCACTACAGTACTAATACCTCCTCTCCTCTCCTCCACTACAGTACTACTACCTCCTCTCCTCTCCTCCACTACAGTACTAATAACTCCTCTCCTCTCCTTCACTACAGTACTACTACCTCCTCTCCTCTCCTTCTCTACAGTACTACTGCCTCCTCTCCTCTCCTCCACTACAGTACTACTACCTCCTCTCCTCTCCTTCACTACAGTATTACTGCCTCCTCTCCTCCACTACAGTACTACTACCTCCTCTCCTCCACTACAGTACTACTACCTCCACTACAGTACTACTACCTCCTCTCCTCTCCTCTACTACAGTACTACTACCTCCTCACCTCCACTACAGTACTACTACCTCCTCTCTCCTCTCCTCCACTACAGTACTACTACCTCCTCTCCTCTCCTCCACTACAGTACTACTACCTCCTCTCCTCCACTACAGTACTACTACCTCCACTACAGTACTACTACCTCCTCTCCTCTCCTCTACTACAGTACTATTACCTCCTCACCTCCACTACAGTACTACTACCTCCTCTCCTCTCCTCCACTACAGTACTACTACCTCCTCTCCTCTCCTCCACTACAGTACTACTACCTCCTCTCCTCTCCTCCACTACAGTACTAATACCTCCTCTCCTCTCCTTCACTACAGTACTACTACCTCCTCTCCTCTCCCCACTACAGTACTACTACCTCCTCTCCTCTCCTTCACTACAGTACTACTGTCTCCTCTCCTCTCCTCCACTACAGTACTAATACCCCCCCAACCTTCACTACAGTACTACTACCTCCTCTCCTTTCCCCCACTACAGTACTACTACCTCTTCTCCTTCACTACGGTACTACTACCTCCTCTCCTCTCCCCCACTGCAGTACTACTACCTCTCCTCTCCTTCACTACAGTACTACTACCTCCTCTCCTCTCCTCCACTACAGTACTATTACCTCCTCTCCTCTCCTCCACTACAGTACTAATAACTCCTCTCCTCTCCTCTCCTCCACTACAGTACTAATACCTCCTCTCCTCTCCTTCACTACAGTACTACTACCTCCTCTCCTCTCCCCCACTACAGTACTACTACCTCCTCTCCTTCACTACAGTACTACTACCTCTCCTCTCCTTCACTACAGTACTACTACCTCCTCTCCTCTCCTCCACTACAGTACTACTACCTCCTCTCCTCTCCTCCACTACAGTACTAATAACTCCTCTCCTCTCCTTCACTACAGTACTACTACCTCCTCTCCTCTCCTTCACTACAGTACTACTACCTCTCCTCTCCCCCACTACAGTACTACTACCTCTCCTCTCCTCCACTACAGTACTACTACCTCCTCTCTTCTCCTCCACTACAGTACTAATACCTCCTCTCCTCTCCTTCCTTCACTACAGTACTACTACCTCCTCTCCTCTCCTCCACTACAGTACTACTACCTCCTCTCCTCTCCTCCACTACAGTACTACTACCTCCTCTCCTCTCCTCCACTACAGTACTAATAACTCCTCTCCTCTCCTCCACTACAGTACTACTACCTCCTCTCCTCTCCTCTCTCCCACTACAGTACTACTACCTCCTCTCCTCCACTACAGTACTACTGCCTCCTCTCCTCTCCTCCACTACAGTACTACTACCTCCTCTCCTCTCCCCCACTACAGTACTACTACCTCCTCTTTCCACTACAGTACTACTGCCTCCTCTCTTCTCCTTCACTACAGTACTACTACCTCCTCTCCTCTCCTTCACTACAGTACTAATACCTCCTCTCCTCTCCTCCACTACAGTACTACTACCTCCTCTCCTCTCCTCCACTACAGTACTAATAACTCCTCTCCTCTCCTTCACTACAGTACTACTACCTCCTCTCCTCTCCTTCTCTACAGTACTACTGCCTCCTCTCCTCTCCTCCACTACAGTACTACTACCTCCTCTCCCTCTCCTTCACTACAGTATTACTGCCTCCTCTCCTCCACTACAGTACTACTACCTCCTCTCCTCCACTACAGTACTACTACCTCCACTACAGTACTACTACCTCCTCTCCTCTCCTCTACTACAGTACTACTACCTCCTCACCTCCACTACAGTACTACTACCTCCCTCTCCTCTCTCCTCCACTACAGTACTACTACCTCCTCTCCTCTCCTCCACTACAGTACTACTACCTCCTCTCTCCTCCACTACAGTACTACTACCTCCACTACAGTACTACTACCTCCTCTCCTCTCCTCCACTACAGTACTACTACCTCCTCTCCTCTCCTCCACTACAGTACTACTACCTCCTCTCCTCCACTACAGTACTACTACCTCCACTACAGTACTACTACCTCCTCTCCTCTCCTCCACTACAGTACTACTACCTCCTCTCCTCTCCTCCACTACAGTACTACTACCTCCTCACCTCCACTACAGTACTACTACCTCCTCTCCTCCACTACAGTACTACTACCTCCTCTCCTCCACTACAGTACTACTACCTCCACTACAGTACTACTACCTCCTTTCCTCTCCTCTACTACAGTACTACTACCTCCTCACCTCCACTACAGTACTACTACCTCCACTACAGTACTACTACCTCCTCTCCTCTCCTCCACTACAGTACTAATACCTCCTCTCCTCTCCTCCACTACAGTACTACTACCTCCTCTCCTCCACTACAGTACTACTTCCTCCACTACAGTACTACTACCTCCTCTCCTCTCCTCCACTACAGTACTACTACCTCCTCTCCTCCACTACAGTACTACTACCTCCTCTCCTCTCCCCCACTACAGTACTACTACCTCCTCTCCTTCACTACAGTACTAATACCTCCTCTCCTCTCCTCCACTACAGTACTACTACCTCCTCTCCTCTCCTCCACTACAGTACTAATAACTCCTCTCCTCTCCTTCACTACAGTACTACTACCTCCTCTCCTCTCCTTCTCTACAGTACTACTGCCTCCTCTCCTCTCCTCCACTACAGTACTACTACCTCCTCTCCTCTCCTTCACTACAGTATTACTGCCTCCCTCTCCTCCACTACAGTACTACTACCTCCTCCTCCTCCACTACAGTACTACTACCTCCACTACAGTACTACTACCTCCTCTCCTCTCCTCTACTACAGTACTACTACCTCCTCACCTCCACTACAGTACTACTACCTCCTCTCCTCTCCTCCACTACAGTACTACTACCTCCTCTCTCCTCTCCTCCACTACAGTACTACTACCTCCTCTCCTCCACTACAGTACTACTACCTCCACTACAGTACTACTACCTCCTCTCCTCTCCTCCACTACAGTACTACTACCTCCTCTCCTCTCCTCCACTACAGTACTACTACCTCCTCTCCTCCACTACAGTACTACTACCTCCACTACAGTACTACTACCTCCTCTCCTCTCCTCCACTACAGTACTACTACCTCCTCTCCTCTCCTCCACTAGAGTACTACTACCTCCTCACCTCCACTACAGTACTACTACCTCCTCTCCTCCACTACAGTACTACTACCTCCTCTCCTCCACTACAGTACTACTACCTCCACTACAGTACTACTACCTCCTTTCCTCTCCTCTACTACAGTACTACTACCTCCTCACCTCCACTACAGTACTACTACCTCCACTACAGTACTACTACCTCCTCTCCTCTCCTCCACTACAGTACTAATACCTCCTCTCCTCTCCTCCACTACAGTACTACTACCTCCTCTCCTCCACTACAGTACTACTACCTCCACTACAGTACTACTACCTCCTCTCCTCTCCTCCACTACAGTACTACTACCTCCTCTCCTCTCCTCCACTACAGTACTACTACCTCCTCTCCTCTCCCCCACTACAGTACTACTACCTCCTCTCCTCTCCTTCACTACAGTACTACTACCTCCTCTCCTCTCCCCCACTACAGTACTACTACCTCCACTACAGTACTACTACCTCCTCTCCTCTCCTCCACTACAGTACTAATACCTCCTCTCCTCTCCTTCACTACAGTACTACTACCTCCTCTCCTCTCCCCCACTACAGTACTACTACCTCTCCTCTCCTTCACTACAGTACTACTACCTCCTCTCCTCTCCTTCACTACAGTACTACTACCTCCCTCTCCTCTCCTCCACTACAGTACTACTACCTCCTCTCCTCTCCTCCACTACAGTACTAATACCTCCTCTCCTCTCCTCCACTACAGTACTAATACCTCCTCTCCTCTCCTTCACTACAGTACTACTACCACCTCTCCTCTTCCCCCACTACAGTACTATTACCTCCTCTCCTCTCCTTCACTACAGTACTACTACCTCCTCTCCTCTCCTCCACTACAGTACTACTACCTCTCCTCTCCCCCACTACAGTACTAATACCTCCTCTCCTCTCCTTCACTACAGTACTACTACCTCCTCTCCTCTCCCCACTACAGTACTACTACCTCCTGTCCTTCACTACAGTACTACTACCTCTCCTCTCCTTCACTACTGTACTACTACCTCCTCTCCTCTCCTTCACTACAGTACTACTATCTCCTCTCCTCTCCTCCACTACAGTACTACTACATCCTCTCCTCCACTACAGTACTAATAACTCCTCTCCTCCACTACAGTACTACTACCCCCTCTCCTCTCCTCTCCCCCACTACAGTACTACTACATCCTCTCCTCCACTACAGTACTACTACCTCTTCTCCTTCACTACAGTACTACTACCTCCTCTATTCCACTACAGTACTACTACCTCCTCTCCTCTCCTCCACTACAGTACTACTACCTCCTCTCCTCTCCCCCACTACAGTACTGCTACCACCTCTCCTCTCCTTCACTACAGTACTAATACCTCCTCTCCTCTCCTCCACTACAGTACTACTACCTCCTCTCCTCTCCTCCACTACAGTACTAATACCTCCTCTCCTCTCCTTCACTACAGTACTACTACCTCCTCTCCTCTCCCCCACTACAGTACTACTACCTCCTCTCCTCTCCTTCACTACAGTACTACTACCTCCTCTCCTCTCCTCCACTACAGTACTACTACCTCCTCTCCTCTCCCCCACTACAGTACTACTACCTCTTCTCCTTCACTACAGTACTACTACCTCCTCTATTCCACTACAGTACTACTACCTCCCTCTCCTCTCCTCCACTACAGTACTACTACCTCCTCTCCTCTCCCCCACTACAGTACTGCTACCACCTCTCCTCTCCTTCACTACAGTACTAATACCTCCTCTCCTCTCCTCCACTACAGTACTACTACCTCCTCTCCTCTCCCCCACTACAGTACTACTACCTCCTCTCCTCTCCTTCACTACAGTACTACTACCTCCTCTCCTCTCCTCCACTACAGTACTACTACCTCCTCTCCTCTCCCCCACTACAGTACTACTACCTCTTCTCCTTCACTACAGTACTACTACCTCCTCTATTCCACTACAATACTACTACCTCCTCTCCTCTCCTCCACTACAGTACTACTGTCTCCTCTCCTCTCCTCCACTACAGTACTAATACCCCCCCAACCTCTCACTACAGTACTACTACCTCCTCTCCTTTCCCCACTACAGTACTACTACCTCTTCTCCTTCACTACTGCACTACTACTACCTCCTCTCCTCTCCCCCACTACAGTACTACTACCTCTCCTCTCCTTCACTACAGTACTACTACCTCCTCTCCTCTCCTCCACTACAGTACTATTACCTCCTCTCCTCTCCTCCACTACAGTACTACTACCTCCTCTCCTCTCCTCCACTACAGTACTAATACCTCCTCTCCTCTCCCCCACTACAGTACTACTACCCCCTCTCCTCTCCTCTCCTCCACTACTTTACTACTACCTCTCCTCTCCTTCACTACAGTACTACTACCTCCTCTCCTCTCCTCCACTACAGTACTATTACCTCCTCTCCTCTCCTCCACTACAGTACTATTACCTCCTCTCCTCTCCTCCACTACAGTACTACTACCTCCTCTCCTCTCCTCCACTACAGTACTAATAACTCCTCTCCTCTCCTTCACTACAGTACTACTACCTCCTCTCCTCTCCTTCCACTACAGTACTACTACCTCCTCTCCTCTCCTCCACTACAGTACTACTATCTCCTCTCCTCTCCTCCACTACAGTACTAATACCTCCTCTCCTCTCCTTCCACTACAGTACTACTACCTCCTCTCCCTCTCCCACTACAGTACTACTACCTCCTCCTCTCCTTCCACTACAGTACTACTACCTCTCCTCCTCTCCTTCACTACAGTACTACTACCTCCTCTCCTCTCCTCCACTACAGTACTACTACCTCCCTCTCCTCCACTACAGTACTACTGCCTCCTCTCCTCTCCTCCACTACAGTACTACTACCTCCTCTCCTCTCCCCACTACAGTACTACTACCTCCTCTTTCCACTACAGTACTACTGCCTCCTCTCTCTCCTTCACTACAGTACTACTACCTCCTCTCTCCTCTCCTCCACTACAGTACTAATAACTCCTCTCCTCTCCTTCACTACAGTACTACTACCTCCCTCTCCTCTCCTTCACTACAGTACTACTGCCTCCCTCTCCTCTCCTCCACTACAGTACTACTACCTCCCTCTCCTCTCCTTCACTACAGTATTACTGTCTCCTCTCCTCCACTACAGTACTACTACCTCCTCTCCTCCACTACAGTACTACTACCTCCACTACAGTACTACTACCTCCTCTCCTCTCCTCTACTACAGTACTACTACCTCCTCACCTCCACTACAGTACTACTACCTCCTCTCCTCTCCTCCACTACAGTACTACTACCTCCTCTCCTCTCCTCCACTACAGTACTACTACCTCCTCTCCTCCACTACAGTACTACTACCTCCACTACAGTACTACTACCTCCTCTCCTCTCCTCCACTACAGTACTACTACCTCCTCTCCTCTCCTCCACTACAGTACTACTACCTCCTCTCCTCCACTACAGTACTACTACCTCCACTACAGTACTACTACCTCCTCTCCTCTCCTCCACTACAGTACTACTACCTCCTCTCCTCTCCTCCACTACAGTACTACTACCTCCACTACAGTACTACTACCCTCCACTACAGTACTACTACCTCCTCTCCTCTCCTCCACTACAGTACTACTACCTCCTCTCCTCTCCTCCACTACAGTACTACTACCTCCTCACCTCCACTACAGTACTACTACCTCCTCTCCTCCACTACAGTACTACTACCTCCTCTCCTCCACTACAGTACTACTACCTCCACTACAGTACTACTATCTCCTCTCCTCTCCTCTACTACAGTACTACTACCTCCTCACCTCCACTACAGTACTACTACCTCCTCTCCTCTCCTCCACTACAGTACTACTACCTCCTCTCCTCTCCTCCACTACAGTACTAATACCTCCTCTCCTCTCCTTCACTACAGTACTACTACCTCCTCTCCTCTCCTCCACTACAGTACTACTACCTCCTCTCCTCTCCTCCTCCACTACAGTACTAATACCTCCTCTCCTCTCCTCCACTACAGTACTAATACCTCTCTCTCCTCTCCTTCACTACAGTACTACTACCTCCCTCTCCTCTCCTCCACTACAGTACTACTACCTCCTCTCCTCTCCTCCACTACAGTACTAATACCTCCTCTCCTCTCCTCCACTACAGTACTACTACCTCCTCTCCTCTCCTTCACTACAGTACTACTACCTCCTCTCCTCTCCTTCACTACAGTACTACTACCTCTCCTCTCCTTCACTACAGTACTACTATCTCTCCTCTCCTTCACTACAGTACTATTACCTCCTCTCCTCTCCTCTCTCCCACTACAGTACTACTACCTCCTCTCCTCTCCTCCACTACAGTACTAATAACTCCTCTCCTCTCCTCCACTACAGTACTACTACCCCCTCTCCTCTCCTCTCTCCCACTACAGTACTACTACCTCCTCTCCTCCACTACAGTACTACTGCCTCCTCTCCTCTCCTCCACTACAGTACTACTACCTCCTCTCCTCTCCCCCACTACAGTACTACTACCTCCTCTTTTCCACTACAGTACTACTGCCTCCTCTCTTCTCCTTCACTACAGTACTACTACCTCCTCTCCTCTCCTTCACTACAGTACTACTACCTCCTCTCCTCTCCCCCACTACAGTACTACTACCTCCTCTTTTCCACTACAGTACTACTGCCTCCTCTCTTCTCCTTCACTACAGTACTACTGCCTCCTCTCCTCTCCTCCACTACAGTACTAATAACTCCTCTCCTCTCCTTCACTACAGTACTACTACCTCCTCTCCTCTCCTTCACTACAGTACTACTGCCTCCTCTCCTCTCCTCCACTACAGTACTACTACCTCCTCTCCTCTCCTTCACTACAGTATTACTGCCTCCTCTCCTCCACTACAGTACTACTACCTCCTCTCCTCCACTACAGTACTACTACCTCTCTCTCTCCACTACAGTACTACTACCTCCTCTCCTCTCCTCCACTACAGTACTACTACCTCCTCTCCTCTCCTCCCTCTCCACTACAGTACTACTACCTCCTCTCCTCTCCTCCACTACAGTACTACTACCTCCTCTCCTCTCCTCCACTACAGTACTACTACCTCCTCCTCTCCTCTCCACTACAGTACTACTACCTCCTCTCTCCCTCTCTCTCACTACAGTACTACTACCTCCTCTCCTCTCCTCCACTACAGTACTACTACCTCCTCTCCTCTCCTCCACTACAGTACTACTACCTCCTCTCTCCTCTCCTCCACTACAGTACTACTACCTCCTCTCTCCTCTCCTCCACTACAGTACTACTGCCTCCTCTCCTCCACTACAGTACTACTACCTCCTCTCCTCCTCCTCCACTACAGTACTACTGCCTCCCTCTCCTCTCCTCCACTACAGTACTACCTCTCCTCTCCTCCTACTCCACTACAGTACTACTCCTCTCCTCTCTTCACTACAGTACTCTCCTCCTCCTCTCCTCCACTACAGTACTACTACCCTCCTCTCCTCCACTACAGTACTACTCCACCTCCACTACAGTACTACTACCTCCTCTCCTCTCCTTCACTACAGTACTACTGCCTCCTCTCCTCTCCTCCACTACAGTACTACTACCTCCTCTCCTCTCCTTCACTACAGTATTACTGCCTCCTCTCCTCCACTACAGTACTACTACCTCCTCTCCTCCACTACAGTACTACTACCTCCACTACAGTACTACTACCTCCTCTCCTCTCCTCTACTACAGTACTACTACCTCCTCACCTCCACTACAGTACTACTACCTCCTCTCCTCTCCTCTCCTCCACTACAGTACTACTACCTCCTCTCCTCTCCTCCACTACAGTACTACTACCTCCTCTCCTCCACTACAGTACTACTACCTCCACTACAGTACTACTACCTCCTCTCCTCTCCTCCACTACAGTACTACTACCTCCTCTCCTCTCCTCCACTACAGTACTACTACCTCCTCTCCTCCACTACAGTACTACTACCTCCACTACAGTACTACTACCTCCTCTCCTCTCCTCCACTACAGTACTACTACCTCCTCTCCTCTCCTCCACTACAGTACTACTACCTCCTCTCCTCCACTACAGTACTACTACCTCCTCTCCTCCACTACAGTACTACTACCTCCTCTCCTCCACTACAGTACTACTACCTCCACTACAGTACTACTACCTCCTCTCCTCTCCTCTACTACAGTACTACTACCTCCTCACCTCCACTACAGTACTACTACCTCCTCTCCTCTCCTCCACTACAGTACTACTACCTCCTCTCCTCCACTACAGTACTACTACCTCCACTGCAGTACTACTACCTCCTCTCCTCTCCTCCACTACAGTACTACTACCTCCTCTCCTCTCCTCCACTACAGTACTACTACCTCCTCTCCTCCACTACAGTACTACTACCTCCACTACAGTACTACTACCTCCTCTCCTCTCCTCCACTACAGTACTACTACCTCCTCTCCTCCACTACAGTACTACTACCTCCTCTCCTCCACTACAGTACTACTACCTCTTCTCCTTTTCTCAACTACAGAGTGATTCAGTAGCTCTGGACCCTCTGACCTCCCCAGTCAAAACAATGAGCACAGGGAGCTGGAATGGAACAGTCAGCCCAACTCTCAACTCAACCCTCACCGTTTCACTTCGAGCTCTTTTCTGTTCCATTCTCGCTGAGATATGTCTCTGTCTGTCTCCATCTCTGTCTCAGGCTTTACGATTTTTTCATGTCATTCCCTCTTCTCGCTCTCTGTCTGTTCTCTCTCTGTCTCTATCCCCCCGTCCATTGACATTTAGCACATACTGGGTTCGTCAGAGCTCGACATGTGATATGGTGGGGAACGTTTATCAACCCGTCACGTTGGACTTCAGGTTTGATAACTAAACATTTCAGTTGCCTCCCTCACAGGCCTTCCTTCAGCCAGCCATCTCATCACATTGTACCTATAGAGAGGCCAGCAGAGCTCAAGGCCCAGGTGGCCCCCGGCTCTGTTTGCTGTTTCAGGACAGATTGTGCTGAGTCCAGGGTCCCTCTCCACCTTCTCCCCTTCCCAGGTTTATTTGACTTCTCCCAGGTTTAAATTGACTATAGATGAAGTTGTACACACTGCTTTCTTATGAATTTAGTTTTTAAAACAGACACAGTAATATATTTTGTCAACTGTTGCGTTGTGAAGGCTGTGGGTTGAGGTGGCCGTAGATATCCCTTTTCCATAAGGAAACGTTTCCTAAATTAACCGATTCAAGTTTATTTTCAGTGCATTTAAAGAATATCTCAAATGTGAAAGTCATAGACTTGCATAAACCAAAATACATTATTGTACAGGAACAAGTATAACTTTACATTTCACGCTACATATATGAACATTTAGCATTATTTGTTACATTTTTTCAGTGTCGCCTAAACACCTTCGATGAGTAGTGTTAGATTTTTCTGTAAAGGGGGCTCCTAGTGCCTCTATCTAAGGAGGTACTTTGGACCCCTAATGAGGCACATGAAGGGCCCCCGTGGTCTGTTACTCTCACCACACCACAGAGAGAAAACCAGAGAGGGCTGCCCAGTGCTCTTTGAGAGCTTTGGAGAGGACCAGGATGTAGTGGAGGGAGTGTCTGGGGGAGGGGAGAGGACGATGGTGTTGTCTTGGTAAACGGCCCTTGTGAGAGAATGCATTCCGTGGGTATTGAAGTCCCAGTGATGTTTTCTTTAGAGGAGGACCCGTTCCCCCTCTCTCTTCATCCTATCAGTGCACGCTCTCTCTCCATCCGTCTCTCTTTTCTCTGCCCGACATGTCACCGTAATGATCATTTGGGGTTTTATATTGATGAAAAATATATTTTTTTAAGAACGTCAAGGTGTCTAAGTAACTTTGATGTACTCGCCCACACTCATACTTACACTCATCACACACTCACACTCACACTCACACTCACACACACACACACACACACACACAATAGACATTCATCATCTGATCCCTGCTCCCTACGAGAAGAGATTCCAAAATATTCTCAAAAGTTCTGTGTAACTTTTCCAGGCCCTTCCCGGACCCTAATGATATCTTCGGCTGCGTTTTCCTGCTCCACTCCTCTCCAGAGAGTCCTGGCCCCCAAGCCTCCTCTGTTCTCCCCCCTCGTCTCTCTCTCCCCTCTAATGAAGATTTAAATACTGGGGCATTTAAGTTGTTAGCACGCCGGGCTGCTGTGTAAATCAATGGGCCGGGGCTGAAGCCACATCAAACGGGTGGGATGTACAGCCACCAGGACTGACAGGAAAGAACAGATCACCACTGAACTGTGGAGGGAGGAGAGGAGGACTGGGGGAGGAGGGAGTTGGACTGTGTAGAGCCGTTAAATGAAACCGGCTTCGTGCAATTAGGGAAGGAAAACATTGGGATCCACGGCCTCCGTTTGATAAGCCCCCGTCCCTCTCTCCCTCTCACCCCTGTCTCCTGTCTCACACACACACCCACACACACACACACATACACACACACACAGAGAGGGGAGAAGTGTGATTGTAAAATGACTCATGTGTATGATTTCACAGAGTTAACTGTCCTCAGCTTTGTACGGCCAGGGTTAACTGCGACGCCTCTGTGCTATCCCCAGAGAGGATGGAATGGGAGGCAGGAATGTTTAACACATTTATTTTGCTCGTAAAAAAATCTCATAGCCATCACCCTCGAGGAGTCTGTAGTGTGTTTGTGATGGAGGGGGAACTTCACCCCCTTCATTGTTGTGAATGAGGATGTTTAAATAGGCATTCTCCCATCAGCCCACTCTCTTTTAGTCCAACTGGCTGCTGCCAGGCTCGTAACCCATCAGTCAATCAGTCAGACATGGTTATGACCCCCATCAATAGGGTTTCAAAAACGTTCAATAAATTCCCTGGTTTTCCAGAAATTACGGTTGGAGGACTCCCGGAATAAGCAGGAAATCCAGAACAATCCAACCAGGATTTTGCAACCATACCCATCAATGTTTTCTAGCATGGCTCATTCTCCTCTGTCGCATGGGGCTGTAGGATGAGCCAAATCAGACAGTCATCTGATTCACCTTGCAGGGCTCCAACGAAGACCTTTGGTCTTCAACTACATGGTCTACAGACTCATCTTCCACTAATATAATTTCTCTTTCACCCTCTCTCTCCATATTCCTCTCTCTCTCTCTCTCTCTCTCTCTCTCTCTCTCTCTCTCTCTCTCTCTCTCTCTCTCTCTCTCTCTCTCTCTCTCTCTCTCTCTCTCCCCATCTCCCTCCCTCCCTCCCTCCCTCCCTCTCCCTTCACAGATGGAATGAACTGCATGAACAAGGACCACGGCTGCGCCCACATCTGCAGGGAGACTCCCAAGGGGGGCGTGGCTTGCGAGTGCCGGCCCGGGTTCGAGTTGGCAAAGAACCAAAGAGACTGTTTATGTACGTACCCTCCACGGGCTATCACCCACCATAGGGGCCCTAAACAGCCCTGTGGTGAATTATATATGAGGGCTTTGGACAGCGGTACCGGTTGGGGTCACCCACTCCAGAGCCATATACTGTACTTCTGTGTTCCAACCGTGTTGTTGTGTTATTTTCTGTCTGTCTGTCTGCCTGTCTGTCTCTCTCTCTCTCTCTCTCTCTCTCTCTCTCTCTCTCTCTCTCTCTCTCTCTCTCTCTCTCAGGGAGTGTGCTCTGCCTCACCAGTGTCTCCTAGAACAGATCATCCTCATTTGCTTAGATAGCAGCACCACGCTACGGGAGGCAGTGGGTTTTAGAATTGATTTATACTACAGTGCTAGGCTATCACTGAGGCCAGACAATTATACATTCAGTAGCCAGAAGTAATGCATATCTGAATCTTCATGAAGCATATTAAGGATGTTTAAAAAATACTTCACCTCATCATATTATTTTCATCCTGTGCGCTGAGCGGCCATGGAATTTAAAATTCAACTCATAGTAGCCATTCAGGAGGGGAAAATAAGCTTTTTATTAGTTACATTTTATTTGGTAACACATTTTGTCCTGCTTAAAAAACGCCAGTGCAACATTGTGAAATCCTCCACTCTTTATAACGTGTAATGCTCGGCAGCGGAGTGTCGGCTGTAGCGGAGCTGTAGTAAAACGCACACACACTGACACACACACTGGCACACACACATACACACTGACTCCCACACACACACACTGACACACACACATACACACTGACTCACACACACACTGACACACACACATACACACTGACTCACACACACACTGACAAACGCATACCCCCACACACACATATACACACACACACACACACACACACACTACTCTCAGCAGTGCTGTAGTAAACTTGTGATAAAAGCTCTCGGAGCACAGCAAGGAGCTTTATGAGTTTCAGCTCCGCTCTTCGGTTGTCTCTCTCTCTCTCTCTCTCTCTCTCTCTCTCTCTCTCTCTCTCTCTCTTGTTCTCTCTCTCTCTCTTATTCTCTGTCTCTCTCTATCTTGTTCTCTCCTCTCCAACCCACCCCCCACCTCTCCACCTCTCTTCTTCCAGGACAAGCTTGTAAACGTCAGAGCATGGGTTATTAACAGGTCTCAATACGTATGATTATACTCCCATAAAAATACTTCCTTTTTATTCTGCCCATCACTCACTCTCTCTCTCTCAATGTTGTTATTTCTCTCTCTCTCTCTCTCTCTCTCTCTCTCTCTCTCTCTCTCTCTCTCTCTCTCTCTCTCTCTCTCTCTCGCTTTCTCTCTCGCTTTCTCTCTCTCTCTGTGTCCTGGTCCAACCCAGTGTCTGGTGAACCCATGTCACCTGTCATGAAGAGAGCAGATAGAGCATAGGGAACAGAGGGAGGCTGGCTCCGGTCATGGCTCCCATTCTGCTACTTTATTACCTTACATTAGGAATGTACTCTGGGGCCTTCTCACTGTTATTGTTGGGGGACTGTGTCTGAAGATCATAAGAAGCAGCACACAGTGAATTAATGTCTGCCCAAGCACTTAAAAACAGATTTCTCTTTTTGGTGTAAGATATTTGAGTGTATAGTCAGGGTATGTGTGTGTGTATGTGTGTGTGTTTGTGTGTGTGTGTGTGTGGGGGGGTGTAGGCCTATACCGCTCCCTTACAATCCTTGTATGTTGCCAGTGACCTGTAACTATGGGAACGGAGGCTGCCAGCACATGTGTGACGATACGGATGTGGGGCCGGTTTGTGGCTGTCACCAGAAGTACGCCCTGCACTCAGACAGCAAGACCTGCATCGGTGAGTGACAACAGACTGTACTTTTTGAATCATTTCTGCCACAAATACACACAAACATACAGGCACATACACTCACTTATGTAACACACGCACACACACTCACAGAGAGAGAGAGAGAGAGAGAGAGAGAGAGAGAGGCACACACATTCCCCTCAATTTATATACCTTCAAGCAATCAACTTCCTCAATACTCTCAAATCATATACAGTACCAGTCAAACGTTTGGACACACCTACTCATTCCAGGGTTTTTCTTTGTTTTTACGATTTTCTACATTGTAGAACAATAGTGAAGACATCAAAACGATGAAATAACACATATGGAATCATGTAGATTCTTCGAAGTACCCACCCTTTACCTTGATGACAGCTTTGCACACTCTTGGCATTCTCACAACCAGCTTCATGAGGTAGTCACCTGGAATGCATTTCAATTAACAGGTGTGCCTTGTTAGAAGCTAATTTGTGGAATTTCTTTCCTTAATGAGTTTGAGCCAATCAGTTGTGTTGTGACAAGGTAGGGGTGGTATACAGAAGATAGCCCTATTTGGTAAAAGACAAAGTCCATATTATGGCAAGAACAGCTCAAATAACCAAAGAGAAACAACAGACCATCATTACTTTAAGACATGAAGGTCAGTCAATGAAACTGGCTCTCATGAAGACCGCCAGAGGAATGGAAGACCCAGAGTTACCTATGCTGCAGAGGATAAGTTCATTAGAGTTACCAGCCACAGAAATTGCATCCCAAATAAATGCTTCACAGAGTTCAAGTAACAGACACATCTCAACATCAACTGTTCAGAGGAGACTGCATGAATCAGGCCTTCATGGTTGAATTGCTGCAAAGAAACCACTACTAAAGGACACCAATAAGAAGAAGAGACTTGAACGGATGACCTCCGCATGTGTGGTTCCCACCGTGAAGCATGGAGGAGGAGGTGTAATGGTGTGGGGTGCTTTGCTGGTGACACTGTCAGTGATTTATTTCGAATTCAAGGCTCACTTAACCAGCATGGCTACCACAGCATTCTGCAGCAATACGCCATCCCATCTGGTTTGCGCTTAGTGGGACTATCATTTGTTTTTCAACAGGACAATGACCCAAAACACACCTCCAGGCTGTGTAAACGCTATTTGACCAAGAAGGAGAGTGATGGAGTGCTGCATCAGATGACCTGGTCTCCACAATCCCCCGACCTCAACCAAATTGAGATGGTTTGGGATGAGTTGGACTGCAGAGTGAAGGAAAAGCAGCCAATAAGTGCTCAGCATATGTGGGAACTCCTTCAAGACTGTTGGAAAAGCATTCCATGTGAAGCTGGTTGAGAGAATGCCAAGAGTGTGCAAAGCTGTCACATGATTCCATATGTGTTATTTCATAGTTTTGAAGCCTTCACTATTATTCTACAAAATGAAAATAGTAAAAATAAACGAAAATAGTAAAAATAAAGAAAAACCCTTGAATGAGTAGATGTGTCCAAACTTTTGACTGGTACTGTTACTTATTTCACTTTAGAGAACATATTACTCTTAAAGCTCTATTATTTCTCATCTGTTTTGCAGTGGATGTTATAGATGTGTGAGAGAAACTGGCGAGAAGGGCTTTGGGATGAGTTAACTTCACCCCTGAGCCCTCTCTCCCTACCCCGGCCTCATCTTATTGATACACTTACAACAAAAGACAGAGGGGGAGAGATTGAGCCACTGATAGATTCAGAAAGAGAGAGAGAGAGACAGAGCGAGAGAGATGGACATGATGAGTGAGAGAGCGTTAGAGAGAGCGCGGTAACACATTTACATTTTCTAGATAATCAACCAAGCTTAAAGTGCGTTCAATTGTTCATTTTGTTCTTGAAAATATACACAAAGTCATGCGAGTAACTTGAAGCTGTGAGTAATTGAATAGAGATGGAGGGCGGCATTTTCGCCGTGCAAAAGAGCACAAATCTGTGTGAAAATACCGTAAACCTCATTATAATCTGGCAGTGTGATTCAATTATACATTTTTCTTAAACGACCTGTAATCCCGCTGCCAGATTATAATGAGTTTTACAGTATTTTTGCACAGATCTGTGCTCTGTTGCACCCCGAAAATGTCGCCCGGAGTTTCATGATGACGATGGTGATTATTTCCTGTCTGAGGCCTGAAGACTGCTCACCCTGTTTTTGGAGATCGTGGCATGGGGAGAAGAGGGAGTAAAGAATTCTCCCCATCTAAATGTGTACTAAAAAAACACCTGGCTTCCAGTGCATGTTGAAAATAGCTGATTTGCAATATCATAGAGGGGAGCTGTGTGATCATTCAGTGTCTCTTGCTGTCTGTTTCTCTCTTTCTCTTTTAATCACACAGTTACACCTTTACCTATATACACACTCCCGGACAAACATGCACTTTGACTGCCCACAGAGTAGTCAGTGTAGTAGTAGTGTGTTAATGTCTCAGGGAGTGAAAGGAGGAATAGAGGGGGTTTGGGGGTTAGATCGCTAGGTAGGGCTGTGGTGGAAACTGGAAAATGAATAGTTGAGACATAAGTTGAAAAACACATTCATCATCTTCATTACGCCGGAAAACTAGCCAAGTCAGTGTAACGCATGCCCATCGCCAGGCCTGAGAGACGCCAGGCCTGCATGCCACTGTTTGCCAAATGGCTAACTTTTATGCCGGCCTGTCAATGTGGCCGTATCCCGTGGCTATGGCGGCTCCGAAGCCGAACAGAGAGGAAATGTTCATGATTTTTTTTCTGGGGGAATTTGCAGAAGATAAATGAGAGGTTCCAGGTAAGTGAAAGAGTTTTTCATGATTTTTTTTCTTTACCTTCCTTCCAACGGACCCCAGTCCCACATTTGGCTCACAAGTGTGGAAGCTTGGACGTACCAAATCTTTTTTTTTTCTGCCTTTAAAAAAAAAATACTCCAGTGTTTTTTGGGTGCACAGAGACGTTCCTGAACGTTCCCGGAGTGTTCCGAAGGGAGCCTGGCAGTGTCTGTCTGTCCGTAACAAGACAGTGATTTACAGACTCCCTTGTTTCTCCATAGCTCCTAAACAAGGTTTATCCCACCGAGTTGCAAAATCCGTGGCAAGCTAAAGCAGATTGGCAGATACACAAACTCTTTTTCTTGTGTTCCATTATACCAGTTAGTCAGAGTCTGTACATTTCCCCCCAGAAGGAGTTAAACCATTTCTGGAGTTGACTAAGGTCAGATGCATCTGAGATTAGGCAAGACACCGAACACAATACCTCAGGGTTCCTCAACTGGAGGACCGTGGGCCAAATTTGTCCTGCAGGTGGTTTTATTTGGCTCTAAATGTTTTCAGAGGCAATTTTTTTAAATTATTATTATTATTTTTTTTTATTCATTGTTGGATATAAGACCAGGAAATCAGCTTGAATTGATTTTAATTTAGCAAATCTGTTCCCAAGTATTCCCACGCATAATAGACGTGATCGCATGCAAATGTAAGCAAGGTTTGAAATTATTGTTTTAGTCTAATATTATATCTGTTTGCAGTCTACAAATTATTTGTAATTATGTTCCGGCCCCCTGACCATCCACTCAAGAAAAAATTGGCTGCGGCTGAATCTAGTTGATGATCCCTGCAATACCTGTTCTAACTGGAATTAAAACACACACACACACACACACACACACACACACACACACACACACACACACACACACACACACACACACACACACACACACACACACAGGTCTTCTGTCATGTCACAAATAAACCCTTTTTCTGTGTGTTGTCATTCCTGCTGTACTAGAACACTGGAGAAGCCCTCTCTCTCTCCCCACAAACAGATCTCTACTATACAGTATCATCAATGCTGTGTTCTCACAGAACTGCCTTCATTTTGTGCCCATAACCTTTTCCTTTCCAGCCATGCGAGGACCAACGAAATCCACGAAAGAAGAGGAAAACCTCTGAAAGAATGAAAGAAAGAGAGAAACCCTGTTCTCCTTCTCCCTCTGTCCCGTGTCTTTTTCTCTCTGGCGAGAGGAAAGGCTCCTCTCTGGTCTGAGTGTCCCAACTGCTCTGTCACTGGGCCCACCTTTGACCCACCTTTGTGTAGTGCTGTCTCTAGTGCTCCTCCTCTTCCTCCTCCTCCTCTTCCTACCTACCTACCTCCTACTTTCTGGTGATAGTTACTGATTGCCTGTCTTGTCTGAGCATCCATGTTCAAATTCAATTCAAAAAGGGTTAAATCCTTAATTAAGATTATAAAAGGGAATTCAATTAAAGACTCTGGGGGGGAACTAATTAAACAATGATTCAGGATTAGAGTGAACATCTCAGTTGCAGCCTGATCTAACGTTACATAGAGCTACCCACCCAAACCAAAAACAAACATCACTCCAAACACCCCCTCCTCCTCCACCCTGCAATATGCCCCTCTCCCCTAACAGTACAGTACAACGGCCTCAACAAGCAAACAAAATCCTGTTACTGTGGCTACCCCCAAAACCCACGTCACCCACCTCCACCCAGCACCTCCTCCCTCATCCACCTGTAGAGACAGGGACCAGTACCCCTGCCTGTTTCTCAATAACACCTCCGTCATGCCGTCATCCACGGCAGCCGCATGCATTCTCAATCTCACACGCTCTCCGTGTTTGTCAGCCCGTCCGTCTGTCCTCACCATACCTCTGTCACTAATCTACGCAAGACTTCTGCCTGTCTGTGTTTCTGTCTGTCCGGCTGCATGGGAGATCCTACTGTTCTACATTTTGTTTTTGTTCAGATTTGTATTTTCTTTCATTTCTTCCCCCTCCTTGAATTGCGGTTACATTAATAGCAACCAACTCTTGTCCTCCTGTTTTCTTACAGTGCATCGTTACTGGTTATCGTTACTGTTCTCCTCTTAGCTGTAGTGTACTACTATGGATTCATTCCTCCCTCCCTTCAGTGATTATTTCCTGTGTAAGTTCTGCTCTCTCTAAACATCCCCCCTCAGAAGGCTCCTTTAAACAGACCTTAGAACTGCTGGCTGATTCCTTAGCCCCATAGGAGTGTCCTGGAGTCCTCTCTCCTCCTCCTCCTCCTCCTCACCCTTTCTTACACAACCCCCCACTCACACACACACTTTCACACGCTCATGCACACGTGCACACACCCTCACACTCAAGCATGCACACACTCACAAGCACTCACATCCATACACCAGCACATAATTGCACAGTCACCCATATACACACAGACAGGCACAAACACACACGCACATACATGCACATACGCACACATACACACACACCTAACCGTTAGTTGAGAGGCAGAAAGCCTCCATTCATTTGTGAACACTGCTTCAGAGAGTCCTTCACTTTGTCTACCAAACCTTCCCAAACTAACCGCCTGAGAAAGACCAGTAACGGGCCAAGCCAGGGGTAACCAGGGGGGGCTTTAGTTACCCCTTCCTCACCCCAAATCCCCCTCCATAGGACTTTGTACATCAAAGACAGTCCTAGTTCCATTGTACTGAGTGGCAGTGCCCTGGCCTGCCCCCCCATTCAGTGCTTCAGAGAGAGAGGCTCATTCAGAGCCTAATGACTCTGACGTCCCAGTGAAAGACTCCCTCTCTTCCCAAGGCCCAGTAGCGCTCCTCACCACCCCAGCCCATCCATTCTAACACAGCGTTTGCTAATGCATATCTGTGTTTGCTCAGCTGCATATCTGCATGTTCATCTTAACCGTAACCCCCGACCTTTCCCCTCTCCCTTCTCACCCCTCCCTCCATCCTCCCCCCGCCTGGCTTGGGAACATGGTTTCCAGTGTTGACTGTTAAAGCCAGTTGTGATGTGTTCCATAGACAAACAGGCAACCAGCGCTGCCCCCAGACTACCTCCTTCTCCTTCTCCTCTATGCATGCCCTCTCCATCGCTCCCCCCTCCACTAGTCCCCAACCCCATTTATTGATGGGTGTTCCTCTTCCAATTTACTTCTCCCATTGTGGCCCACGATGGGACGGGATTTCCTCTCTCTTCTTCTTCTCTTTTTCTCTCTCTCATCCCTTCATTTTGAAATTCTGAAGTCCTTGTAGTCGCTCCCTCTCTCTGTAGTGTCTGTCTGATCTGGTGGCTAGTATAGCCTCTTACCCGTTGGCGTCACCCTCTCCCCTTCTTCTGTTGTCATCCTCACCCCCCTGCTTCTTGCCCACACTCATGCAGCTTGTCTTGGACATGTTTGCTCATCCTTCCCTCTACTCCTCCTTCTTTTCCTCCTCCCCCTCTTCCTCCTTTTCGGATGTGAGGGAATCATTGCTGAGAGTGTGTGGCCGTTTGATATGGAAGACAAACAGCAACGGCTACAACATCAACGTCAACAAACTCACCCCCTAAATTATAGTTTTATTTGAACTTTTATTTTTGTCCCCTACCCCCACCCTTACCCTCATTTAAACTTTTTTTTGCTATCTGGGACTTTTGTATTTGTTTTTGGGATTAACACTCTAACAGGGATTTTGGCGCTTTTTCATGGCTTCTTGCTTCTTGGCTTTGGTTTTGCTCAAACGCCAAGAGGGGCTGACTTGACGTCTCGGGCGGCAGCGGGCGGTGGACATTGGGCTTCTAATTAACCTTACTGCTCACTGTTTGTCCCCTTGTCACTTGTGTTTTAGAGAGAGATGAGGCTGCAATTGAGAGCTCTGAGTTCAATGCCACGTCAATAGCTGATGTGGACAAGCGGGTGAAACGGCG
Organism: Brachymystax lenok tsinlingensis; assembly: GCA_030435695.1. Classification (NCBI taxonomy): domain Eukaryota; kingdom Metazoa; phylum Chordata; class Actinopteri; order Salmoniformes; family Salmonidae; genus Brachymystax; species Brachymystax lenok. The sequence continues at coordinate 7,682,837 of CM059783.1, forward strand.
GCTTCTTATGGGTAACTCTTTTCTTCCTCTTTCTATGTGTTGCCATGGCGCTTGTGCTTGTATCCTCCCCTTTACTCTCTCTCTCTCTCTCTCTCAATTTTGTATTTTTATTTTTATGAAAGTCCTTGGTACCCTCTATGTCCACCCTCAAGGTCCCGGTCTGTTGGTAAACTTCTCCAACCCTGCTCCCACCTCTCCCCATCGCCCGTCTCGGCAGAAGACACATGTTCTCTAGAGTTCCCACAGTAACTAATAGTTACTCCTGTAGGCAGCTACGAGTCCCTCCAAAGATTAGACTGGTGGTCAGGCACCACTCCTCAAGTACTGCGGAGTCTTTAGACATAAAGGAACGTTTATGGACAATGAAAAAGGTCTTGAAGAACTTGGGACTTTGACCATTTTGACACGGTTTCATGTTCACTATTAAGGCAAAAATGTTCCTGTAATATTTGAAACACCCTCAGTCCTTCCTTGCCCCTCCCCATGATGATACTCATGGCTTGGAGGGAACAGTACACGAGGAGGCGTTCCAGATCCATCCCATTATATCTTTGGCGTTGTCATGGAGAACATCTCAGCTAGTATCTTTGAAGGGTCTCGATCTGCAGAGTCTCTTTGCCTGTAATGGATGACATAGGGCTTCCTTACATCAAATCCACCATCTGGAAGTCTCCGGGTGAAGATAAATCATAAATCTTATGTTGTGAGAATGTGCTTTTGGATGCATTTATTCAATAAACTCTACTGGAGTGCTTGCCTTTCCTACTTCCTGATAGCGGTTTTGATTGAATAGACACCTAAGTCTTTAATATTGGTTACCTTTAACTTCCCATCCCTCCTATAGCATCATTTCCATCTCATTCCCCTTGGCCAGTTATGTGTCCTAGCCTGACCCTTGCAGTACCAACATATCTGGAACCGTACTACTCAAGGGATGTCCTTCAGAGGGCCCTTAACAATTCATTATTACCATATGCCCATCGCCATCTTCCCGTTTCAGACTGCCACCCTACTCCTCAAGTATGCACTTGTTTGGACTACTGTACTTCCATTTCAAGTGAGCAGATCACTCAAACAGCCACATTGTGGCATAAAGAGCTTTCATACAAGCCCCGGACACTGTCGATGAGAGACAGGCCCCAGATACTGTATCTACACTGTAGGTTCATCAATGGATTCATCAATGGATGATTCAGTAAATTAGTATAAAACAAATGAAATGAATGCACAAATGAATAAAAGCATGAATAGTTAACCCTTTCCCGACTCAGTGGAGGAAGATGCATCCCTTCAACAGTAGTGGCTGACTGTTGAATGAAAATCACTCCACAGGGTTGGTGAGAAGCGACAAACAACATGGATCTCAGACAACGTATGCCAATCAACTCCTAGAGAACACCATTCTGTACATAGTCTGTCCCTGTGACCCCTTCTTTTCCCTCTTTCAGACCTCGAACCCCCTGTGAAGTTCTACCTGACTGTTCAAGTCTGGTTTCTCCCTTTAATGGAAATATCTCAACTAATCTGGACTAACCACTAAACCAGACTAAACGGGTGAACCCCCACTAATACCTAACTAAAACTGCACTTCCTAAAACTTTGGAGCCTCGGAGCAGCTTTTCTCTCTTGGTTTCTTATGGTTCTGTTTCCTTTATTTTACTATTTTGTTTTCAAAGGCAGAAGTGGATCCAGTACAATGTACAGCCTGTATGTTTACCAACATGAAGACCTAAGTCAGTCAGTCATGCAGACATCCTGAGCTTGTATATACTGTTACGATTTGGTGTCTGCAGGTTTCTCCCATACAGAGGCAGATCTTACTTCAACAGGTGACGACATTGGCCAGTAAATGGGTGGGTGGGGTGGGGTGGGGTGGGGGGGTTGGGGCTTGATTGTAGGTAGCAAAACTCCACCTATCTCCTCTAAATGTTAACTTTTCCATCCTTCTCATCTTTCCTCAGTTGAAGAATTTTTCCCCTGCCTGACTCAGTCCTGTTGTTTTCATACCTGATGATGTCACTGTTGATGCTCCTCCCCTTCATTCCAACACTGTATCCTCCATGTTTTTCTATAACCCCCATCTCTCATTTGATATCTCTGTCTTTCACAATGATTTATGTTTTTAGCCCGCTCTATATGACCTGTGTTATTGAGATGTTTTAATCCTAACTTTTTTATTTGCAGTTTTTTTTTTAATTCTTTACAGGTCTGATTAGTCTGATTGCCATTGTCATCTCAGAAATCACATTTTCACTAGATGAATCTCACTTGATTATTTCCAAGCGTCAAAATTATAATTGAAACCAATGTAAGGCAAATTATTTTAATAAGCAGGGGAGAATAGAGCTACTGTAGGTATTACTATAGTATCGGAGGAGACTATGGAAGTCTTTAGAACAGCCCTGAACTGGCCTGGTCTGTCCGGCAGCAGCATGTTAGAGTTGACACTGTGCTCTATTTGTCTGCCTGCTTCGACACACAGCGTTCCTGACTCTCTCTGTACTTTTGCTGCTGCTATTTTCTCTACAGACACTGCCATAGTCCTTGTCCCAAAGCGCTGGAGCCCAGATTGATCAAGACAGATTAAACTGGACCTGGGCTATAATGAAAAATAGATGGCGAAAAGCATTATAGAGAGAGCAAGAGGAAAGAGTGAAGAATGTGAAAATTCTAGCATAGAAAATGTCAGGTCTTTTCAAAGACTGGGTGTGAGAGAGAGAGAGCGAGAGAGTGTGAGCGAGAGAGAGAGAGAGAGAGAGAGAGAGAGAGAGAGAGAGAGCAATAGCTACACTGACCTCGGCTGCTGAGGAGTCCAAATAAACCACTCACCTAGGACAGATGAGCTGAGCTGGGCATGGGTGTGTGTATGGATAGCGTGATTCTGGGACAGGGGCAGCGCTGACAGCTGGATTAGGTGCCCATGACACAGTGAAGGGGGATCCTGTTAGCTAGGCTCTGCTGAAAGACGATCGTGCCCCTACAGCTCAGTCAGTATGCGTGTGGAGGGTTGATGGGACTTGGCATGATGCTTAATAAAGCACAACCTCTCCTGTTTTCTCATGACTCCCTCTTAATCAATAGAACATGTGTCCTCTCTGAGAGAAGATGTCTTACTGAGAGAGAGAGAGAGAGAGAGAGAGAGGGAGAGGGAGAGAGAGAGAAGGGCCTGCATGGAGATTTGACTGGTCAGCATGTTTGTGTGTGTGAGGAGTATGTGGGACGTGTGTGTTTGTGTGTGTGTGTACACCCACTGTCTATCTCTCCACTCCTGACGTCAGCAGAGCAGCTCAGTCTGTCTGCCCAGAGCATGTGTGAGCATGGCATGTATCTTAGAGATGGATGAGAGGAGAGAGAGACACAGACAGAGAGACAGTGAGATGGAGGGGCGGGATGATGGGGTTATTGGGTGGGCAAGTCAGGGGTGTCTCTGTTGATTTGTACTGGCTCTCAGCCAACACACCACTGGCCCTGCTGCCGCTTCTCACACAAACAAGACAGACAAGTAATCTTCATCTGTCACCACGGAGAGGAAGAGCTGGTTCCCTCGAACGGATCCCTCCAACCGTCAATCTCCCCCAGAATGTCTCCCACAGAAACTCCCCCAAACTCCCACTCCCCTTTCTAAAAAAAGAGGTGTTACCCTGTCCCTCTTCCTCTGTCAGCTTCAGTTGACTAGAGCCAATGAAATTGAGACACAGGGAAACGATGGCTGTGAATAGAAGAGTGTTAGCCTTTGTAGCATCGTTGCAATACAGTGTGCACGAGACAGAAACATTCAGGGGTGGGAGAGAGGAGGAAGTGGGAAGGGGGTTCAGAGGGGCTGTTCGGGGGAAGGCTGGGCATGTCCAGTACATCAATCAGAGTGTGTTTGGGCGGGCGGCGGGTCTGTGTTCCTGTGTGCAGCCTCTTGCCCTGGGGGTGGGCGGGCCTGGCTCATCAGAGCAGGAGAGGGGCTGTGAGCAGGACTCACGCTAAACTAATTATAGGGCCCATTGCTTTCAGTAGTATAAATCACTCTGACCCATTAACAGCCCCATGCACACACACACACACCTGAGTGGGAAGTTTTCAGGGGTCCGCTGCCGTACCCTTCGGCACCCATCAGACAAGCCACACTATATATACAAAAGTATGTGGACACCCCTTCAAATGAGTGGATTCAGCTATTTCAGCCACTCCCGTTGCTGACAGGTGTATATAATCAAGCACACCGCCATGCAATCTCCATAGGGAAACATTGGCAGTAGAATGGCCTTACTGAAGAGCTCAGTGACTTTAAATGTGGCACCGCCACAAGTCAGTTCGTCAAATGTCTGCCCTGCTAGAGCTGCCCCGGTCAACTGTAAGTGCTGTTATTGTGAAGTGGAAACGTCTAGGAGCAGCAACAGCTCAGCCGCGAAGTGGTAGGCCACTCAAGCTCACAAAACGGGACCGGCGAGTGCTGAAGCGCGTAGCGCGTACAATTTGTCTGTCCTCGGTTGCAACACTCACTACCGGTTCCAAACTGCCTCTGGAAGCAACGCCAGCACAATAGCTGTTAGTCAGGAGCTTCATGAAATGGGTTTCCATGGCCGAGCAGCCGCACACAAGTCTAAGATCACCATGCGCAATGCCAAGCGTCGGCTGGAGTGGTGTAAAGTTAGCCGCCATTGTACTCTGGAGCATTGGAAACGCATTCTCTGGATTGATGAATCACGCTTCACCATCTGGCAGTCCGAATGACAAATCTGGGTTTGGCAGATGCCAGGAGAACGCTACCTGCCACAATGCATAGTGCCAACTGTAAAGTTTGATGGAGGAGGAATAATGGTCTGGGGATGTTTTTCATGGTTCAGGGCAGGCTAGGCCCCCTTAGTTCCAGTGAAGGGAAATCTTAACACTACAGTATAAAATGACATTCTAGATGATTCTGTGCTTCCAACTTTGTGGCAACAGTTTGGGGTAGGCCTTTTCCTGTTTCAGCATGACAATGACCCCATGCACAAAGCGAGGTCCATACGGAAATCGATCATCTTTGGGATGAATTGGAACGCAGACTGCGAGCCAGGCCTAATCGCCCAACATCAGTGCCCAACCTCACTAATGCTCTTATGGCTGAATGGAAGCAAGTCCCTGCAGCAGTGTTCCAACATCTAGTGGAAAGCCTTCCCAGAAGAGTGGAGGCTTTTATATCAGCAAAGGGTGGACCAAATCCATATTATTGACCATGATTTTGGAATGAGATGTTCGAAGTGCCCACATACTTTTGGTCATTTAGTGTACCAAGAATATAGAGTATCTCTCCTTCCCCTATTCCCTCTGTTTTCCTTTTCTAGGAATTAGGTTTAGTATCCCCAAAAGTTATCTGCAGTTCTATGAAACACACCAGCAGCCTCATTGAAGTAGAGCCATTTTGGCACTGACAGCTTCCCTGTGGTGGTAGAAACTGGTGCCCATGCTGGCTCTCACAGCACCCACCTGCAGTTTGCTTTTGCTGCAAACAGACGCCCATGTTGGATCAGCCCGCTGATGAGATGCCGTCAGTCCGTTACACTGCAGTCATTGACAGTATTATGCTAATGCTGTGACCTCTAGAGCCGGGCATGTTAGCTAGCCAGTCTGAAAGGGTTTATCCTCTTCCCTTAAAGCAAGCACAGAACCTCTTTGCATTTATTGAGCTGGGAATAGGTGCCAGAGAGACAAGTGCACCATCTCTCATTTGCATACATGTCCATGTCCAAATAGCCAGAGCCATTTCAGCGTCTTCTGTCACCTTTAAAGGGATAGTTTGGGATTTTGGCTGAACTCGTGGATACCATTTTTATGCCTCTGTGTCCAGTATGAAAGAAGTTAGAGGTAGTTTTGCGAGCCAATGCTAACTAGCGTTATCACTAGCTGTACCCAAAGACTTCCAGTAAGCATTGCTCACGAAACGACCTCTAACTTCCTTCATACAGGACGCAGAGACATAAAAATGGTATCCACGAGTTTGGGGAAGTGGATAAACTATCCCTTCAACTAAGCACAGTCAACTGAGTTTTTTCCAGGACATATCATAAGCCTGCCAGACCCAAATAGTTCATCTGAAACGTTTCTTTTTTAAATATAGTCGCCTATTTTTGAGCCCCTTTCTAATAACAGTGTACAGTTTCACCGTCCTCAGCACTATCTGACACCCATTGGGGATTAGTGAGCTCAGCTTTCCTAAAGCAACATTGGGCTGCGCAGGTGAAGTGGAGATGCCATTAGGTGCTGTTTGTTTTGGGATTAGCTCTGGCAATATTCACAAGTCAGAGCAAACCTTATCTTGGCCACATACAAGAACATTTTTCCTGGAGTCAAAATATACACGTTCGGTCTTAGCTACTACTACTCCATCCCGCCACTAACTATATTTTAGACTCTCATGTTTTCTCTACTTAACCTTCAGTATCGTTTTTAACTAAATGTTTTCTTGACATTTTTGGAAACGGCATACCTGTCTTAACTCGGCTTCTGAGTTCCTCTCCTTATCAGCGTATGTTGCCCATTAATCTCTAGAAATCTGTATTTCTCTAATTTGGTCTACTAGGTGTTCCAATCAATTATGTTCAACAGAATCCTGAGTATGAGTTTATAGTTGGTCTATAACATGTTTATGAACCGTCTATGAAATTCCAACGGTGTACCGTCTCGTAACCTGTCACTGGTCTGATGGATAACCACAAGGTCTTGACGCGGTGTTTAGTATCGTGGCAATGAAGTCTGAATGGGTACGATGGAAAAGCCAAATGCCTTGAATACACGACATCACCCTGTTGTGTATTTCTCCATTGTATGTAGCCTCTTCTCAACCCACCCATCATATCTTCACTGTCTACCGTTTCTCTCTTTAAACGCCGTTCTGCTCTTTAGATATTCGTACCAGTCAGTAGGTTAACACCCATCCCCTGCCCCCCGCCCCTCCTCTCTTTTCTCCCACTGTATATTTTTGTTTTACCCAGAAACCTGTGCGGTAAACAATGGCGGCTGTGACCGGACGTGCAAGGACACAGCTACAGGGGTACGCTGCAGCTGCCCCGTGGGATTCACCCTGCAGCCAGACGGCAAGACCTGCAAAGGTCAGTGTATAGGTGTGTGTGTGTTTGTGTGGCCCTACAGTCCCCTACTGCTCTCCTCTATCTTCTTTACTTCCCCGTCTCTCTCTCTCCATGTGACCAGCGGCTTTAACTCATGCCTTGATAGCACCCAACCCTTTCATCTTGAGAACACAGTGCTAGTGCTGTTAAGAATGGAGACACCTTCTGTATCAGCACTCGGCCGTATTTAGCCATTATAACGCTATATGGGCAAGTTATGTGGTATTGAACGGTACTGAGTTGAGAGGATCCTTTGCGGAGGTGGTCCAGGGGTCTGGTATCTGTGGCTGGTATGAGTGCTATTTGAGTGATCTTGGGCCAAGACCAACCAACCCTGCGGCACGAAGTTCACTTCCCCTCCTCGCGTGGAGCAGAGAGAGGCTCCGGTCTCCGGCGCGGTCACTGGCAGTGCTGTTGTTGTTGATGTTGCCGCTAAGTGTTTCCACTTCCCAAATTCCGCCTGTGACGTCAAAGACAGTGGCCAAGGCCGGGCTGCCACATAGACACAGTGAAATTGATTATTTCAGCGGATAGTTGATTGAGGCTTGTCCCTAAACAAACAGGGCCGTTGATGTTTCTGACCCCAGGGTCACCCTAATGGAAAATACAGTGGTTCGTGTGGAGTGGTATTGTTGATTTGTATCAGGGATCATTGATATGTCTGAGGAACAGCTACTCTGTGGTCTGCATGAGACACACTTGGGTGCATCTCAAGAGTATGTGGGTACTTTCTCTCGTCATCTCCTAATCTCCTTTCCTTCATCTGCCCTGATCTGAAGAAGAGACTGGGGAAGAGATAACAAAAGGGCTGAGAGTTTTCCTAGGGCTGTTGAGTTGAGTTGGTTCACATCAGAATAGTTGAAGAAGAGCTACACTGAGGATGTGGGGAGTGCTGTTACTTCGCTGCTCAACCTATTCTGCCCACATGTGACAAGACATGTTTGAGGAGGGGAACTTGTAGGTTACATGACGACGGCTCTTTATGTCCAATGCCGTGTGTGTGTATGTGTGTCTGTGTGTGTGTGCCAGTGTGTGTGTGTGTGTGTGTGTGTGTGTGTGTGTGTGTGTGTGTGTGTGTCAAGAAGTTCGAGAATGTGGCATGTAAGTGTGTGAAATACTGGAGCCGGGGCTGTCTGGCTGGCAGGCTGGCTGGCTGGCTGTCTGGCTGTCTGGCTGGCAGGCAGACGACTCGTCGGCAAACTTTGAGCTGTTTGAACAGTGAGGCCCACGCAGCACTGTCTCTCATATAGTACACACACACACAGACTCACACAGCGCCACCCAGCTGTATAGTGGGGAGACACAACAGAGGGGGGTTACAGAGAGCATTACTACCTAACAGCATCTGTCATATCTCCAGCAAAGAGAATAGGCATATTGTTCATTCTCAGTTGTCAGCTCTTTAGATGAAGTGAGGCAGAGCATGGGGACAGTTTTGTTTGGACATATCATATCAGAGGCACCATAATGGTCAGTGAAACCAGTTGATAATGACATATCGTAGAATCCTCCATGGCAACACCATTGTCTGTTAACCAGGTTAGCTGTGACTGGAATGGTCCATCCCTGCATTGGTTGCAGTGTGAGGAAACATCTAGTCTGTCTGTCGCTCCAATGTCAAGTTTAAACCCCAGCAGCTTGTGTGAACAACTTCCACTCCTGTCGGCCTTTGATTTGTGTGCTTAACAGGACGACCAAGCATTTATGGTGCAGGAAAATGAAAAGTTAGCCTCTCCTGTGTTTTCCGGGGTGGAGTTGAGTGGAGAAGATGGATAGGGCTGCAGTCCGGCTGTGTACCGCCCAGATCATCTGGCTGAGTTAGGCCCCTGGGCTCCATAAATCCACTAGTGATTGACCTGATCTGAGCTGGAGCTGAGAGACAACACAGACAGCACAGACAGCACCACATCCATCACCCATCACCCATCACCATCCATCAGCTGGGTATGAAGGGTGGAGGGATGGAGTAGGAAAATATGGAGGGAGCCATCTGCCACTGACTGCAAACACACACACACACACACACACACTCACCTACTTACATGATAGACATGCACATGCAGGCACGGTGCATGTACACACATGTGCATGCATGCACACGTTAACCATACACTTGTCAGCAATCATTACACACATCCACACTGAATACACAGACAAGCACACACTCAAACATATCAGGAAGGAAAATACCATGCAGTCATTGTCTTCCCATGGTGGGGTATTAATACCCTGAATTCCCTGAACTCACCCAACTATAAACTCTGAACTCCTCTCCAGTCTCCTTGCAGCCAGCATTACTTCAGGCTGTCTCTGTCCGGGACATCTCTCCCTGAGCCCAGTCAGTCAGCCAGGGGTTTTATTGATCATAAAATATATTTTATTCACACCATTTCGACTGCCTGTCCGTCTCGTGCTCCCTAATGGCCACTGGGACTTGGCCACATGTTCCACTCCCGGCCTTGTCGCCATGCTGCCCCCTGGATGGACCAAAGCTTCTTGTAACCTTGGCAACGGCAGACAGATTAAATGGACTGATAGGGTCTTGGCTAAGCTAGCCGATATCACAGCTGAGCTGACCCATAGGAGTGTAGTGTGTGACTGTGCTCTACTGTGTAGTAAATCATATCAAGTCAAACTTTATTTCCCACATGCGCCGAATACAACAAGTGTAGACTTTACCGTGAAATGCTTACTTACAAGCCCTTAACCAACAGTGCAGTTCAAGAAGAAAATATTTACCAAGTAGGCTAAAATAAAAAGTAATAATAAAAAGTAACACAATAAGAATAACAATAACGAGGCTATATACAGGGGGCACCGGTACCGAGTCAGTGTGAGGAGGTACAGGCTAGTTGAGGTAATCTGTACATGTAGGTAGTTGGGGGCGAAGTGACTATGCATAGGTAACAAACAAACAGCGAGTAGCAGCATTGTACAAGAGGGGGGTTCAATGTAAATTGTCTGGTGGCGATTATTATGAATTGTTCAGCAGTCTTATGGCTTGGGGGTAGAAGCTGTTGAGGAGCCTTTTGGTCCTAGACTTGGCGCTCCGGTACCGCTTGCCGTGCGGTAGCAGAGAGAACAGTCTATAACTTGGGTGACTGGAGTCTCTGACAATTTTATGGGCTTTCCTCTGACACCGCCTGTTATATAGGTCCTGGATGGCAGGAAGCTTGGCCCCAGATGCCGAGCAGTTGCCATACCAGGCGGTGATGCAACCGGTCATGTGATGCAACCGATGGTGCAGCTGTAGAACCTTTTGAGGATCTGGGGGCCCATGACAAATCTTTTCACTCTCCTGAGGGGGAAAAGGTTTTGTCGTGCCCTCTTCACGACTGTCTTGGTGTGTCTGGACCATGATAGTTCGTTGGTGATGTGAACACCAAGGAACTAGAAACTCTCAACCCGCTCCACTACAGCCCCATCGATGTTAATGGGGGCCTGTTCGGCCCGCCTTTTCCTGTAGTCCACGATCAGCTCCTTTTGTCATGTGTTATAGCATATCGGGTTGTGCCAGTGGTGTGTTGTAATTTGCAGATAGGCCCAGGGGGTAGAGGTGTTCTATAGCATAGAGATAGTGGGTAGTGATGTGTTGTTAATGTATATAGAGTATTGTAGACAGCAGTTGTGGTTTTGTGGGGTTAGTAGTTAGCGGCGAGGTAAATGTCATGCTGTGAGGTACTATAGGCAGAGCCTGTCTCTCTGCTCTGTCTCTCTGTGTGCCAGACCCTGTGGGACCTGCCCCATCCTGCCCCCCCTAACATAATCAGTTCAATATAAACTATTTAGGGCATGTTTAAATCCCAGGCGTCTGATAAACAGCCTTTCATCTGCGCTGACAGACTAGACGGTTCCCTAACTCCACGATGACAGACGCGCCAATTGTAGGAGGTGTTTTCATCACAAGGGCTCTCCTGCAGACGGAGGGAGAGACAGAGGGAAGAGAGGAAGAGGTGGAAGGAGAGAGGGAGAAGAAAAGTGATTTTGTGAACGGTTTCCAGATGTTTGATTAGAAGGTGCATGTCGGGGGTGGATGAGTTAAATGTGTGTGTGTGTATGTGTGTTTACACATTTGCATTGTGTGTGAGTGTGTGTGAGTGTGTGTGGTCGGCGTAGGGAGACTGAGCTGCTCAGTTGTACAGTGTGTGTATGGGCACCTGAGACATGTCCCCACTGGCCTGCATTCCACTCCCCAGTACCTGCGAAAGCCTGAACACATACACACATCCAGTAATCCAATCAAAGAGCCATTACAGTAGTCACTTAGTACAGACAAGGAGAAACCAGGTGATAGGCTCCAAGCTCGTTGGGTTATAAGGGTACATGCTTTATGTGGCTAAGCTAATCTCAGTAAATGAACTGTATCATAGTCAGCAACACCTTTGATTCTCACCCTCACTTTCCCACCTACAACTGCCACTGGCTTTTTGTCATAGCTTCACTATCACTTTGTGTCCTCGAGAGACTGGAAGCTACTGTACAGAGTCGCTTCCCCATAAACTCCTCCTCTAGCCCCACTCGTCCAGACAGAAAGCCTCCAGAAAGTGCCAACGCTCTCAAAAGCCCACTGTATTAACATGTCAGGCCCAGTAATCTCCACAATAACACTCCTATCTCCATCACCTTACATGACTCAACCGTTCCGGCTCTTCTTCCGTCAGGCCGGCGTCGGCCCTGCCTCCTGTTTTATTTTACTGTTGTGTTGCTCTTTACTGGAGTTGCTCTTGGCCCAGATGCGGCCCATAGAGCCTCTGTTATTAGACGGAGGAGAGTCTTTAGGGACAAAGCAAACAGAGCGGGCCGTTTAAATCCTCTGATAAATACACGGCCGGCTCTGGCCCGAGCTGCTGGTCGTCTCCCACATTAGCAGCCTGAGGTGGTCACACCGAGGTAAACGCCGCGTTTTATGAACAGTAGATCCCCCTTCTCCCGTCCCCAAGTTATTTGGACAGGTTCGGCTTTCCACAAATGTATTGCTTTTTCCTGTAAATATTTTGTAAAACTACACAGTGCGTACCAAGGCTACGCGAGCGCTCAGAGATAAGCCTGCACCAGCAGCCAAAGAGCTTCCACATTCCTCATCTCTCTCTCTCTCTCTCTCTCTCTCTCCATTGGTTTTTATCCCTGATGACTACAGTTTATGTTACAATACAAACTTTATTTATTTTTCTCTTTCTTTCTTTCTTTCTTTCTTTCTTTCTTTCTTTCTTTCTTTCTTTCTTTCTTTCTTTCTTTCTGTCTTTCTTTCTTTCTGTCTTGTTTGCTGCCTCTCCCTCTTTCCGTTCTCTATCTACTATCTTTGTCTTTTGAGAGAACTATTATCGACTCACAAGCATCTTATGCAACAATGACCTTCCTGTTGATCCCTCTGAGTTCTACTTACTGTATTGAGGTCAAGGGCCAGAGGTCAACGTTCAGCCATATTCTCATTACTGGTCGATTATTTATCCTACACGGTTGTTAATTACAAACGATCCTAAACCACCGTCACAAGGCTTTTCCTCTGCATCAGCTCAGGGCTCAGGTTAGCAGTAAATAAAGGTTAATTAAAAAATGCACTTAGCAGTAACTCTCAGTTCTGCTCTCATATCTCATATAGTGTTGGATTTGTCACTGCGAACGCAGCTTCTAATACTGCCTTGGGCCTACAACCTCCTATCCTAAGAGGAGCAAGGAGCAGTAAGCGAGTGTGTTTGTTTCTCTTAGCCCAGGCGGATGTTAGCCCTTCCCATTTGCCCTCAGCCTTCCCAGCAGCAGCAGTGTGCCCAGGCAGCCAGTCAGCCAGTCAATCAGCCAGCCAGTTAGCCAGTCAGTCAGTTAGCCAGTCAGTCAGTTAACCAGTCAGTTAGCCAGTCAGTCAGTTAGTCAGCCAGCCAGTAGACAGGCAGCCAGTCAGTCAGCCAGTAGACAGTTAGTAGCCAGTCAGCCAGCCAGTAGACAGTTAGCCAGTCAGCCAGACAGCCAGCCAGCCAGGAGACAGACAGTCAGTCAACCAGCCAGCCAGTCAATCAGCCAGTCAGTAGACAGTCAGCCAGCCAGTAGACAGTCAACCAGCCAGTCAGTCAACCAGCCATTCAGGCAGATGGCTGTAATAGATGGTAATGAGCTGCTCATTGCTGGTTATATTCAGGGAGCAGCAGGGCTCAGAATTGACCTATTGATCGCAGATGAAGCAGGGTATCGATAGAACCAATGGTAAATGTCAAACAGGGATGGGAGATTGATGGAAGATGGGTGTGTGTGTGTGTGTGTGTGTATGTGTGTGTGTGTGTGTGTGTGTGTGTGTGTGTGTGTGTGTGTGTGTGTGTGTGTGTGTGTGTGTGTGTGCGTGCGTGCGTGTGTGTGTGTGCGTGCGTTGACAGATTACACCCCTGTTCTCACACCCAAACACTTAGTGAGATGAAAATGATTAGTTCATGCTGAGAAAGGAAGAGGGAGACAGAGATGGTAACAAAAAGAGATATCTGAAATGAGAGGCAGATACAAGAGATAACGGGAACATAGAGAGTGGAAGATTGAATGAGTGAGAGAGTGAGTGACTGAGGATGGAACATGAGATGTCCCCATTCCTTCTCCGCTCCATTCGTTGCTCTCATTTCCTTTCCATCCCTCTTTCCCTCCCCAGGTCTCCCCTACCACCTCTCCCCTCCCTGTGTGAGATCCTCATTATGGTACATCATATGTAGGAGAGCCTTAATGAGTTATGCCCTCGTTAATAGAGGCCTAACTACCAGCTGGCCCCTGGCAGCCCAGATGTGTGTGTAATGTAATCACAGAGGTGCTCTCTCAATTCAATTTAAATGTCAATTCAAGGGCTTTATTGGCATGGGAAACATATGTTAACATTGCCAAAGCAAGTGAAGTAGATAATAAACAAAGGTGAAAAAACAATAAAAACATTTCAAATGTCATTATGTCTATATACAGTGTTGTAACGATGTGCAAATAGTTAAAGTACAAAAGGGAAAATAAATCAATATAAATATGGGTTGTATTTACAATGGTGTTTGTTCTTCGCTAGTTGCCCTTTTCTTGTGGCAACAGGTTACAAATCTTGCTGCTGTGATGGCACACTGTGGTATTTCACCCAGTAGATATGGGAGTTTATCAAAATTGGGTTTGTTTTCGAATTCTTTGTGGATCTGTGTAATCTGAGGGAAATATGTGTCTCTAATATAGTCATACATTTGGCAGGAGGTTAGGAATTGCAGCTCAGTTTCCACCTCATTTTGTGGGCAGTGTGCACATAGCCTGTCTTCTCTTGAGAGCCAGGTCTGCCTACGGCGGCCTTTCTCAGTAGAAAGGCTATGCTCACTGAGTCTGTACATAGTCAAAGCTTTCCTTAAGTTTGGGTCAGTCACAGTGGTCAGATGTCCTTCCCACTCCCCTGTCTCACTTCCCACCCCCCTGTCTCCTTCCCACTCCCCTGTCTGACTTCCCACTCCCCTGTCTCCTTCCCACTCCCCTGTCTCCTTCCCACTCCCCTGTCTCCTTCCCACTCCCCTGTCTCACTTCCCACTCCCCTGTCTCCTTCCCACTCCCCTGTCTCACTTCCCACTCCCCTGTCTGACTTCCCACTCCCCTGTCTCCTTCCCACTCCCCTATCTCCTTCCCACTCCCCTGTCTCACCTCCCACTCCCCTGTCTCCTTCCCACTCCCCTGTCTGACTTCCCACTCCCCTGTCTCCTTCCCACTCCCCTGTCTCCTTCTCACTCCCCTATCTCCTTCCCACTCCCCTGTCTCCTTCCCACTCCCCTGTCTCCTTCCCACTCCCCTGTCTGACTTCCCACTCCCCTGTCTCCTTCCCACTCCCCTGTCTCCTTCCCACTCCCCTGTCTCCTTCCCACTCCCCTGTCTCCTTCCCACTCCCCTGTCTGACTTCCCACTCCCCTGTCTCCTTCTCACTCCCCTATCTCCTTCCCACTCCCCTGTCTCCTTCCCACTCCCCTGTCTCCTTCCCACTCCCCTGTCTGACTTCCCACTCCCCTGTCTGACTTCCCACTCCCCTGTCTCCTTCCCACTCCCCTGTCTCACCTCCCACTCCCCTGTCTGACTTCCCACTCCCCTGTCTCCTTCCCACTCCCCTGTCTCACCTCCCACTCCCCTGTCTGACTTCCCACTCCCCTGTCTCCTTCCCACTCCCCTGTCTCACTTCCCACTCCCCTGTCTCACTTCCCACCCCCCGTCTCCTTCCCACTCCCCTGTCTCCTTCACACTCCCCTGTCTCCTTCCCACTCCCCTGTCTCACTTCCCACTCCCCTGTCTCACCTCCCACTCCCCTGTCTGACTTCCCACTGCCCTGTCTCACTTCCCACTCCCCTGTCTGACTTCCCACTCCCCTGTCTCCTTCCCTCTCCCCTGTCTGACTTCCCACTCCCCTGTCTCACCTCCCACTCCCCTGTCTGACTTCCCACTCCCCTGTCTCCTTCCCTCTCCCCTGTCTGACTTCCCACTCCCCTGTCTCACCTCCCACTCCCCTGTCTGACTTCCCACTGCCCTGTCTCAATTCCCACTCCCCTGTCTCACTTCCCACTCCCCTGTCTGACTTCCCACTCCCTGTCTCACTTCCCTCTCCCCTGTCTGACTTCCCACTCCCTGTCTCACTTCCCACTCCCTGTCTGACTTCCCACTCCCCTGTCTCCTTCCCACTCCCCTGTCTCACCTCCCACTCCCCTGTCTGACTTCCCACTCCCTGTCTCCTTCCCACTCCCTGTCTCACCTCCCACTCCCTGTCTGACTTCCCACTCCCTGTCTCCTTCCCACTCCCTGTCTCACTTCCCACTCCCTGTCTCACTTCCCACCCCTGCCTCCTTCCCACTCCCTGTCTCCTTCACACTCCCTGTCTCCTTCCCACTCCCTGTCTCACTTCCCACTCCCCTGTCTCACCTCCCACTCCCCTGTCTGACTTCCCACTGCCCTGTCTCACTTCCCACTCCCCTGTCTGACTTCCCACTCCCTGTCTCCTTCCCTCTCCCCTGTCTGACTTCCCACTCCCCTGTCTCACCTCCCACTCCCCTGTCTGACTTCCCACTCCCCTGTCTCCTTCCCTCTCCCCTGTCTGACTTCCCACTCCCTGTCTCACCTCCCACTCCCCTGTCTGACTTCCCACTGCCCTGTCTCAATTCCCACTCCCCTGTCTCACTTCCCACTCCCCTGTCTGACTTCCCACTCCCCTGTCTCACTTCCCTCTCCCCTGTCTGACTTCCCACTCCCCTGTCTCACTTCCCACTCCCCTGTCTGACTTCCCACTCCCCTGTCTCCTTCCCACTTCCCTGTCTCTTTCCCACTCCCCTGTCTGACTTCCCACTCCCCTGTCTCACTTCCCACTCCCCTGTCTCACTTCCCACTCCCCTGTCTCATTTCCCCCCTCCTGTCACTTTGCTTTTCTCACTATCTCTTTGTTTCTCCTCTCTCTCTCACACTTTTTCTACATCTCCCTCTTTCACACACACAGACATACACACTCCCTCTCTCTCTCACACACAGTTTTTTATAATTCCAAGATGTGTGGATGCTTAATGTTTTTATTTAAGCTTAAAGCTTATTTAAGGGCTATTAAAGGTAATTATATAGGCATTATTGGGCTCAGGCTTCCACAGAGTGGCCATTAACCGTGGGGAAATGTGGTGGCTATGCTATGCTATGCCAGTGGTTATGGCTGCCAGATCTTTGTCTGTGTTGGGGAAGTTTGGACTGGGTAGGTTGGGGGCGATAGCGTTATACCTTCTGTAGACTTGGTGGGATGGTGGGCAATTGGCATCTGAGGGACGGCGGGGGAGGTATGTTTGTGCGTGTGCGTGTGTGAGAGAGAGAGATGTGGAGAGAGAGAGGGGGTACACTCTTAGAAAAAAGGGTTCCAAAAGGGTTCTTCGGCTGTCCCCACAGGATAATCCTTTTTGGTTCCAGGTAGAACCCTTTTGGGTTCCATGTAGAACCCTCGGTTATAGATAGCACATTTTTTTCTAACAATGTAGAGAGAGGGAGTGAAAGAGAGAGAGAAGATCCCCTCTAGGAAGAAAGGTAGCCTCACCTCTCTCCCTCCTCTCCTCCTCTCCTTTCTCTCCCTTCCTCTCCTTTTCCTTCCTATCCTACCCCCCCACCCCTGTCCTCCTCTCCCCCTCCTCCCCTCCACTCCTGGCTTAGATGAGTCTTCCCTGTGGTGTCTTGCTTGACTGACTCTCTGACTCAAAAGGCTTAGGTGTTAATCCCCAGCAGTTTTCATCACTTAGAGCACCAATCAAAAAGGGCTTAGCCTGTGTAATCTGCCATGCTATTGTCCTCTTCCTCCTCCCTCTACTCTTCCACTTTCCTCTTCTTTTATTTCCCTTTCTCCCTCCTCTTAATACTCCCTCCCTCCTTTGCCTTCTCCTCCGTCTCTTCCTCCTCCCTCTACCCTTCCACTTTCCTCCTTTCTTCCCCTACGTTTCTCCTCGTCCACTAAATCTACCTTCTGCCTCCTCCACGTTCTTTTCCATCTCTTCCTCATCCTCTTTCCTTTCCTCCTTTCCTCCCTTGTTGAGTGGGGCATTGCCAATCCTCTCAGGAGGGAAATATACCCAATGACCCTCTCCAGGGTTCGGCTGAGGGCACATATTTCGAAAGAGGAATGGGTGAGGAGAGAGAAGGGATGAGGTTAGGAGGGGTTGTAGCGTGACATCAGATCCCACCAGGCTGGAGGGTTGGCACTGCATGCACAGCCCCAGGGGATCCGGCTCGCTTATTATTCCTGATCTACGTCTCTGGATCGTCTCACACACCTGGGCCTTTATTCCACAGGGATTCAGGAAGACCTAGTCACATGGGCAGGAGGAGGGGGGAGGAGGGGTAGATGGAAGTTAGAGAAAGTCCATCAAACTCCTGGATGGTGTAAGCCTTTAGGGGTGAGGAGGGAGGTGGTGTAAGGGGGGGGCCAATTATGTATTCATTCAACACCCCTCCCCCTCCCCCTCTCTCTCTCTCGCTCTCTCTCACGCTCTCTCTCACTCTTTCTCTCTCTCTCTCTCTCTCTCTCTCTCTCTCACTGTCTCTCCCCTCTTCTCTAAGTCCTTGCATGGTGGGCTAGACAGTGTTGTGTACAGCAGTAACAGCAGGCTGTTCCATTAGTTCCAGGTAAAGAGCGTGTCATAGGATCAGACAGTAGAGGCTAGTGGAGGATCCCTCTCAACAAGCCCCCTGAGCCTGTATCATGCTGAGCACTGTGAAACTACCATTACACGTGATACCATCACACACACAAATGCACACAAACGCAAGAGCGTGTACACACATGCTCACACACGTATACACATACACTGCCATGCACATGCACACACACACACACACACACACACACACACACACACACACACACACACACACACACACACACACACACACACACACACACACACACACACACACACACACACACACACACACACACACAGACACATGCCAAGAGGAAGAGAAAGAGAGAGAAAGAAATCAATAGAATAATGAAACCGCATAAAGAATGGTCTAGCAGCAGAAAAGAAACCACTGCTGAATGAGACTTCATTCATTTTATCAGAGATCTGATAGAATGAAAAGAAAGAGTGAATGAATAAGAGACTGAAAGAGGCAGGTGAGGCCTTCAGGAACAGCGATGGGACTCCCATAGGATTGTTTGCTCTGGGCTAATATCTTCCTGGTGTTGTGACATTATGTTTGTGAGTGAGGGCGGCTGCCCCACACTGACACCCTGGCACTGCGGTTACGACTTGTTGTGTGGATGGAAACCAACTTTACCACCACAACGCAGCACAGCCAGTGTTCATGTTGTCTTTCAGGCCTGCCAACTCCTGGCTTCTTCCTGTTAGCACAAATAAGAGCATTAGGAAAACCCCACTTCTCTCTGACTCCCCCTGTCTCACCCTTACTCTCACCCCGCCTGCCTCCCCCTGTTCCATAAAGACTCTTACAGAGGCTTAGAATAGATTTCCAAGGCATTAGTGAGGCCTTTTATTGGCCTGTTGTCTGCCAATTTGGAGATCTCCATCCCAGCATGGCAGTGGCTGTGTGGGAGAGACTGCTAAAGGGGAACACTTTAGCACGGCAGAGTTATATACTGTGTGTGTGTCTGTGTGTGTGTAAAAACTCTGTTCTCTTTGACCAGTATTGCCTATTGCCTTAGTGTATCTGTGACCTAATGCTCTCTCTCGCTCTCTCTTTCTCTCTCTCTTACTCTCTCTCTTACTCTCTGTCTTTTCCTCCGCCCCCCATCCCTCTCTCCTTATCTCCCTACAGACATAGATGAATGCCAGGAGGCGTTCAATAACGGCGGCTGTGACCATTTCTGCAAAAACACAGTGGGCTCCTTTGAGTGCAGCTGCCAGAAGGGCCACAAGCTCCTTACTGACGAGCGCACCTGCCAGGGTGAGCAGCCTACCTGACTGACAGCTGTCATACACTCCTGTCGGATGACGTCACGATGCTTTAAGACAGTCACCTTTGGAAACAGTGCCGTCACTCCATGATCAGATCACGAAAGGAAAGTGTCGCGGAATAGGGACCATAGAAATGGATATACTAGAATATGCAGTCGGCCTAGTAGTTTCTATCATAAATCTCTATGGTAGTAACTCACTCAGGTGCTTTATGTTCAAAGCAGGATCATACATAGAATTCAAAACAGGGGTTGGCCTACAAATCATTCACCTGGAATGACATGCACAGATAGGCTTGTTAGTACAATTGATTTGACATCCTCCAGTGGGTGTAATTTACTGTCAGCTGAATTAAGGCATTCTGCTTCTCTCTTCATATCTAATCCCTGGTTATGTTTGGAGTACAAATGCAAATTCCTCTATACAAGTCACAGCAAGAGAGACAGGACAGGCACACATCACAAATTATTTTATTAACAACAACACCCTGCAGTGTTTTTTGTCCCCGACCCAAAAGCACCAAACAACCTCATCCCAGTGTGTGTGTGTGTGTCATATTAAACATCAACACTGTCATATTAAACACAAAAAGTACTGCCAACAAACAGTTTACACAACTCCATACACGCCAATAACACACTCAACGTGGGTGTGTGCTGATGGAAGGAACACACACACTGACACACTCCTTCCGCCCACTAGCTTACCTGACTGTTAAACTACGCTTCCAGAATGTCCAGCAACACCCGTTGTTCCATCTGCTAACAAGTGGTACTTTTGTCCATATTTTTATTTTTAACTTTGATTTATTTAATGTTTTAATTCTTTCCATGCTGGTAAGCTCTTCCAGGGAAAATAGCTCCTGGTTATACGTGTCGGAGAAGACCTACAGCTATGCCAGGTTCCTCCTGAGAGAGCAAGGGAGGGGGAGACAAATAGAGAGAGAGAGTCTTTAGGCAGCCCCTATGCCTGTTTAAGGACAGGGGTGATGGAGAATGGGGTGTGCAATAATCATCAGGAACATAAAGACTCCCTACAGGTAGCTGTATTAAACCCATACAGTAGAGGTCAAGAGGACGGAGGGAGCTTTAGCTTTGCAGACACAGTATGCTTATTAATAGACAGGCTACATTCTTTGGTGTTTTAATAAACAGGGACACTAACCTTGGGTGTGTTACACACGACCCCACTAACAGACAGACACCTGCACATCAGCCAAGCCAACAACTAGCACCTCTCGGTGAAATTAGGTTATACAGCTGCGCCTCTCTCAAGTCGTTCCAGGGCTGCATGGTGGCTGGGGTTGTGGTCTGATGCTTGTTCATTAATCAGGTATGATAGTCTAACCGTAGCCTGTCATATAGACAGTTGCCTGGAGGACTGTAGCAAAGCAGCCCAGCAGCCAACAGAAGCCAGGCCTCAACAACTTCCTCCTCATGACAAACTTTATCATAACACTGTATTTTTAGCCTCTGTAAATCTCCACAGCCCAGATGACTTCGTATTGAAATAGTCCAGGTGAGTTGGAGACGCTGGGCTGAAGTACTGCTGTTGCTACTGTCAGCCACCAAAATATGTCATTACATCTTTCTCACTCAAATAAAATAAAACAATTATAAACCAAAACCAGGGCCTGTATTTGCAATTGTTTCAGAGTAGGAGTGCTGATCTTGGATCAGTTTGGCCTTGAAAGTCACAATGAATATGATTGTATTGATAGGGGGGACCTGATCCTAGATCAGCAATCCTACTCCGAGATGCTTGACACTGTACATACAGCCCCTGGTCCTGACCACAGTGAGTTGGTCTGATCTATCCCTGGCCTGGGGTGGAGGGCTTGACTGAAGGACTGACTTGGATCTGGAAGTCTCCACTGAGAAGACCTCTTGGGCTTGTTTAGTGAGCAGAGCTTTGTATTCCACTCCTCTGTTTGTTAACAAGGAACTCCAGTCTGAATAATGGGTGTTTGTGTGGAGACGAGCCATAGAGAGTAATATCTATGACTCATATTTCAGCTTGTTGGTTCCTCAAGAGGAAGGAAGCAAACATGCTCTCTGCTACAACCAAGGAAAATGGCTTAATGGTCAGGGTCTGTGTATTGCGTGTGTGTGTGTGTGTTTATGTGTGTGAATCTTGAGCAACCAACCCGACACACCCTGTAACCCTGTCACTGTTTAGACTCCCACCCACATAACCAGGCCGAATGTACACTGTTATTCCAGACAGAACATTTTGAAATGCTCCTGCAGTGTCCAGTCCTCCAACCCCCACACCACACACACACACACACACATCCACTGTCTCACCACTGACAGTTCACAGTTCAGATTTATTGTACTTTTAGTGGAAATTCCTCTTCACAGCTTCTAGCACTCTAGACAAAAGACAGTCCAAAGAACTCCCCATAGTGAAACTCAATGCATTCAATATCCAGTATTCAAATCACATCAAATTGTATTTGTCACATACGCCGAATACAACAGGTGTTGTATTACTTACAAGCCCCTTAACCAACAATGCAGTTCAAGAAATAGAGTTAATAAAATATTTACTAAATAAACTAAAGTTTAAAAAAATCGAATCAATCAAAAAGTAACACAAGAAATGTACTAAACAATAACAAGGCTATATTCAGGGGGCGGGGTAGAGGTTAGTCGAGGTCATTTGTAAAGTGACTATGCCTAGATAATAAACAGCAAGTAGCAGCAGTGTAAAACCAGGGGGGGTCAATGTAAATAGTCCGGTTGGCCATTTCATTAGTTTAGTTGTGAGTAGAAGGGAGTAGAAGCTGTTGAGGAGCCTTTTGGTCCTAGACTCGGCGCCCCGGTACCGCTTGCCGTGCGGTAGCAGAGAGAACAGTCTATAACTTGGGTGACTGGAGTCTTTGACAATCTTTTGGGCCTTCCTCCGACAACGCCTAGTATATAGGTCCTGCATGGCAGGAAACTTGGCCCCAGTGGTGTACTGGGCCGTACGTACTACCCTCTGTAGATGCCGAGCAGTTGCCATACCAGGCGGTGATGCAACCGGTCAGGATGCTCTGTACTGAGAACATGGATGTTAACTCTATCCTAACTTTAGCATGTTTCATATAGACACTGGCTATACTGTCCATAAGTCCTTGGTGAAGGCATGGTCAGAGTGACTCACTATGGTCCAGTTCATGACAGCATCTCAAATGGCACCCTATTCCCTACAGGCCTGGTCCAATGTAGTGCACTATATAGGGAATAGAGTGTCATGGGGCTGTAGTCAAAAGTAGTGCACTATATTGGAAATAGTGCCATTTTGGACAGCCCCCATGTGTAAACAGTAGTATTACATACGATCTGGGTTTCTCCTCAGATATTGACGAGTGTTCTTTTGAGAGGACCTGTGACCACACCTGCGTCAACTACCCTGGCAGCTTCGACTGCGTCTGTCAGGAGGGATACACTCTGTACGGCCTCACACACTGCGGAGGTGAGTATGACACAGACATGCATGGGATTGCACGCACACACACACATTTAGAAAGACATGGGAAAGAGTTAGACAGACTGGTAGCTAGGGAGAGGCACTGAAAGAAAGGAATTGACTGACACACAGTAATAAGCCCTGTGAGACTGACAAGGAGAAAGAGCGAGTAAGAAAGAGATTGAGTGAAGGGGAGAGAGAAATAGAAAGAGAGAGAGAGTGTTTTTTATTGTGTGTGTTGGTGAGGGGTGACTGAGCATGTGCAGACGGAGCTGCCGAAAGCACGCTCATTCCTCAGTTCCCCTGAATAGCTCCGTACCGGCGTCCCTGCGTCCCTGCGCCCCTGCCTGTGTGTGCATGTGTGTGTGTTGTACCTGTCACACACATGTCGTGCGGAGGCAGTAGGCTTGACGGGTGTGTGTGTTGTGATCCCACTTCACCTGGCCCAGTCTGACTGACAGCCATGTTCTTCAGTGGTAGACTAAACAGGCCACTGTCCAAAGGGCGTTCCATTAGCAGTCAACACATACCAGTCAGTCATATATAGAGCACGGAGAGGACATGAGCTGTCTGTCTCACACTGATGTCATCACACACTCACTCGTAGCACAGGCTCTGTCTGATCAATCAAATGTATTTCTAAAGCCCTTTTTACATCAGCAGATGTCACAAAGTGCTGTACAGAAACCTAGCATAAAACCCCAAACAGCAAACAATGCAGATGTAGAAGCACGGTGGCTAGGAAAAACTCCCTAGAAAGGCAGGAACCTAGTAAGAAACCTAGAGAGGAACCAGGCTCTGAGGGGTGGCCAGTCCTCTTCTGGCTGTGCCGGGTGGAGATTATAACAGTACATGGCCAACCGTTCACAGATGACCAGCAGGATCAAATAATAATCATATCACTTAACACAATAATAATTGGTTGTAGAGGGTGCAACAGGTCAGCACCTCAGGAGTAAATGTCAGTTAGCTTTTCATAGCCGAGCTTTCAGAGTTAGAGACAGCAGGTGCGGTAGAGAGGGAGAGTCGAAAACAGCAGGTCCGGGACATCATGCCTGATGATGTCCCTCTGAACTTTGATGATACTCAACCACGTACATGTGCACACACACACACACACACACACACCCTCTGACAGTATTTTATGTGGTTGTGTCTCAGACATAGATGAGTGCAGCATTAACAACGGGAGCTGTGAGCACAGCTGTGTGAACACACAGGGAGGCTATGAGTGTCTGTGTCCGCCAGGTCAGAAACTCCACTGGAACAAGAAGGACTGCACCAGTAAGCACCTAAACGTCTACTGTGTGTGTGTGTCTTCTATAGACATAGGAGAGTGTGTGTGTGCGTGTGTGTGTGTCATCCTTTTTGTGCTGTGACGGGTCGGTGGTTGTCATGGTGATGGGACCCTCTATGTTCCTCAGAGGCAGTGAAGTGTTTGCCCAATGGGAAGCCAGCGCCGCGCGCCCAGCTCAGCTGTGACAAGAGAGGCGGGGTGGAGGTGTGCTCACTTTCCTGCCCTTCCAACGCACTCTTCCTCGCAGGTACGTGGCTCAGTCCTACACACCCCAACACACACACACACCTTACAGCAAGGAGGAACTGTTTTACTCAAAGACCAAACCTTCACTCTTTCTTCCCAGCAGAATCCTAGCCTTTAACCTTGACTCTCCTCAATCTGCAATCTACACTCCCTCCTTCTCTGGTTAAAGTACATTAATCATCTACCTTCTCTGATCTGGACTGGTCTGAGGTTTAGTCCGATGTGCTAGTCTTCAGCTGACTCTTATCAATGACAAATGCCTGTGTAGCCGTGGTTAACTGAGCTCCAGCCACTCCGTACTCTCTGCTGCCCTCTAGAGGCCAAGGCCAGTCCTCACGCTGCTCTCCATTCAAGCAGAGCTCCACTGAAAGTTTCCCACTTGGATGAAGGGCTCAGATAAAGGCCTAATCTATCTACCTACCTTTCTCAGTCACTGGCCAAAGGATCCATCAGGGGGCATTTCAGCTAAAAGTATTTCACTCAGTGAGTGATTTCGTCTGGTGTTGCCCCTAAGGCTATAAATGGCTATAAAGCTATTTGCTGTCAATGCAGGCACCCTGGTCCTTCTGCGAATGTGCTTAACACAGACGAACATCTGTAAAACAATTACATTCTTTAATCGGGCCTGCCATATTTCTGTTAGGACTGCTTTGAGTAGACATGTGCTCCGTTTGGTTTGGCTGCTGTAGTGTGAGACTGATGGATAGCTCTCAAACACAAAGTGAAATAATATAGCTTTTTTTTATCTTTCTGGAGAATGTCTTCATTTGGGGGAGAAGGAAAGCTTTTCAATTCTTGTGGTTGCACGCAAAGTCCTGCGTCTTCTTCAATCATATCCCGCTTTATGAGCTCTGAAGTCTTCATCCCTCATTTCTGACTAGACGTGTGTTTGTGTGTGTACGTGTGTGCGCGAACATTCATGAGTGAGCATAGATCTGTCATTCGGTGCATAACTTCTCTCCATCCCTCAGGAAATGTGTATTCATGCACGTGTGCGTGTGTGTGTGACTGAGGTGTGTGTGAGTGTGTTTTCTTTTATGGCAGGCTTCATATGGCAGTCTCTTGTAGCTCTTAAATACTAGAGAAAGTCAGGCCATAGAAAACGAATGAAAGGATTTTACTCCTCCGCACTCCATCAGAACCTCAACTAGCCAAGAGAAACACACATTGCCATCAGATGGTTAGCACACACACACACACACACACACACACACACACACACACACACACACACACACACACACACACCCAGGCGGTTAGCGTAGCAGGGAGATTGGGTCACACTGCTCCTCGGATGGACCCCTCTATCACTTTGACAGCAATCCCATAGTTCCTCATGTCCCATGTCACCCTGTCCCTCAGTGCTGTCGGTTTAATTGCCATAAACAAGTCAACCAGTGGCAGACTGGGATACGGCAAGCAGAGCTGGTCTAAACAGATTGACCTTGGATGGGCAGGGTTGTAACTGACATGTATTTGTGTGTGTCCCGCCAGACTCTGAGAACAGCTACACACTAAGCTGTGGTGTGCCGGTGCAACCTGGGAAGGCACCACAGAAGAGGAACGCCACTGCCGCCTTGCTCACCTGTGCAGGTATGCAATGCATTATGGGACATGTAGTCAAAGATGTCATGCTTTGTTCAATATAAAGATATTTAACCATACCACTAAAACACACACATACAAGTGAGATCAGGGTCTCGCAGCTCGGTCATGACCTTTTGACGTCGATGCAGTTGTCGTCTTTTCACTTCTCCCGTTGCCGGTGGGTTTAAATTCCTCCATTTCTTCATTCCCTCCATCGGAATCTTCACTCCCCTGCCTTTGGTGCTCGCCATATCGTCACTCCTATATTTCCTTCAGCACTCTGTAGATTTTGGACAGGGAGAGGGCCCTCGCACGGCCAGAGGAATGCACAGAGAGAGAGAGAGAGAGAGAGAGAGAGAGAGAGAGAGAGAGAGAGAGAGAGAGAGAGAGAGATAGAAAGACTCACCATCTGGCTGGGGGTGTGAGTGTTAAGTGATATGAAATACAGCTCACCTCAGCGCGCCAAATCCTGGACCGTCCCCTAAGAATCTCACAGCTCCCCCAGACATATGGTTCGCTTACGGTTCATCTACGCTCTCATCACGGTCTATCATTTCACGCTCTGATAACGGAAGTGGCAGATGATGACGACGGTTCCGACGATGATGAAGACAGCTTTGATGTGGCGTCCCGAACGACAAACAGCTCAGTCCATTCAGAGCCTCTGTTCTACAGCAGCAAACTGGAGCCAGTGGTGTCACTGTGCTGTGTGTTTACCTGGCTCCGCTCTCAATCTTCCTCTCCACTCAGCGTACCCATAACCACACACACACACACACACACACTCTGACCCTTGCGTGTCTCCAGCACCTCATTAAAAGGACAGCCATCCCGACCACCGACTACATGACCGACAAAACAGACACCAACAACACACATTCCGTCTGCCTTCCTCCCTGGTGTCGGCTGGACTGCTGATCACCGGGACGATGTGGGTTTTTGGTTTTGCCTTATTGCCAGAGAGACAGACAGGACATGATGAAGCATTTGGCTGTGTCAGTTCCTCTCTGACCTAAACTTCACCTCAACCAGGGAACACCACTAAAGGTGGCCTGGAGATGCGCTCTGAAGTGTGTGATCATATGCCATGGGCAGTGGACTATCATCAGGGCCAGGAGTTGGTCAGGTCAGGTGATCAGGATAAAACTCCTGTCCCTAATTATGATGCTATTCATAGGATTTCAAAAGGTTATTTATTAGTGTATATTTATGTCTTTCTCCTTTATGTAAATGAAGATACATTACCCCCGCCCATCAAGCAGAAGGCACGCTTCAAGATCAAAGATGCCAAGTGTCACCTAAGACCCAGGAACAAGGAAAAACACAGAGAGACGTCCAAGCCGAGCCTGCAAGGTAAATCCTGCTACTCCTAAATGACTGTACAAACTGTACTGTATAACACAGGTTACTCCTAACTTAGAGTGCACAGCATCAAGTAATACAGACTGAACTAGGACTAAGAAGGTATACATGATGCAAGATACCGTAGCAGTAATGTAACCGACAGTTAGATGTGTCCTTACACCTGCCATAACTCCGAAACAAACAATACTAAACAATGCACAACAGCATCCTATCAACTTCCTCTCCTTATCTTCTTCCTCATCATCCTCCCCCTCTTCTTCTCAGGGGGTCCGCTCCCCTGTACTGACGACTGCCAGGTGACCTTTGTCAATCTGAAGTGTGACTCGTCCAAGAAGCGGCGGCGTGGACGCAAGTCCCCTTCCAAAGAGGTTTCCCACATCACAGCTGAGTTTGAGATGGAGATGAAGGAAGCCTCAGGTCAGTGTGACTGTGCAACCTCAGGTCAGTGTGTGTGTGTGTGTGTGTGTGTGTTGATTGAATATACGCCACGTGTTAGACTCATGTAACCTGTTGGTGTATGGGTGTGAGTAATGTGAGTTTTCTGTTATATGGAGTGTGTGTGCTTGTATATTCCTTTCCCCAGCCTCGTGTAACGTGGACTCTGTGTATTTGTTGTGTGTGTGTGTGTTGTGTGTGTACTGACTGTGTATTCCACTCCCCAGCCTCGTGTAACGTGGACTCTGTGTATTTGTTGTGTGTGTGTGTGTTGTGTGTGTACTGACTGTGTATTCCACTCCCCAGCCTCGTGTAACGTGGACTCTGTGTATTTGTTGTGTGTGTGTGTGTTGTGTGTGTACTGACTGTGTATTCCACTCCCCAGACCTCGTAACGTGGACTCTGTGTATTTGTTGTGTGTGTGTGTGTTGTGTGTGTACTGACTGTGTATTCCACTCCCCAGCCTCGTGTAACGTGGACTCTGTGTATTTGTTGTGTGTGTGTGTGTTGTGTGTGTACTGACTGTGTATTCCACTCCCCAGACTCGTGTAACGTGGAGTGTGTGAGGGAGCGTATGAAACAGAGGTTACAGAGTGCCATGCGGACCCTGAGGAAGTCCATCAACAAGCAGCAGTTCTACATCCAGTTCTCTGGTACTGAGTACGACGTGGCCCAGAAACCTGCACTGCACGTTGAGCAATGCAGCACCGGACAGGTCTTACGGGACGGCAAGTGTGGTGAGCATCCTGTGCAAGGCATCCTGGGATATGGAGTAGTTGTAGCTTACTATTCCAAATACAGGTAACTGCCAAAATAAAGAAAAACACTTGAGTAAATGAGGGATACAAAGTATATTGAATGCAGGTGCTTCCACACAGGTGTGGTTCCTGAGCAATTCCTAAACAATGCATAAGGTCATGTATAAAAATGCTGGGCAGGCCCAGTGTCCCACTATTTTTGTCTTGAAAGCTGTCTTCATCATCGTCGGAATGCCCCCATGCATAGGGGAAGAGTGGTCACTGAATGGTTTGATGAGCATGAAAACAATGTAAACCGTACGCCATTGGCCGTCTCAGTCACCAGATCTCAACCCATGGTGTAGGTGAATAAAAATGGCTGCCCCCATGTACTGTACTTACCACAAATACCATGTTTGCTACGTTCGCCAGGTCGCGCGCCGTAGTTTAAGAACTCTGTGGGTAGTGCTAAAAACAACGACGTCATAACTGAATTCCTCCATCTTCATGCACCTTCATTGAACACTTAAGAGAGATTCTGGAGCGGCTCCTTGAGACAGCATTTTCCACCACCATCAACAAGACACCAAATGATGGAATTTCTCATGGAAGAATGGTGTCGTATCCCTCCAACAGAGTTCCAGAGACCTGTAGAATCTAAGGTGCATTGAAGCGGTTCTGGCTCGTGGTGACCCAACACCCTATTAAGACATTTTCTGCTGGTGTTTCCTTTATTTTGGCCTATACATCACAGCTGCAGTTTCACACAGTGTGTAGGCTAAAGCCAACTTCTGTCTCAGTTTGATGCACTGTATGTGGGATATACCATACCATGATATGCTAAACATGTCTCTCTCATCTCTCTTTCTTTCTCCGTGTGCATGTCTATCTCTCCCTGTCTCAGTGAGCTGTGGTGTGGGGACGTACTATAGTGGAGACCATGATCAGTGTGTCGTGTGTCCCCCTGGTACATACCAGGACACAATGGGTCAGCTGTCCTGTGAACCCTGCCCCAGCACCGAGGGACAGGGCATCGCTGGGGCCCAGAACGTCTCCCAGTGCGGAGGTGTGTGTGTGCGTGTGTGCATGCTTGTGTTAGTTTAAGTTTGGCACCACCCTGTGGTTGTTAAACGAAATTCCAGTTCTATTGGAGACCATGGTCTGTTTCAAGGCATTTCCCACTTTGTCCTCTAGAAAGCAGCAAAGACCAGGATTCTATGGATAGATCAGCCTGGCTAGCTCAGTCGGTAGAGCATGAGACTCTTTATCTCTGGGTCGTGGGTTTGAGCCCCACGTTGGGCGTTACCTTTTCATTCAGGAGGGATTTCAAAGCCTCAGTGGTACTCTGGAAAAGCTGAACTTATGGAACTGACTAGATATCATAAACATTGAAGTTCTACTTCCAGCATAATAGGTCAGTTGAAGAGATCTATGTTATAGAGCCTTGTTAAACCTCTTCCTCTCTCCAACTATCCCAGGCCAGTGTCCGGCTGGTCAGTATTCGTCAGATGGCTTCCGTCCCTGTAACCCCTGTCCTCTGGGCTCCTTCCAACCGGAGCCTGGCCGTGTACTCTGCTTCTCCTGTGGAGGTGGCCTCATGACCAAGTACGAGGGCTCTGTCGCCTTCAGGGACTGTGAGGCCAAAGGTAACACAGAGAGAGAGAGAGAGAGAGAGAGAGAGAGAGAGAGAGAGAGAGAGAGAGAGAGAGAGAGAGTGTGACTGTGTGTGTTTCTCTCCGTAGTCCACTGTGCTCCTGGACACCACTACAACTCCAGTAACCACCGCTGTATCCGCTGCCCAGCCAGTACCTACCAGTCAGAGTTTGGACAGAACTACTGCATCACCTGCCCTGGCAACACCACCACCGACTTTGATGGAGCCACCAACGTCTCTCACTGCAAGAGTAAGGCCAGTCTCACATTAGTTCCTTAGGGTAGAGGACTCATTTAAGCTTTACATCTCGTTAGACCTTAGCCCACAAATGGCAAGTTGTCTTGGTGTGACACCTGCTAAAACATTTCAGTTTCCTCTGTGTACTCTTAAGCCAGGAATCCCGCGCACGCGCCACGTCTATTTCTATGGGCTCAGGCACTGTTCATGACAAACTGTTCACACCTCTCTTGCAGGTTTAAAGCTTATTTCCTGCAGTTCTATACATTTTGCCATGTCTAATGTGTATTCATGTGATATTTGAGTGACAAAAAAAAATCGAAAATATCTATGGACTGAAAAACCTATATATAAAAACAGAAGCTGACATGGGCTAGTTGATCTGGACCTCACCCCACAGCTTGGAACCACTGCTCTAAGCTATAAACACGTTCCTTCCTGCTAAATGAGTTCAATTCAAAGCCATAATCTCCAGTGTTCCCTGACTCATCCACGTCTCTTCTCCCTGTCTTAGACCAGGTGTGTGGGGGTGAGCTGGGAGACTTTACAGGCTTTATTGAGTCTCCTAACTACCCCGGGGACTACCCGTCCAATGTAGACTGTATCTGGACCATCAACCCCCCTCACAAGAGACGCATCCTCATCGTGGTGCCTGAGATCTTCCTCCCTATCGAAGACGAGTGTGGAGACGTGCTCGTCATGAGGAAGAGTGGTACGCACAACCAGGAAGTCATCGTTACTGTGCCAGCCAATCAGACAGCGTCAATTAGATTGTTACATTGTTGTAGTTAGTCTATCTTGCTATTTTAATGTTCAGCAAGTATTATTTCAGCTGATTCCAAACTCTTGGTTGGTCCATCTGTCTGTCAATTACATGTAGCCCCTCGCTCTTCTTCCCTTAGCCCTGCCCACCTCCATCACCACCTATGAGACGTGTCAGACGTACGAGCGACCAATCGCCTTCACCTCCCGCTCACGCAAGCTCTGGATCCAATTCAAGTCCAATGAGGGCAACAGCGGCAAGGGCTTCCAAGTCCCCTATGTCACCTACGATGGTCAGTCTGCTGTAGCTTCTACACTTCTAAGCTGCTCAGACTCCCTAACATTCACATGTGCCTTATTAAGTAAACTTTAATGTACAGTGTGACAAGGTGTGTTTGATGGTGGAACATTAGTACACTTTTAGTGAAAAGGCGGCAGGCGGCAGCCAGCTGAATACTGTAACCCTGTCTCTTGTTTTGAAGAGGACTACCAGCAGCTGATAGAGGACATTGTCCGGGACGGCAGACTCTACGCATCAGAGAATCACCAAGAGATACTGAAAGTGAGCAACTCTCCATTATGTCCAATTACTGTATATTATATATTGTAATTAATAGATAATACTATACAGTGTACAGTATATTACTGTATATTATATATTGTAATTAATAGATAAAACTATACAGTGTACAGTATATTATCTTGGGGCGCATCGGGTAGCCTAGTGGTTAGAGCGTTGGGCCAGTAACCGAGCTGACAAGGTAAAAATCTGTCATTCTGCACCTGAACAAGGCAGTTAACCCACTGTTACCCGGTAGGCCGTCATTGTAAATAAGAATTTGTTCTTAACTGACTTCCCTAGTTAAATAAAGGTTAAATAAAAATCTTCACTGATAACTCCTTCTGTCTGTTTCTCTGTCTCACCCTCCTTCCCCCTCTCCTCCCTGCAGGATAAAAAACTGATCAAAGCCCTGTTTGATGTTCTGGCTCACCCCCAGAACTACTTCAGGTACACGGCACAGGAGTCCAAAGATATGTTCCCTCGCTCGTTCATCAAGCTGCTGCGCTCCAAAGTCACACGGTTCCTACGGCCGTACAAATAAACTGCTACGCCCCCTGTTACCCAGACACTTACCCCTTATGCTTATCCTACACCCCCTTTCCACCATCTACTCCTCCCTACTCATCATCTACATCCTTACCCTGTCAACATCCCCATATGTCTTCTAATCCCCACGTCTATACCCCTACATCTCTCCTACAACCCCCCCCGCCAATCTATCCCTCTCTTCTACACCCCCTCTACTCTGAAACACTTCTTCTACACCCCTATACTTCTCTTACACCCCCAACCCTACCCAGAGTTCCTCCTGCTCGCTATCCCAGCATTCCCTGCACAGGAACAGAGAACCGTCTCTCCCTCTTTTATCTTTTCTTTCTGCAGTCCTTGTTTTAACATTCCAGCTTTTCCCCTGTACTTCTGTTTTGGTTTGGTTTGTTTTTGTGTTGTTGTTATTGTTGTTTTGGTTATATTTATACGTGTTAGAACTTGCAGAAGCCCACAACATGGATGTTTGATTTATATGTACGTACAGACATGTTGGCTACAAGTAAAATGTATGTGTAAGTATGTACGTATGTATATTTGTGTTTGTCTGAGCATACGTATGTGCACGTAGATGGTGTGCGAGAGTGACGTCACACGCAGGTACATGGACGTATCTTTATTTTGTGGTTTTAAAAGGCCCCTGGCGTGCACAAAAAACGATTGGTGCGCTTTTACATCACTTTTACATCAACATTTTCACAAGGGAAATTATTTCGAAAGACTGATTCTGATTTCAGCATCCCAGACCATTCCACCTCAAACTGGGTACAGTGAACGAATAAGTTTGATTTTCAAAAAAGTCACTTTTTTTTTCTTTTTGAAAGATATATAACAAGATGAAAAAACTACCTGCAAGTAACAGACGTTGCTATAGAGAGTAATGTATGTGATGTAACTAATATTTGGATCTTTAATTGCACTTGAATTTTATATTGTAAACTGTAGAAAAAAATCTAAGTTACATTTTTCCTAATGTTTTGTGTTGTATAGAAATGTATCACCTTGGTTGTAGCAAAGAGAGAGACAAAGCTATGCAACGTTTTGTTCTCCGCACAAAAACCCCCAGCATTCAATATCTTTAGACAGACACCGTCAAATCCAATCATTTAAAGGGAAATGTCCTTAACGACCCACTACTATTTTAGTTGTGTGTGTGCTCCCATCTCCTAACTCTGCCTCATCCCTTTAAGATCCTCCTGACTAGCTGCCAGAGGAAAGGGGGGGTTTGTGTAAAGCTTCTTTAATGATGGCACTAAGTGCACACTCAAAACCACCTGCTTTTTACACTCTCAATCTGTCCTATTTGGACTTCTCCCAATTTCTGTAAGTCATCAACCCAGACTGTTGATTTAATATCTGTAACAAATCTGTTAGTTTGTTTATATTTCTGCACAATGCAAGTGGAGAAAATATGTATTGTATGATGACGAGACTGTTGATTTGGAGGTGAATGTAGTAGCAGAGATACAGAGGTCTGTTTGAAAGTATTGTGATGTCTATGAGAGTATCTGTATGTACATAGCACTTGCAAATGTAACCATAACCCAGAAAGCGCCCAAACTGGCCTCAAGCAGTCAAACGTTGTGACAAAATGTCACTTAATTGTTCTCCCCCTTGTAACACTCTCCCAGCAGATTCCGTTTAAGCAGTAAGGCCCGAGGGGGTGTGGTATATGGCCAATATGTCACGGCTAAGGACTGTTCATATGCACGATGCAACGCAGAGGCAATATACCATAAGCCCCCGAGGTGCCTTATTGCTATTATAAACTGGTTACCAATGTAATTACAGCAGTAGAAATAAATGTTTTGTCATACCCGTGGCATACAGTCTGATATACCACGGCTGTCAGCCAATCAGCATTCAGGGCTCGAACCACCCAGTTTATAATGTCTGAAGTACCATGGCTGTCAGCCAATCAGCATTCAGGGCTCGAACCACCCAGTTTATAAACAGCACATCTATTACACACCTATTAAACTGCTTATACTCCATTACTACACGGTTATAAACAACTTAAATTCTTTGTGCTGGGCACAAGGATGATATGCATAATTATCTGGCTTGTATCTTCTAACCTAGAGGCCATATACTGAAGGCCACTGATATGGGATCAGATATAGTCATTCATTCATAAATTCTGTGTTGTGCCCTAGCACTGATCCAGGACCTGTTCAGCCCAGTCTAATTGTACCCCGTTGTGTGTAGAGCAGTTTCTTCTGACGAGGTGTCAGTGTTCTGTTTGACAGAAACTCTACACAAGGTCATTACAAAAATCTCTCAAATCAGAATGATAACTTGGCCCATGTAGGGTTATGTCAGAAAATGTTAAAGCTCATTGGAGGAGGTGGTCCGGGGGATGGACCTTGCAACCTCTCCTCCAATGAGCTTTGAGTGGAATTGAGCTAACAAGGGCGGAGGAAGCATGGATTTGACAGCTAATAATGTTTTCAGATACAACCAAGGTGTTTGTCCGCTCAGTCCACTCAAAATGGTTGCCACCTGCAGAGGTGTAGCTAATGTTGGTATGGTGTGCACACTTCCTGTTGAGGGATGTTTTGGGCGTTTAGTGTGTTTGATGATGATGATGATGAAAATCGGTATGAAATGCAAAAAAATGTGTGACTGACTTTTCCTGAGAATGTATTCTATTGTGTGTGTGTGTGTGTGTGTGTGTGTGTGTGTGTGTGTGTGTGTGTGTGTGTGTGTG
Organism: Brachymystax lenok tsinlingensis; assembly: GCA_030435695.1. Lineage (NCBI taxonomy): Eukaryota > Metazoa > Chordata > Actinopteri > Salmoniformes > Salmonidae > Brachymystax > Brachymystax lenok. The sequence continues at coordinate 7,717,932 of CM059783.1, forward strand.
TGTGTGTGTGTGTGTGTGTGTGTGTGCGCGTGCGTGCGTGTGTGGATGTGTGTGTGTGTGTGTGTGTGCGTGTGTGAGACAGTGTGATACAGAAAGAGTGCATGTTCTGTGTATGTGTTTGAGAGAGTGAGACAGTGTGTGTCCGTGTATGAGTAGCTTGTGCGATCGAGGTGGAGAAAGAGAGATACTGTATGTAGGTACTTTAGTCCATTTTCTAGAGGGATGATTTTAACGTTTGTGTTAGTCGGTTGTACCCAAAGAGAGAAACTGTATCACAGTGTTTTGCCATTGTTTGGTCCATGAAAATCCAGTAAAGAACAAATTCAAATAAAACAGTAGGAGAAAAACAACTGCACCATGCTCTGTGATCTTCCTTTGTTTAAATGTTACTTGTTACACTTTACTTTGCCCTTTTCTATATTATCTAGCATCTGTTGTCTCCATGGGTGACTGCAGGGCACCTTACACACACTGAAATATGTAGCCTATATTGCCCTTATTTCAAAATGAAGAAAACGGTTCTGGGGATATAGACAACACACAACCCTAAGTGGAAATTGACACTGAGCCAAAGTTAATTTTCTTGTAAGATATTTATTTTATTTTTCCTTTGGTCTTGAGCACATAAATGCAGTATTCCATGATCCTACTCTGCACCTTTATTCCATAAATCCTGCATCTATTGGAAGAACCTATTGGAGGCTGTGTAAGAAGTCTGGCTGAATTCACATCACAGCCTGAGTTAGCATTTTGGTTTCTTACATTAGCTGCAGCATTAAATGAATCTGACAGCCAAATCTGGTAATTTCTTTTGAACTTTACAGGACTTTATCAACGCTGAGAATCTCCAGGCAAATGAGAGAGTGGTAAATGTGTAGATTAGGCCTTATCTTCTTGCCTCTTTTCTTACAATATATTTTTTTGGCACCGGCATCCTTTTTTAAAGTTTATTGTGTATGAATTAATTAAAGTCATATTTTAGATTGAGGGCTTCTAGTTTGTTGTTCATTGACTTCAGCTTCTTATTTTAAATGATGTTTTCAAGAGTAGTTGAGTATAGTAATAGGCCCTAGTCTCCAAAGACAACAAATGTTTAACCAGGCGGTGGCGCATTTACACAAATTATAAAGAAATCAGCTATGCCTACTCAAGAACTATTCTATGTCCAAATTTGCAACATGATGATTCTTATAAATTGTAGGTGTACTTTTGGAGCCTATTTGTAAATCTGTAAATGTAGGTTAAGGAGAATACGTTTTCATATTATTATTTTGCAACTGTAATCTGTTGAAAATAATTAAAAGTTCCCCTGAAGCCAAGGTCAACTGGGTTACAGACATCCATCATGTCATCTTGCATTATTTTCAGTCAATGTCTTTGATATATTCCAGAACTAGTATAATAGCCTAATGATTAGTTGACCAGGTGTGCTTGTACTATAATACATATAAGTCAGTGGAAGTGGCTTGGGGTAAACTAATCCAGAAGAGGTTTGAGAAACACAGGGCTATGGTAAGGATGAAACTAGGCCAAATGTGAGAATATAAAGTAAGATGTATGTAATTTATCATCAAATCGATGGTTCTACATTGATCTTAATGAAATGCAGCTTCATTCTGCATCTGTGATAGATGGAAATTATAGAAAAATAGAGACGAATCTCTGATTTTGTATGCAGGCACAAACTTCCAGTCAGACATGAATTGATTCGTGCTCCGACCTCCCCTTTGCACATTTCCATTGAGCTGTTCATCCGACAGAAGGCTCCAGAACATATCAGCGAGAGGCGGGAACATACACAGCTCGAGCACATCCAGCACAAGAGGCGGGAGATTAAGTGTTTCCGCGAGAGCCAAATCGCTCACCAGAGCACCACGCGCTGCACTTTCAAACAGACCGGCGCGACTCACTGGCTGCTCTCCCTCCGCGGTCCGCTCCTCTATCAGCCCCACGGGACTTCACTGGTTCATCCCTAACCGGACAGGCTCAGCTCATCAGACCGGGAGACCGGGTGAACCCAGGTAGGTTAGATGCCGCGGTGGCTGCTTGCATGCAAATTGGTTTTGCATAGCAGGCTACAGGATTAGTATGATGACAATCCGAAACAGAGATTCTTGATTTCTATTCTATTCTAATGTGTATTTTTTTCTATCGGAAATGTTGTTGTTTTTTAACTTCACGTAGCCTAAAGTCTAGTAAATCTAGTCCAAGGTGGTGATTTTGGACACTGCCACTCTCCTCTCTGTGTTAGCTTGTCCACCGGAATGTTTTCATGATGTACAGTGCTTTCAGAAAGTATTCACACCCCCGGACTTTTTTCACGTTTTGTTGTGCTACAGTTTAAAATTGATTAAATATAAAAACAAATTGCACTGGCCTACACACAATACCCCGAAATGTCAACGTGGAATTATGTGTTTACAAATTAATAAAAAATGAAATGCTGAAATGTATTGAGTCAATAAGTATTCAACTCATTTCTTATGGCAAGCCTAAATACATTTAGGAGTAAATTAGCTTAACAAGTCACATAATATTGTTGAATGACTACCTCATCTCTGTATCCCACACATACAATTATATGTAAGGTCCCTCAGTAGAGTAGGGAATTTCAAACACAGATTCAATCACAAAGACCAGGGAGATTTTCCAATGCCTCTCAAAGATGGGCACCTATTGGTAGATGGGTAAAAAAAAAGAAATTGCATATACATTTGAGAATGGTGGTTATTAATTACACTTTGGATGGTGTATCAATACACCCAGTCACTACAAAGATAGAGGCATCCTTCCTAACAAACTCAGTTACCGGAGAGGAAGAAAACTGCTCAGGGATTTCCCCATGAAGCCAATGGGGACTTTAAAACAGTTACAGAGTTTAATGGCTGTGATAGGAGAAAACTGAGGATGGATCAACAACATTGTAGTTACTCCACAATACTAACCTAATTGACAGAGCGAAAAGATGGAAGCCTGTACATAATAAACATATTTCAAAACATGCATCCTGTTTGCAACAAGGCAATAAAGTAATACTGAAGAAATGTGGCAAAGCAATTAACTTTTTGTATGAATACAAAGTGTTATGTTTGGGGCAAATCCAATCCAATACATTACTGAGTACCACTCTCTGTATTTTCAAGCACAGTGGTGGCTGCATCATGTTATGAGTATGATTGTAATCATTAAGGACAGGAGTTTTTCAGGATAAAAAATAAACGTAATGGAGCTTATCAAGAATACAGTGAATGTTCCTGAGTTGCCGAGTTACAGTTTTGACTTAAATCTACTTGAAAATCTATGGCAAGACCTGAAAATGGTTGTCTAGCAATGATCAACAACCTATTTGACAGAGCTTGAAGAATTTCGAAAATAATAATGGGCAAATGTTGCACAATCCAGGTGTAGAAAGCTCTTAGAGACTTACCCAGAAAGACTCACAGCTGTAATCGCTGCCTATGGGGCTTCTATAAAGTATTGACTCAGGGGTGTAAATACTTATGTAAATATTTCTGATATTTCTGTATTTCATTTTCAATAAATGTGGAAACATTTCTAAAAGCATGTTTTCACTTTGTGATTATGGGATATTTGATTTCAGGCTGTAACACAACAAAATGTGGAATAAGTCAAGGGGTATGAATAATTTGTGAAGGCAATGTGCCACATGTGTTTTATGCTAGATCCAAATAGCACAACCACAGAATGCTACATAGCCTATATCTATCTTGTCAATGCCATAAAGAACCACGGAATGCTACATAGCCTATATCTATCTTGTCAATGCCATAAAGAACCACGGAATGCTACATAGCCTATATCTATCTGGTCAATGCCATAAAGAACCACGGAATGCTACATAGCCTATATCTATCTTGCCAATGCCATAAAGAACCACGGAATGCTACATAGCCTATATCTATCTGGTCAATGCCAAAGAACCACGGAATGCTACATAGCCTATATCTATCTGGTCAATGCCATAAAGAACCACGGAAATGCTACATAGCCTATATCTATCTGGTCAATGCCATAAAGAACCACGGAAATGCTACATAGCCTATATCTATCTGGTCAATGCCATAAAGAACCACGGAATGCTACATAGCCAATATCTATCTGGTCAATGCCATAATCAAGTTTCAGAACAGCTCTGCCAACAACCCCTCAAGTGATTGGTGAGAGTTTATTTGGGGTCCTAACTACAACTAAATTCTAACACCAAAAAAAAGCAATGTCTTACGAATATATATTTTTTAGTTGAACAATTTACAATATTATTCACATTAAGAAAGACAAAGACAACTATTTAATCTCCATGCCTTTGTGTTTTGGTGACTATGCTCTTCTAAACGACACAAAATCGCCTTCTGAAGTAGGCTTACACCCAAGAATAAAGGCTTGACATTATATCTGATTTCATTGATTTGTTTGTAATTTAGATTAGTAAGATTTAGTGAGATAACTGGACATAATTCAAATTAATGACAATTATTGTGAAAACAAGAAACTTAACCTTCATATAATACGCCTCAAATCAACTGCTTGTTTATGCGAGATTACTTGGAAGTGGCTCTTAATTGTCTTATTAATCAGATGTGAATTACTTTGTCAAATTTAGATTTTGTAATGTTTGTCCTATTCATTTGACAAAGTGGTTCTCCTTTAATGCATGTGCCCCTCTCTCACTTTGTTAACATGGGACAGGTGTGAATTCTGCCAATGCCTTGTCAAATTCAAATTGAGCCAGACGTGCACACTCAGTGCTGTATGCTATAGCGGCATCAGTCATAGCTTGTCAACAGGACTTGTAGCCTACACACACACGCACACACACACACATACACATACACAGTCCATTTTTACACAGCATTAAGAATATAACCAACATACATGACTAATGGTGTGTGTCCGTACCAGGGCGTGGAATAGCCTATGAGTGAAACGAAGGAACATTGTCACACAATTTTATGGGACTGCTTCTCACAGTCGTTAAATCTGAGTGTCTGTCGTCTGTGCCGAAGAAGAGAGTGCATCAATCAATTCCGCCTCACGCCTATTCATTTATCAAACCGTCCCTCTTCACCATGTTCTCTACTACATCTTTCTTCATCATTCTTCCTCTAGTCAATGTCCTGTTAATGTTAATACGGCCCGATCCCTTTGTTCCTAGTGCCAGTGTAATCTTCTTCTATTCTCACTGTGTACCATGCTCTCAGCATCTGCCAATGCACCCTTCTGCTCTCATTCACTCAGTGTGAGGACTTCTGGCACTGCCACACTCTCTCTCTCTCTCTCGCTCACACACACACACACACACACACACACACACACACACACACACACACACACACACACACACACACACACACACACACACACACACACACACACACACACACACACACATATATATGTATGTATACAGTTGAAGTCGGAAGTTTACATACACTTAGGTTGGAGTCATTAAAACTCGTTTTTCAACCACTCCACAAATTTCTTGTTAACAAACTATAGTTTTGGCAAGTCGGTTAGGACATCTACTTTGTGCATAACACAAGTAATTTTTCCAACAATTATTTACAGACAGATTATTTCCCTTATAATTCACTGTATCACAATTCCAGTGGGTCAGAGGTTTACATACACTAAGTTGACTGTGCCTTTAAACAGCTTGGAAAATTCCAGAAAATGATGTCATGGCTTTAGAAGCTTCTGATAGGCTAATTGACATAATTTGAGTCAATTGGAGGTGTACCTGTGGATGTATTTCAAGGCCTACCTTCAAACTCAGTGCCTCTTTGCTTGACATCATGGGAAAATCAAAAGAAATCAGCCAAGGCCTCAGAAAAATAATTCTGTTTCATCCTTGGGAGCAATTTCCAAACGCCTGAAGGTACGTCGTTCATCTGTACAAACAATAGTATGCAAGTATAAACACCATTGGACCACGCAGCCATCATACCGCTCAGGAAGGAGACGCGTTCTGTCTCCTAGAGATAAACGTACTTTGGTGCGAAAAGTGCAAATCAATCCCAGAACAACAGCAAAGGACCTTGTGAAGATGCTGAAAGAAACAGGTACAAAAGTATCTGTATTTACAGTAAAATAAGTCCTATATCGACATAACCTGAAAGGCCGCTCAGCAAGGAAGAAGCCACTGCTCCAAAACCACCATAAAAAAGACAGACTACGGTTTGCAACTGCACATGGGGACAAAGATCGTTCTTTTTGGAGAAATGTCCTCTGGTTTGATGAAACAAAAATAGAACTGTTTGGCCATAATGACCATCGTTATCTTTGGAGGAAAAAGGGGGAGGCTTGCCAGCCGAAGAACACCATCCGAACCGTGAAGCACGGGGGTGGCAGCATCATGTTGTGGGGGTGCTTTGCTGCAGGAGGCACTGGTGCACTTCACAAAATAGATGGCATCATTAGGAAGTGAAATTATGTGGAAATATTGAAGCAACACCTCAAGACATCAGTCAGAAAGTTAAAGCTTGGTCACAAATGGGTCTTCCAAATGGACAATGACCCCAAGCATACTTCCAAAGTTGTGGCAAAATGACTTAAGGACAACAAAGTCAAGGTATTGGACTGGCCATCACAAAGCCCTGACTTCAATCCTATAGAAAATTTGTGGGCAGAACTGAAAAAGCGTGTGTGAGCAAGGAGGCCTACAAACCTGACTCAGTTACATCAGCTCTGTCAGGAGGAATGGGCCAAAATTCACCCAAATTATTGTGGGAAGCTTGTGGAAGGCTACGCAAAACGTTTGACCCAAGTTAAACAATTTAAAGACAATGCTACCAAATACTAATTGAGTGTATGTAAAATTCTGACCAACTGGGAATGTGATCAAAGAAATAAAAGCTGAAATAAATCATTCTCTCTACTGTTATTCTGACATTTCACATTCTTAAAATAAAGTGGTGATCCTAACTGACCTAAGACAGGGAATTATTACTAGGATTAAATGTCAGGAATTGTGAAAAACTGAGTTTAAATGTATTTGGCTAAGGTGTATATAAACTTCCGACTTCAACTGTATATACATGTATGTATGTATGTATGTATGTATGTATGTATGTATGTATGTATGTATGGACACACACAAGAGTATGCCTGTGTGAGTCATGGTGTTAAGTGTGTATAATTATAAAATGGTGTGTGTGTGTGGCCGTTTTCACATGAATGAGATGGCACACTGACATCATAGCAGCACAATCCAGGATAAATCCAGCTCCCCCACTCATCCCCAAATGATCACCCTCCTTCTTCCTTACATCCCTCCCTCACCATCTCACCATCTTACAGGATCCGTATGAAATCCTACTAGAATCCCAGAAGCAGAGCTGTAATTTAAAGGCAGTAGTAAATGTGATATCTGCTTGACAGTGTAAAAACCTTAGATGCTCTTAGGGGTTGTATTCCCACTCAGTGGTTCTGTTCTCTGTGTGTGCAGGAGTAGAGGGACACTGAGCCGGAGGTGGAGGGGGGACATGCTCGCTCAGCAACCCAGCAGAGTTTCTCCAAGGTGGGCCAAGCTGTGACAGAGGGCCTCTCTCTGGTGAGCCAACCCGCCACCCTGAACGCTCCAGCAGGCCTCACTCCCAGTCCTAACTACTGTGTGTGCCAGGACCAGGCCACCTCCAGCTCAGGCCAGACCACGTCTACCCCAGGCCAGCCCAGAGTGGGTCAGCCCCAGCCCAACCCACCTCTTCCCCAGCCCAGTAGTGGTCCAGGCTCCAGAAGTATGGCCTTCACCCTGTCAGAGATCATGGCTGCGCGGCGGCAGCAGCAGTCCCAGGCCCAGCGGGCGGCAGGCAGGGCGGCCGTGGAGGTGGATGAATACAGCACCAACCCCACCCAGGCCTTCACCTTCTACAACATCAACCAGGGACGCTTCCAGCCCCCGCACGTACACATGTAAGTAGAACACATACACGTATGCAGGCAGGCAGGCAGGCAGGCAGGCAGACGCACACCCCTGCAGATATATATACGCATACAGATAAGCTGGCATACAGATACACACTACGTATGTTCAGACACCTGGTCTCTGTCTCTATCTCCGTTCCCAAACCCTCCTCTATTCCTCAATTTCTGTCTATCCTCTTTCCCCCTCTTTATTTTTCTTTGAGACTCATCCTCTATGCAAGCTGTTATTTGCTCTCTCATTCCATTTCTCTCTGTCTCTCTTTCCTTCTTCCGGTCTCAGTGTGGTGGTGTGTTGAGGGCTGGCTGTGTACCTGGAGGAGAGCTCACTGAAGTGGGCCACTGTTATTCACCAGCTCCCTTCTCCCTCTAGAGACTCTCTGGAGCTGCTGCACACTCACAGAAACTCCCACAGGACTCCTCTCTCTCTCTCTCTCTCTCTCTCTCTCTCTCTCTCTCTCTCTCTCTCTCTCTATCTGTGCTTTTCTTTCTTTCCCTTCACATTTTTTGTGGCCGACCTCTCAGTTTTTTCCCCCTTTTCTTTTCTCTCTTTTTTTCTCTCTTTTTGACTTTCTATAAGGGATGGTGATGGATACTGATCCAGACTACATGAACACTGCAACTCTGCTTCTTCACTTTGAGACTTCCCATTGTTTATCTGTCTTTCTCATGCTTTTCTTCATTCTCTCTTTTCTCTCTCTCTCCTTCATTCTCTCTCTACTTTAGGGTGGACCCCCTGCCCCACGACACTCCCAAGCCGCCAGGTTACACCCGTTTTGTGTGTATCTCAGACACCCACTCCCGTACGGACGCCATTCAGATGCCCTATGGAGATGTGTTCATCCATGCTGGAGACTTCACAGAGCTGGGCCTGCCCTCTGAGGTCAAGAAGTTCAATGATTGGCTAGGTAAGACTGACCAATCACATTAAGCAACATCACACCACATCAACGTTTTGTACTCTATTTCTTATTTCTTTAATTCTACAGATGTTTGTTTTTTGAAATGGTGTACAATTTATTTTAAATGTGATAGATCTTATTTGAATAATTTTTCTTTCTCGTTTAGAAGTAAATTTTCTGTCTGAAAGTCTCCTAATAAATTTTATATAAAATGGACTATTAAAGCTGTTCTATTTGACTGTAGCCAAGACTTGCTGTTGTAGTGAAAGGAGAAATGGACATTGAAATGAGCCAGTTCTCTGTCTGGCACAGAGCAAGAGTTCAACAAGTGTTTTAGCTTACTCAAAATCCAGTGCCACCAGTGAAAATATTTCTGTTTTACCCACAAATTAAATTAGAAAATGTGTTTTTCATTCAACTTCAAAGAAAATAAGTCATGGATGGAGGGATACCTGATGGAAAAGAGATAAAACAACTAAACAGAGAAGAGCAAAAGAAACTGCCCACTCAGTTAATGTTCAGTACTTAGAACAGTAACATTATAGTTGGCACACATCACAGTTACTGTCTTCATAAAACATGAACCCAACGTTAGCTCTAAGAAATCTTCTAAAAATGATAACATTGGAACTCTTAGCTGTGTGCGGCCCCAGCCAGCGTGCTGCAGTGATTCCTATTTCCAGCGCCTGTCTCTTTGCGATGGGAGGAGAGGGGGTGGAGAGCAGAGGGATAAGGATGAAGCTCGAGGGGGGAGGAGTGGGAAACGGGATGGCAGCTCAGCCCCCCCAAGGCTAGTCGACGGGGAGCACGAGCTGAAAACCTGCTCGCCCGCGCCTCGACTGGCGGGAGAGACTGCTAGGAAGATAAAACCCGCCAAACGCGCCCGGTGTGCCTTATGAAGTCTCTTTCTTTTTCCATCTATACCCCATTCTCTCTTTTTCTCCTTTTCCTGTAGTTGTCTCTAACTCCCGCTCGCTCGTATAAATATTTATAATCTGTATTCTTCTCCTGTTCCTCTCTCTCACTCACTCACTCAGAGAGGATGAATGTATAGCTCATGCTGCTTTGTGTCTGCAGCCTGGCTCCAGTGAGAGCTCAGCATTGGCCTCAGTATTAGGCTTTCTACTATCTGATGAACCTCGGTACAAACACTGTCATATTGCCAGGTGAACACACTCATTCCAATCGTGCTTTCTTTTCTCTCTTCCTTTGTTTGAAAGTCTGTCTTCTCTTTCTTTCTTTCTTTCCTTCTGACTTTTCTTTTGTCTGGTTCCCTCCCTTTTTCTTCTATCCCTTCCTCTATCTCTCTCTCTCTCTTTATGAAGATATGGGTCTCTCTTTTCTCTCTCTCTCTACTTGGCATCGTGGCAGCTCCCTCCGTTTCTTCTCTCAGTATTTTTAGCAGGAAGGCTCCTCCCGGTTCTTCTGGCAGGGGCTCAAGGCTTTGTCAGAGCTGGTGCACACTGCAGGAGAGGAGGAGAAGAGGGGGGGAGAGGGAGAGGAGAGGACTGTAGAAGAAAAAGGGGAAGATGGGGAGGTAGAGTTGTACTTCATCCCATGGAAGGTCTATCTGTAGCTGGTTATCCTCAGCTTTGGTCCCTTGAGACCCAGAAGACAGATCTTGTTGTTTTAGTGAAAATGTATTCTGTGTATTCTAAGAAAGACCTGGTTTGGTGTTAGGGCATGTAATCATGATATCTTAGGCATGGTGTCTGATTGACTGGAGAAGGAGATAGGATGAAGAGATGGTCGAGAGAAGAGAAAAGGGAAAGAGAATAGGTAGAAGGCGAGAGGGTATACAGCACCACTTCAGTCCAATTCTTTCCAATAACGCTCTCTTTGATCAGCTTTCAGTGCCTCTTAAACAGTGTCCTCTCACACACACTACTGCTGCTAACACTTCACAGCCCATTAGGAATCAATGCAGGTTAGAACAATTACACAGAAGATGCAAACCATATGATGAACCTGTACTATGCATTAAGTCAGGGCGTTGCAGTGCGTGTGTGCACAACGTCCCTGTGTGTGGATATGAGAAAGAGAAGGGTCTGCTTTAGATTTCAGTGGCGTCTTCATTCATCACGTGATGGTGGGGGGTCGCCGAGCGGGGCCTAGATCCAGTACTAGATGTTCTCTGTGCTGCCGCCTGCTCTCCATCGCTGGTTAAATATGGATCTCATTGTGCTTCTGGGTCCAACAGGGGTCAAGAGTGGAGCTGCTTTCATTCGTAACTTTCTGCTCTATACTCCTCTTTTCTCTCTCACATCTCTTTATTCCCCTGTCCATTCCTTTCTTTCCCTCTATTTTGCTCTTTCACTCTTATTTCCCTTGTCTCCATCTCTCCCTTGGTCTTTTACTCTGCATTTGCATATCTCCCCGTCTCTCTCCCTGTCTCTCTGTGTCTGTCTGTCTGTCTGAGACAGTGCAGCACTTGTCCTTTCTATGTCCTGGTGGGTGGTGTACAGAGCTAGTGTTGGGGCATACACGACCTATTCAATACATTGGAGGGCCTAGGTTTAGTGTAGTCAACAGGTGGAGGGAATTTCTAGGTAATTACTTGTTGGGGCAGGTGAAAATGGCAGGGTGAAAGGCCAGGAAGCATCAGATGCAGGGGGCGGGGTGTACGGAGGCCAGAGCTATGTTGCTGGCGCTGACACTGGCGCATGCCTACGGTAAACTGGTGAACCGCATGGGGGAGTTGCAGAGGTGTGGATGAGGATGGGGGCTTGGTTCAGATTTTTTACAGTGGCAAGAAAAAGTATGTGAACCCTTTGGAAATGCCTGGATTTCTGCATGAATTGGTCATAACATTTAATCTGATCTTCATCTAGGTCACAACAATTGACAAACACAGTTTGCTTAAACTAATAACACAAACAATTATACGTTTTCATGTCTGTATTGAACACACCGCATAAACATTCACAGTGCAGGGTGGGAAAAGTATTTGAACCCTTGGATTTAATAACTGGTTGACCCTACTTTGGCAGCAATAACCTCAACCAAATGTTTTCTGTAGTTGCGGATCAGACCTGCACAACAGTCTGGAGGAGTTTCAGTTGGCAATATTCTTGGGATGTCTGGTGTGAAGTGTTCTCTTGAGGTCATGCCACATCATCTCAATCGGGTTGAGGTCAGGAATTTAACTGGGCCACTCCAGAAGGCATATTCTTTTCTGTTGAAGCCATTCTGTTGTTGATTTACTTCTGTGTTTTGGGTCGTTGTCATGTTGCATCAACCAACTTTTTTGTTGAGCTTCAATTGGTGGACAGACATTCTCCTGCAAAATGTCTTGATAAACTTGGGAATTCATTTTTCCGTCGATGATAGCAAGCTGTCCAGACAGCAAAGCAGCCCCAAACTATGATGCTCCCTCCACCATACTTTACAGTTGGGATGAGCTTTTGATGTTGGTGTGCTGTGTCTTTTTTCTCCACACATAGTGTTGTGTGTTCCTTCCAAACAACTCAACTGTAGTTTCATCTGTCCACAGAATATTTTGCCAGTAGCGCTGTGGAACATCCAGGTGCACTTTTGCAAACTTCAGATGTGCAGCAATGTTTTTTTTGGACAGCAGTGGCTTCTTCTGTGGTGTCCTCCCATGGACACTATTCTTGTTTAGTGTTTTACGTATCGTAGACTCGTCAATAGAGATGTTAGCATGCTCCAGAGATTTCTGTAAGTCTTTAGCTGACACTCTAGGATATTTATTTAACTCAATGAGCATTCTGCGCTGTGCTCTTGAAGTCATCTTTGCAGGTCGGGCACTCCGAGGGAGAGTAGCAACAGTGCTGGACTTTCTCCATTTATAGACTATTTGTCTTACCACGGACTGATGAACATCAAGGCTTTTAGAGATACTTTTGTAACCCTTTCCAGCTTTATGCAAGTCAACTATTTGTAATCTTAGGTCTTCTGAGATCTCTTTTGTTCGAGGCATGGTTCAGGTAATGCTTCTTGTGAATAGCAAACTCAAATTTTGTGACTGTTTTTTATAGGGCAAGGCAGCTCTAACCAACATCTCCAATCTCGTCTCATTGATTGGACTCCAGGTTCCTAGGGGTTCACATACTTTTCCCAACCTACACCGTGAATGTTTAAATTATGTATTAAATATCGACAAGAAAAATACAATAATTTGTGTGTTATTAGTTTAAGCACACTATGTTTGTCTATTGTTGTGACTTAGATAAAGATCAGATCAAATTTGATTACCAATTTATGCAAAAATCCAGGTATTTCCAAATGGTTCACATACTTTTTCTTGCTGTAGGTAAGTGAAGTTTGTGCTTTTAATGATCTTGTAAACTCTATGCCTCTGTCTGTTTCAGGGCATTCGGCATCTCTCTCTCTCTCTCTCTTACCTTTTACATTTGACATTTTAGTCGTGTAGTAGACTTACAGTTAGTGCATCCATCTTAAGGTACACTATATATACAAAAGTATGAGGACGCCCTTTCAAATTAGTAGATTCAGCTATTTCAACCACACCCATTGCTGACAGGTGTATAAAAACGAGTGCTCAGCCATGTGATCTCCATAGACAAACATTGGCAGTAGATTGGCATTACTGAAGAGCTCAGTGACTTTCAACATGGCACCGTCATAGTATGCCACCTTTCCAACAAGTCAGATTGTCAATTTTCTGCCCTCCTAGGTCTGCCCCGGTCAACTGTAAGTGCTGCTAATGTGAAGTGGAAACTTTTGTAACACTCCCTACCGAGTTCCAAGCTGCCTCTGTAAGCAACGTCAATACAAGAACTGTTAGTCAGGAGCTTCATGAAATGGGTTTCTATGGCCGAGCAGCCGCACAAAAGCCTAAGATCACCATGCGCAATGCCATGCGTCAGCTGGAGTGGTGTAAAGTTCACCGCCATTGGACTCTAGAGCAGTGGAAACGCGTTTGCTGGAGTGATGAATCACGCTTCACCATCTGGCAGTCCGACGAACAAATCTGGGTTTGGCGGATGCCAGGAGTACGCTACCTGCCCCAATGCATAGTGCGAACTAGGGATGCACGATATATCGGTGAAGATATCGGAATCGGCCGATATTAGCTAAAAATGCCAACATCGACATCGGCCCGATGTCTAGGTAACGGCGATGTGCAAAACCGATGTCAAAGCTGACGTGCATACCTATATAATGTAGGTACATAACGTAAAGACGCCGCGTAAAATTTAGCGCTACATGTGCAACACAGCATTCCTAACCTAGCCCACAATGTCTGCTGTGTGGATCGAGCAGTCAACAAGTCCAGCAGTCATTTGAAAGAAAATTTCAGCGAGACAACTCAAAAGTGAAATCCATTAATGCCAAGATAATGGATTTCATTGCCCTTGACAATCAATCGTTGTCTGTCATGGGTGATGTTGACTTTCGCCAATTGGTCGAGCACTACCAAGTGCGATATTTTTCAGATGTTTTCCTACCGGTTGTTACACAGTAATAGTGTCACTGCTATTAGCTTCACGACTGACATTTGGACCAGTGATATCAGCCCTGCTGAGTCTGACAGCACAGTGGGTCGACGAGGATTTCGTACTGAGGAAAGTCGTATTTCATGCTCATGAATGTGCTGGTTGTCATACCGCTGCTGCCATTTCAATGGCATTTGAGAACATGTTTGAAACATGAACACAATAGCTCCATTCAAGCAACTGAGTCGAGAAATAAGGTCATCAACTGTGATACCCTCTGTCATGGCGTTGAAACGCCTGCTCAACAAAACTAGCGACACAGGCTGTGAACGAGCGATTCGGTGGCATTCTATCTTTACTGTGTCGCCACCATGCTCGAGGCTATGTACAAGGACTGCTACTTCGATGCAGACAAGAAACAGGGTTTACGTGAAATGTTACAAACACAGCTGGACAAGATGGAAACGGACACAGTGACAGTGCGCACCGAGGAAGAGAGGCCATCAATTTATGATGAAATCCTGGTTGAGAATGAAACGACTGAACAAATGACCAACGAAACAGCACAGCAAGTAAGTGAAAGAATTAGGTTTTGATTATGTTTTACTGGTAATGGGGACATACGTAAACGCCAACAAAATAACTTTTTGGTCAGTGTGTGTGTGTGTGTGTGTGTAACCTTTATTTAAATAAGGCAAGTCAGTTAAGAACAAATTCTTATTTACAATGACTGCCAAACCCGGACGACGCTGGGCCAATTGTGCGCCGCCCTATGGGACTCCCTATCACGGCCGGATGTGATACAGCCTGGATTCGAACCAGGGACTGTAGTGACGCCTCTTGCACTGAGATGCAGTGCCTTAGACTGTCCATGTATGTGTGTTAACTATTTAACTGTCCTAGAATGCTTAAAAGGCCGCTAAAATTGTAAATATCAGTTATCGGTATCTGTTTTTTAGGCAAGGAAAATATTGGATATCGGTATCGGCCAAAAATGTCATATCAGTGCATCACTAGTGCCAACTGTAAAGTTTGGTGGGCGAGGGATAATGGTCTGGGGATATTTTTCATTGTTCAGGGTAGGCTAGGCCCCTTAGTTCCAGTGAGGGGAAATCTTAATGCTACAGCATACAATGACATTCTAGACGATTCTGTGCTTCCAACTTTGTGGCAACAGTTTGGGGAAGGCCCTTTCCTGTTTCAGCAAGACAATGCCCCCGTGCACAAAGCCAGGTCCATACAGAAATGGTTTGTCGAGGTCGGTGTGGAAGAACTTGACTGGCCTGCACAGAGCCCTGACCTCAACCCCATCGAACACATTTGGGATTAATTTGAACGCTGACTGCGAGCCAGACTTAATCGCCCAACATCAGTGCCCGACCTCACTAGTGCTCTTGTGGCTGAATGGAAGCAAGTCCCTGCAGCAGTGTTCCAACATCTAGTGTAAAGCCTTCCCAGAAGAGTGGAGGCTGATATAGCAGCAAAGGGGAACCAACTCCATATTAATGCCCATGATTTTGGAATGAGATGTTCAATGAGCAAGTGTCCACATACTTTTGGTCATGTAGTGTAGCTAGGTGTGATAACCACATATCCAAGTCATAGTAAGTACAGTGGGGAAAAAAAGTATTTAGTCAGCCACCAATTGTGCAAGTTCTCTCACTTAAAAAGATGAGAGAGGCCTGTAATTTTCATCATAGGTACACTTCAACTATGACAGACAAAATGAGGAAAAAAAATCCAGAAAATCACATTGTAGGATTTTTTATGAATTTATTTGCAAATTATGGTGGAAAATAAGTATTTGGTCACATACAAACAAGCAAGATTTCTGGTTCTCACAGACCTGTAACTTCTTCTTTAAGAGGCTCCTCTGTCCTCCACTCATTACCTGTATTAATGGCACCTGTTTGAACTTGTTATCAGTATAAAAGACACCTGTCCACAACCTCAAACAGTCACACTCCAAACTCCACTATGGCCAAGAACAAAGAGCTGTCAAAGGACACCAGAAACAAAATTGTAGACCTGCACCAGGTTGGGAAGACTGAATCTGCAATAGGTAAGCAGCTTGGTTTGAAGAAATCAACTGTGGGAGCAATTATTAGGAAATGGAAGACATACAAGACCACTGATAATTTTCCTCGATCTGGGGCTCCACAAGATCTCACCCGTGGGGTCAAAATGATCACAAGAACGGTGAGCAAAAATCCCAGAACCACACGGGGACCTAGTGAATGACCTGCAGAGAGCTGGGACCAAAGTAACAAAGCCTACCATCAGTAACACACTCGCCGCCAGGACTCAAATCCTGCAGTGCCAGACGTGTCCCCCTGCTTAAGCCAGTACATGTTCAGGCCCGTCTAAAGTTTGCTAGAGAGCATTTGGATGATCCAGATGAGGATTGGGAGAATGTCAGATGAAACCAAAATAGAACTTTTGGTAAAAACTCAACTCGTCGTGTTTGGAGGACAAAGAATGCTGAGTTGCATCCAAAGAACACCATACCTACTGTGAAGCATGGGGGTGGAAACATCATGCTTTGGGGCTGTTTTTCTGCAAAGGGACCAGGACGACTGATCCGTGTAAAGGAAAGAATGAATGGGGCCATGTATCGTGAGATTTTGAGTGAAAACCTCCTTCCATCAGCAAGGGCATTGAAGATGAAACGTGAAAGACGGGGTCTTTCAGCATGACAATGATCCCAAACACACCGCCCGGGCAACGAAGGAGTGCCTTCGTAAGAAGCATTTCAAGGTCCTGGAGTGGCTAGCCAGTCTCCAGATCTCAACCCCATAGAAAATCTTTGAAAGTCCGTGTTGCCCAGCGACAGCCCCAAAACATCACTGATCTAGAGGAGATCTGCATGGAGGAATGGGCCAAAATACCAGCAACAGTGTGTGAAAACCTTGTGAAGACTTACAAAAAAACGTTTGACCTCTGTCATTGCCAACAAAGGGTATATAACAAAGTATTGAGATAAACTTTTGTTATTGACCAAATACTTATTTTCCACCATAATTTGCAAATAAATTCATAAAAAATCCTACAATGTGATTTTCTGGATTTTGTTTTCCTCATTTTGTCTGTCATAGTTGAAGTGTACCTATGATGAAAATTACAGGCCTCTCTCATCTTTTTAAGTGAGAGAACTTGCACAATTGGTGGCTGACTAAATACTTTTTTCCCCCACTGTATATTGTTCTTCAATAAAGTAGCTATCAGCAAGGTCAGAGCTAGTATGAAAAAAGGTTTGAGTGTTAGTTCACTAAAGTATTTTTTTTATGATTTTTTCTCTTCTCTTTCTAAGTCAAGCTCAGAACCAGCTGTTCGCTCTACAAATATACATGATGTCCCACTGGTCACAGACATCAATACAACGTCTATTCCACGTTGGTTCAACGTAATCCGTGCCCAGTATTCTGACTCATCAACCTTTAGAGTGGATAAATATTGATGTGACATTGTGACGAAGAACAGGACAGGCTGCTATTTTGATGCTTTGTCTTCTGTATGTGCTAGGCTTGGTATAGAAGTGGAACAGCAAGTGAGAAATGGACTGAAACGAGAGATAGATAAAGAGAGAGAGTGAAACAAGAGATAGATAAAGGGAGAGTGAGAGGAAAGACAGAGACCTCCTACTAGGCCGGAGATGGTGCGGTATTACCGTCTGTCGGATTTGCGTTTAGGTTGTGGGTGCAAATGAAATGTGTGTGTGATTGTGTGATTACTGGAATGTACTGTGTGAGGGCAGAGTGTGTGTTTTGGATGCGATGCTTGCTTTGTCGCTTGTGTTTTTGTGTGCGTGTTTTTGTCGATTGTGTATGTGCCACGGGTGTGTGGGTGGTGTTTAAACAGGAAATTAGGAGAGTGTCTGCTTCATGTTCAGGTGGGAGGGATTAGACACACACACACACACACACACACACACTGAATGGGCGTTGTAATGCTAATCCAGGTTGAGTCTCAACATGTCTTTTTTCTTATAAACAGTAGTTATTGCTTCTGTAGACAGACCAATGTTACTAGGCTGTTATGGCATAGAATGACTTGATTGAATGTACAGGAGACATTATAGTAACTACTGGTAGATACACACTCTTTTATGTCCATGGGCAGCTAGAACAAGTCGGGCTTGCAGACAAACACGTGTACACACACACACAGACACACAGAGACACACACACACACAAATGGCAGTAATCCCCCTGGACATGCCATGGATTTGGGCAAAACAGGGATTTTCCTCTTCAAAGGGCAAGGACCACCCATCGGAACACCGGAACAATGGTGGCGGGAGCGCCGGAAGCTTCACACACAGACTAACCGCCCTCCTCGGCTTCTAGGATATTGAGGATTTGGGGGTAATTGTAAAGGCCAGTATAGAGCACATTCCACTGTATCTAGTCAAGCACAGGTCCCTTCAGACAGCAGATCACTCCCCTTAACTAACCCTGTTAGCACTGGGTCTGTAATAAACCACACACACATGCACACTGGACAGTGAGGGAGGAAATGAGAGGGATAAAGGGAGGCTGAGGGATGGAGAGAGAGAGAGAGATGGAGAGGGAGGGAAGAGGGAGGGAGGGATGGAGAGAGAACGCCTCTGCAGTGTGTCTTTTGGGAGGAGAATGTAGTGCAGGGCTGCTTAGACATGCTTTAGACTTAGACAGAAGTGTTGTGCATGTTTTCGAGTGTGTTTTACTGTGTGTGTGTGTGTGTGTGTGTACATGTGTTTTTATTTGATTACTTCTTTTGAACTGAAACACAGAGAAGGCTTGCTGCTTTGTGCGGGTGATTCACAGGGAAATTTAAACTATTTGTTGCTTGAAAGCGGCTTTTGAAATCTAAGACAAAAGCTGGGAAGAGATGGTTTCTAACAACAGCAGACAGTGCTCCGCTGCCTGCATATTTGGATTAGTCCCTCTCTGCCTCTTTCTTTCTCTCTCTCTCTCGTCTCTCTCTCACCTTCCTTTCTCTTTTCCAAAACACAGAGCGTTCATCTTTCTCCATCTACTTTTGTGTTTGAGTGAGTTATTGTGTCCAACGTGTGTGCTTTGTGGATGTGGGAGAATGACTGTATTGTGGAATGGGGATTTGAGCATTGCTATGTTGATCCACTGTGCCTTTATGTAGATTCTGTTTGATGAAGAGAGACAAGCACGGCCTGCTTTGACTCATTGGAAGAACACAATGTTTTGATCACTGGTGGTGTTCACAAAGTACATAGGACTAGGAGCTTTTCCTGGGAAGGTCATATAATCAGGAAACACTCCTGGCCATAATCCTAGTCATACAAAATGCAGATTCAGTCTTTCACAGAACATGATTTAAAATGTCACCCATAAAACTTGACTTAATGGAGGTGGATGCGGGGCGTGTTTATTGAACGAGGTACGCTTCACTCCAGTCAGCCTAACTCCACTCCTAACTGAGGGCCAGTGAACGTATTTGATGGATTTTATCCGGTTAGGGTAACAGACATAATTTAATGTATATACTGGGTCAGTGTTCTTTGTGTTCCTTGGCCACAGGGGTGAAATTAAATGCTTAAATGCTTCTGCTCTTGTCTGCTCTTGTCCTTGCAGGCTTATCTTCTTTAAAAGGACATTTCAACATTTTTCATCTTCATATTCATTATCTCCAGCACCACCCCAACATCAACATATGTGAAAATGGAGCGTTTTCTAGTAAAAGGGGAAGAAACTGTAAGTGTTTACAATGACAACATCAACCAATAAGTAGGCAATTAGTAGGCAATGCCTACTCATAATTGGTTAAAATCACACGATGCAGACTGAAGATGTAATTGGAAATCTTCCTCTTTATCTTTTTTTCCACAAAACATAGAAACACGCCATATTCACATATGTTGATGTTGGGGTGGTGCTGGTGATGATGAAAATTAAATGTCCCTTTAAGTCATCAGATGAACTGAAGCTCCTAACATATTCCACTGGCTGCAGGTCTTGGCGTCTCAAAGCCTCCAGAAGTTCTTCTTTAAAGGAAAGTCATTGAGTACACTTCCTTCTAATCTCTTCTCTCACTACTTTAACAAAACTGAGCCAGCGCTCCGTGCCAAACTACCATGTTGGAATCTGAACAAGAAGACCCTACTCCTCTGATAGGCATCTACATCATTCCTTAATGGAGCTGACGATTTGTCTAATCTGTGAGATGGAGCCAACCATGACGTCATGTAGATCTGTGAGATGGAGCCAACCATGCCGTCATGTAGATCTGTGAGATGGAGCCAACCATGCCGTCATGTAGATCTGTGAGATGGAGCCAACCATGACGTCATGTAGATCTGTGAGATGGAGCCAACCATGACGTCATGTAGATCTGTGAGATGGAGCCAACCATGCCGTCATGTAGATCTGTGAGATGGAGCCAACCATGCCGTCATGTAGATCTGTGAGATGGTTCCTTCCCGCTGCAAAATGCCACGTGTCCCTGAACACCTTTTTCAGGGTCAGCTGGATGATGCAGGGAGTTGGTTTCTTAGGCTGGATGCAACTTCTCTCTTGAGTGGACGTGTGAATACCGGCCAGTCCATGTTTGTGTTTGGGAACCCCATGTTGGTGTTTGGGAACTCTGTGGCCTTGGGTGGCTTGTGAAAATGGCTCTGTTAAGAAGACTTTTTCAGGATTTTGTTTTTATTGGCTGGGAATGGATTGTCTTGGGTTGTCTGTCAGTAAAGGATGAAGATAGTTACAGTGGCTTGCGAAAGTATTCACCCCCTTGGCATTTTTTCTATTTTGTTGCCTTACAACCTGGAATATTTTTTTTTTTTTTGGGGAGGTGGTGTATCATTTGATTTTCACAACATGCCTACCACTTTGAAGATGCAAAATATTTTTTATTGTGAAACAAACTTGAGCGTGCGTAACCATTCACCCCCCCAAAGTCAATACTTTGTAGACACCTTTTGCAGCAATTACAGCTGCAAGTCTTTTGGGGTATGTCTATATAAGCTTGGCACATCTAACCACTGGGATTTTTGCCCATTCTTCAAGGCAAAACTGCTCCATCTCCTTCAAGTTAGATGGGTTCCTGCTGGTGTACAGCAATCTTTAAGTCATACCACAGGTTCTCAATTGGATTGAGGTCTGGGCTTTGACTAGGCCATTCCAAGACATTTAAATGTTTCCCCTTAAACCACTCGAGTGTTGCTTTAGCAGTATGCTTAGGGTCATTGTCCTGCTGGAAGGTGAACCTCCGTCACAGTCTCAAATCTCTGGAAGACTGAAACAGGTTTCCCTCAAGAATTTCCCTGTATTTAGTGCTATCCATCATTCTTTCAATTCTGACCAGTTTCCCAGTCCCTGCCGATGAAAAACATACCCACAGCATGATGCTGCCACCCCCTTGCTTCACTGTGGGGATGGGGTTCTTGGGGTGATGAGAGGTGTTGGGTATGCGCCAGACATAGCATTTTCCTTGATGGCCAAAAAGCTCAATTTTAGTCTCATCTGACCAGAGTGCCTTCTTCCATACGTTTGGGGAGTCTCCCACATGCCTTTTGGCGAACACCAAACGTGTTTGCTTATTTTTTTCTTTAAGCAATGGCTTTTTTTCTGGCCACTCTTCCGTAAAGCCCAGCTCTGTGGAGTGCACGGCTTAAGGTGGTCCTATGGACAGATACTCCGCTGTGGAGCTTTGCAGCTCCTTCAGGGTTATCTTTGGTCTCTTTGTTGCCTCTCTGATTAATGCCCTCCTTGCCTGGTCCGTGAGTTTTGGTGGGCGGCCCTCTCTTGGTACGCTTGTATTCTTATTCTTATTTTTTTTTTATAATGGATTTAATGGTGCTCCGTGGGATGTTCTGATATTTTTTTATAACCCAACCCTGATCTGTTTGGAGAGCTCCTTGGTCTTCATGGTGCCGCTTGCTTGGTGGTGCTCCTTGCTTAGTGGTGTTGCAGACTCTGGGGCCTTTCAGAACAGGTGTATATATATACTGAGATCATGTGACACATCATGTGACACTTAGATTGCACACAGGTGGACTTAGTTAACATCTGACTTCTGAAGGTAATTGGAAGTCAGTAATTGCACCAGATCTTATTTAGGGGCTTCATAGCAAAGGGGGTGAAAACATTTGCACGCACCACTTTTCCAGATTTTTTTTTTTTTTACATCCAGCCTAGCTAGTTCGTCCTCTTTTCCACTCGGTCCCTCCATTTCTCCTACCCCGAACCATCCCCACCTCCCCCATTCTGTCTCTCTGGATGCTGTCACTGTTCTCTGACTGGCTGTTGTGACAGAGCCGTCTCTTGATTTGGCAGCCTCTGCTAAAGCTGAGTTTAATTACTCCTTTTCAGCGGCACCACACACACACACGCAGCATGCCACATCGTTCTCGCAGTAATTGTCAAAAAACGCACAGTGATTGAAGTCTCCATCAACCGTGCTACCTGACAAACGGCGATGCATCTCACGTCTCGTAGACAAAGAAGATCCCCAGATTTGTCATGGTTTTCACAAGGTTTTTTCATCAAGCCTTTGAAAACATTAGGGGATATGTAGATGTGTGTGCTGGCCTGCCACAGTGTTTGACAGGCAGTGTGGATCGATGGACTGTCCCCACTGTGCCCATCTCTGAATTGCCAATTAAAGAGGAGGAGTTACACTACACGATTATTGACTGGGTTTGGATGAAGGGTCCATTCTATGATAAAGATGCGCAAGCAATGGCTCATGTAGAAAATAGTTATTCAGATAGAATATGTTTGTTATTTACTATAGTCCTAAAATATTTTATTTATAATAATCCTAAAATTAAAAAAATTATGTATTCCTAAATGCTAAATAATGAAATAACTGTATTGAAGGTTTCAGTGAAATATTCTTTCCTATTCCTTTGTTAGCTGTGATTAATAGAACTGTGACTGTCAGATGAGAGATGTCTTTGTGAGAACGAACAAAACAAATATGACTGTTGACACTATTGCAACTAAGATGGATCGGAGCAAGTAAGACCCATGACAGATGAGACAAAAAGAAAGAAATTCCGTTTCAATTAAATTCTCTTTTTCCATTGGATTTTGGTACTCTGTTGCACCTGTAGAAGTTTGTTGAATGGGTGTGGACTACTTTTGAACTGATGGTCCATTTTCTCCTTTCTCTCCTCTCCCTCCCAGGCACCTTGCCCTATGACATAAAGATAGTGATTGCGGGGGAACCATGAGTTGACCTTTGACCAGGAGTTCATGGCTGACCTGATCAAGCAGGACTTCTACTACTTCCCGTCGGCCTCCAAGCTGAAACCAGAGAACTACGAGAACGTCCAGTCCCTGCTCACCAACTGTATCTACCTGCAGGACTCAGAGGTCACCGTACGCGGTTTCCGCATCTACGGCTCCCCCTGGTGGGTGACTCTGTAATCTTCTCTCACAACCACTTTGTCCTTCCTCTCCACTTACTTTCCTGTCAGCCATTCACTCACCCTCCCCTCCACACACCCTCCCCATTTTTTCATGGTTACCTCTCTAGCAATGGTTCCTTCCTCTCTTTCTCACTGCCTCCCTCCCTCTATCCTCTCCTGTTCTCTCTCCCTGGTCAGCGCGTGTGTGTGTGTGTGTGTGTGTGTGTGCGTGTGTGCGTGTGTGTGTGTGTGTGTGTGGTGCTGGTTTACCAATGCCTCATGATGCAGTATGTGTTTTTGGTGAGGTGCCCCAGAGGTAGTGTGTAGGCACTAGGAGGGGTGTGGGGCCCCCTGTGCTAGGTAATTGGTTTGCTGAGATAGTGGGGTCCCTTGAGTTAGAGGAATAGCCGCTATGGAGAGATGCCTCAGGTGTGTTGAGAGAGCAAGAAGGGGGAGAGAGAGGAAGGAAGGATGGGGAGAGAGAGGGAGAGAACTGAAGACAGAAGGTTTGAGAGGAAGAATGGGGTACACGGCTTCAATTCAGTAACACCGGCTGGGCTTGGCTGGTCTGCTACAGAAGGCAGATGAAATAATGTGTGTGTGTTGCAGCAGCCCGAGGCTCTGTTCCTCCAGCACAGAGGGACTCCAGCTGGAGGCGCCGTGTGTTCCCCTCTCCACACTGTCTGCTCCCTCTATTGCTCTACCTCTCCTCATCCCTCCCTCTCTCCCTCAATCCACCTGTCTGTCCGTGCGCTCCACATGTCGCTGGCTCGGCAGTGGAACGAGGAACGTCTCTTTCTCTGTCTAATCTCTGTCAGGAGCAGTGGGACAGCGCCTGCTTTGCCCTCTCCTGTCCTGTCTCCATGGTGATGCTAGACTGGGACTGCTTTATGACCCGTGACCGGCCTGTACTGTAGCCTCGGGGTGGTGGGAGGAAAGAAGCCTCTCTGTCTGTCTGTGTCTCCTGCCCTGAAGAGTCGTCTGCCCTGAATTAACTGTAACCGCACAGTCATTCTCCCTTCTGCTCCAGTCGTTGTACCCTCTGCTCCAGTCATTCTCCCCTCTGCTCCAGTCATTCTCCCCTCTGCTCCAGTCATTGTCCCCTCTGCTCCAGTCGTTCTCCCCTCTACTCCAGTCATTCTCCCCTCTGCTCCAGTCATTGTCCCCTCTGCTCCAGTCATTGTCCCCTCTGCACCAGTCATTCTCCCCTCTGCTCCAGTCATTCTCCCCTCTGCACCAGTCATTCTCCCCTCTGCTCCAGTCATTCTCCCCTCTGCACCAGTCATTCTCCCCTTTACTCCAGTCATTCTCCCCTCTGCACCAGTCGTTCTCCCCTCTGCTCCAGGCGTTCTCCCCTCTGCTCCAGGCGTTCTCCCCTCTGCTCCAGGCGTTCTCCCCTCTGCTCCAGGCGTTCTCCCCTCTGCTCCAGGCGTTCTCCCCTCTGCTCTGCTCTCACCCTCCCTCATCACCCTCCTTATCTTTTCTTGTCTCATTTCCTCCATTCTTCTCCCTCAATCCCCTCAGCCATCACTATTCCACAAAGCCCTGCTTCAAGCCCATATCTCTCCTTCTCCCCATCCCTCCATCCGTCTTTACTTCTGTTCTGTCATCCTTCAATCACTCGTTCTCTCTTCTATCCCTCCATCCATCCCTCTCTCCTCATGGGGGTCTGATTGCATGAAGCTCGCAGCATGGTGCTTTCTTGTCCGTCCCATGTCTCTGTCACACACACACACAGCTCCACAATCCCTATCCCTACCCCCTAGTCACCAGCCAAAATTAGATCCGTACATAGCATGCTGCATCCTACCCAAATCCTAACAATTTGTCATTCTCTGAAATGTGGAATCAAAAGGACAGCATGGGGGAGCAGTTGTGTGTGTGTGTGTGTGTGTGTGTGTGTGTGTGCCTCTGTTCCTGTTCTGACAGTAATGCAAGTTTACAAGTCATTTGTCATGGGCGTATCGCAAAGCCACCCCGCGTCTCGGAGCTAAAGGGACCGGGAGGCAGAATGGAAGGTGTGTGTGTGTGTGTTTGATGGAGGCAGAACAGAAGAGCCCCAAACCATAGTCTAACAGTAGTGTGGGAGGCATGGGAATTAGCCACAGTGGTCGTCTATTCAAAGCCCAAACGAGGCAGACGATCCGCTACACACAACACAAGCACAGAAACACAGCGGAACGAGGGAAAGGGGGAGAAAGGAGGAGAAAGTGGAACGAGTGAGGGGAGTTTTAATGTAGACCGGCTCAACTGTGTTTGGATTGTATTCCTTTCTATTTTTGAGTGTGTCTGAGAGGGCAGAGGTGGCAGCATTAGTGGAGTCTACAGCTGTGTGTGTCAGAGTGTATCCGAGGTCTCAGGAACACATGTTTTGTTTTACACGGGGGAGAGAGAGCTCCTCGCTTCACTGCAGACTTCCAATGCAGCTAATCACATGGCTAATTAAGGAGATCACTACACTGTGGTGCACGTGTGTGTGCATGCCCTGCTGGTATAGCCAAGAAGTGAACTATACATGATGTAGCCTATTTAAATGATTAGCAGAGACTGCGTGGGCCTGATTCAATTCATCGTAAACCAGTCCCTTAAACAATGAATTGAATTGTGATTCCGTGGTAATCTCCACACCGATGATTCAATACAACACAGCTGTGTCGTCCTCACCTTGCTCATGGATTGAACAATGAATGATCGGCCTTGTAGTTAAACATGTCCTTTTAAACATGTCCTTTCTACAGCTTTAGTTCCACATAGATCCTCGCAGTCTTTCACTCACTCTTCACTGTTTTTCTCTTGAGTCATTTCATTGAGCTTTGCACGCTTCTCTTGGACTCAGCAGGGAGGTTGGAACCCCAATGAGAGAGAGATATAGTAGGGAGATAGGAATGTTATTACAGAGAGGAGATAGGGAGAGGGTGTAGAAAGAAGGTAAGAGAATGGGGTAAAGAAAGAGAGATGGAGAGACTGAGAGGCGTGAAGGGAGAAAGGAGTGCGAGAAAGGGGGAGAGATGGAGAAGAGGGGGATGGAGAGAGTAACAGAGGCCTTATAGCGGCCCTCTCTGTGGAATGAACTAATGGGTTAACTCTAAGTGTTCATAATGACAGTCTCTGAGGACGGCACACACAGACACACACACACACACACATCTGAAGAGCGACGGGAGAGGGAGAGGGGGAGGACAGAGGAGAGAAATCAGGAGCTGTTTATTGATGGGGGAGTGGTGGGATGAGGAGAGGAGAGACTTAAAAAAAAAATGAAAACGGGAGAAATGTATCGCTCCCCACTGCTCTACGAACGGAATAATTAAGCACGTAGATGCAAAAGACTCCTTAATTAGATTTTTTAATTATTTAGGATTTCACTTCTTTCTATAGTGGCCCAATTAAGAAAGCTCATCAGAAAAACTAAAGAGATGAAGAGAGTCTTCTCCTCTTCCTCCCCCTCTCTCTTTTGATTCATGGTGAGGGACAGAATACCTTCTCCCCCTGTTTTGATGAAAACTTCTCTGATGAAGGAGGGATGGAAAGAAGGAGAGATCTCTTTCGCTCTGTTTTTAATGAACAGGTGTTTTGATGTGGACTGTGAGGAGGGGTGGAGAGTGGCGGAGCGAGACAGAGGGAGAGAGGGACAGAATACTCTGAGGAGTTTTTATATAATGACTCTAATGATCATGTAGAAATTATGAAGGTAATTTGACCTCTTTGGAGTTAGTCTGAGAGTTTGAGCTGTTACTGCTGAACAGCTCTTACAGGATATAACGAGAGAGAGCGGGGGAGAGAGAGCGGGGGAGACTTGTCGTCCTGCCCTGTGGGAACCAGCTAGCTAGCTACAGTAGTGTTTCGTGGTGGGTGTTAATTTTCTAGGACTGCTCACCAGAGGCCTTGCTAAATTAACATCTGATGTGCTCAGAGACCGTCCCAAAACCCCTGGAGCCCTGTGTTCTACCCCTCCTTCTCTCTCTTTTCTTCTTTCTCTCTTGTTCCTCTACATCCCCTGTTTCCAGTGGTTGAGGTGTATTCCCCAAGTGGGACAGTGAGGTAGCCTATGATGAACACTGAGTAGTAATAAACGGCCACTTAAGGTTTGGAGGGAAAAAGGGAGAGAAAAACTGCCTTCTTCAGCACTTGTCACTTTCCCTCCTCCGTAGATTCTCTTTGTTCTTTAATCTCTTTCCTCCATTCTCATTCTCTTCCTCTAAGTGCTGTCAGTCTCTGTCCCTGCAGGTGAGTAAACACACTGTTATGGTGAGGCGTTAAGAAGGGAGGGAGAGAGAGAGAGAATGAACGAGGGAGGAGAGGAGGAGAAGACGTTTAGTGTGTCATTTTCCTGTAGGGATTTCTCTTTAAATTACCCGGTAAATGGCCTCAAGAGGAAGGTGTGTGTGTGTGTGGCTCTCTCCACGGCATGTGGGCTTCATATTAAATCTGAATTAAAGTGATTCTGTCCGAATGTTCTCCCTCTTCTCCTCTCTGTTTCTTGCGCACACACACACGCACACACACACACACAGATATAGTGTTGTTCTCAGCGTATAGTTTCACCCTCAGTCCGGTCAGGCAGTGAGCAGTCACTGGTCAGGGTCCTTGTTAACCACAATTTAGACCACATAGTCAGAACCAGTCTAGAGGACCAGGAATGCTCGTCCAAAAGGGATCAGGGGTGTGAGTGGGGTTGTATGATGCTGATTTCTTCCCCCTTAGGGTGTCTCTGTCCTCTATATCAGACCCTTCTGCTGTGCTGGCACACGTGCTGCCATGGTGCCCAGAACTGGTTCAGAACAGGGGTCCCTCTTCACCCCCACCCGCCATATTTTCACCCCACCATCCCACCGAACCTCCATCTTTGGCGAATCAGTGTGTTTCCTTATGCACAGGAGGCTGGTGAATGGGAGGGAGGGAGCAACAGTAGAAGGCCCTCCTTTTTCTTTTCCTTTCTTTCCTTTTCTTAACTTTGAAATAATTTGCGTCTCGTGGGTTTTTACACATTCTAATTTCCAACTAAATGGGACATCTGTTTGAGAAAGGGAAGATTTGCCACGGTTGCCAAGGCAACTATCACTCTGAAGGAGGGGGAAAAAAAGAAGTCCAACAGCTTTTCTGGACAGAATTAGACTGTAGTGGATGTAGCTAACGCACGTTATCCCTCCAAGACAAACACAGCTTAGACACATGCTAGTCCCTCTCTCTTTCTCTCGCTCTCTGTCGCTCGCTCTCACCCTCTTTCTCTCTCGCTCTTTCCCTCCTCCCCTCACTTTTTGCCTCATCCCCCTTTTTTTCTTCCCCTCTCTCCCTATCTCTTCCCCCACTCCCCCCTCCCTCTCTGCAGAATCATAAGAAGAAGAAAAAGATACGCGTCACATTGAGATCTGCCACCAATTAAAAAGGAAAGGCCCTCCCCCATCTCTCCACTCTTTCCCCCGTCTCCCCCACTGTCATCTCAACTGTCTCTCCTCCTCTGTGAAGCCAGCTCTTCCTCCATGGTAATTGGTCATTATTTAGAACAGGAAGGGACAAATGTGCTTCCCCTGGCGCTTCTAAATGCTATTTAAATGGGAATTCATTATGTTCTACGCTAACAGGGTTAGCGCCTAGCGCCACGGCTGTTATTAGGGAACTGTGGAAATGAGACAAGCAGGCAGGCAGCAGTCTAGGCTCAACCATGGGAATCAGAATACGGCAAAGACCTGTTGTCTGCCTGTGACACTCTACAGAGGTGTGTTTGGAATGGAGTCAGACTAGACCGTGGATGATGGGCGTATGGGCAGGCATGGACACAGGAGATCGTGTAGGAGGGCTAGTGTCAGGTATAAGAGCCTAGAGATGTCAGATCTTCTACTCAACCTGCAGCTTACTTCAAAGTGGTTAGTGTGCATTGGACCTTATGACCATGTTGACCCAGATCAGTTTTAACCAAATGGTAGGTCAACTCGTGGCTTTTACATCATGAGCGCTGGCTTGAAACAAGATCACTACTTCAAGCATTAGGCGGGTCACCGCACAGACAGATCTTTAAAGAGAACCTTGCTGGCATATTTGGGTGTATTCTGCTCCTCACTCTGCCCCCTCCCCTCTTTCTTTCTTGGCCCTCCTCTGCCCTCGTCCTCCTGCCTGCAGGGTTTGGACCCCTCCTCTCCATCGTCGCTCCAGGCACCTCCATATGACACAGCTCTCACCCACCTGCTCTCATCACACCCACACACACACACACACACACACACACACACACACACACACACACACACACACACACACACACACACACACACACACACACACACACACACACACACTGGGCTGCTGCAGCTTTCCTCCACCTGCTGCAACAAGGGAGGCTTACAGGATGTTGGAAGCAGGCGCTGCCTACACCCCTACTTCTCCACACACACATGCTGCTGACATACAGACACATTGAACACACACACATTGAACACCCGCACACACGTACATCCACAGAGAGACTCACTTCCTCATCCCCTTAGTCTTTCTTTGTCTGCCAATCTTCCTGTCTCTGTCTGTCTGTTTGTCTGTCAGTCTCTCTTTTTTCCCCCCATGTTTCTCTTCTCTCATTCTCTCCTTCTTTTCTCTCTTTCACACTTTTCTGTCAAGTGTGTCCACTTTGCGAGAAGACATAGGTGGCGGCATGTGGACGTTCACATGAAAGCCCCCCCCACACCCTAGCGGCAACGTTAGTGCAACGTTAGTGTAACGTGTCTCTGTGCATCCTGTGAGAGCAGCATCCGACGGGAGCTGATTACCGCTGGGCATGAAGTCGTCTGTCAGGACCCAGCAGATTTGTCCTCTCTCAGTACCTCGCACTACCCATCCAGGGAGAGGGGGAGGAGAGGGAGAGAGGAGGGAGGTCTTTGTTCGGGGTAGTTGGCTACAGAATCTGTAGAAACTCACAGAGCATTTCATGACCATGCAGAGTAACTATTCCTGACAATGCATTTCATAGGGATCCATGACAGACATGTCATAGTGTGACTACGTCTCTTAATATTGGAACCTTGTGAGGAGAGGGTGACATAGTTTGTGTTTACTGCATATTGCTTGAGATTGTATCGGCAACTGTGTTGTAACTTATACATTTATGGTAAAAATACTTATTTTGAAGAAGGGCAGTAAATTGCTGAAACATTGTCAATAGTCGCGTTCTTTCCTCCTCATTCTCTTGGGTTAATACGGGAAGAAATGCTTTTAGCCTGATTTAGTTTCAGAGCTTCACTTGCTGTTTCATGGTGCGATGTAAAACACCAGAAATATTAGTGATAATACAATAGTCAACCACCCACATGTCATATTCTGTTGTGTAACCCCGAGTTCCTTCAAAGTCCTGTGTATGTTTAACTA
This sequence comes from Brachymystax lenok tsinlingensis, assembly GCA_030435695.1. Lineage (NCBI taxonomy): Eukaryota > Metazoa > Chordata > Actinopteri > Salmoniformes > Salmonidae > Brachymystax > Brachymystax lenok. The sequence continues at coordinate 7,748,909 of CM059783.1, forward strand.
CTAGTCTTTCCTAAGTCCCACTGTAATGCATGTCACTGATGTAGTTTTGACGTGTGTGCAGTTGTGAAGCGTAAGCTGTGTAAGCTATAGCACAGGTATAGGAGAGACGTGTGTGAGAGGCTCAGTCCCTGATCAAACTCTGTTTCCTCTGAGATTCTGACTGGGCTAGTTTCTGCTGATCCGCACTTTTCTAGCTGTTTGTAAAAAAAAAAAGGGAGAGGGGGGAGAGGCACGGAGGAGAGGAAAGCGAGGAAGGACAGGGATGCGTTTGTCTTTTCTGACATCCAACTTGATTACAGAGGAACAGCAGCAGGCAGGAGAGAGAGAGGAAGAGTGACAGAGGAAGAGAGGAGAGCAGGAACCAGAGACACATCTATTCATCTGTCACTAACCCTACGCATGAGTCCCTCTGTTGCTCTCTCTCTCTCTCTCTCTCTCTCTCTCTCTCTCTCTCTCTCTCTCTCTCTCTCTCTCTCTCTCTCTCTCTCTCTATGTCTGTCTGTCTGCCTGTCTCTCATTTCTCTTTCTTTATCTCTCTGGTGGAATGTCTGTATCACTCTTTTTTTTCCATTTCGAATTCCTCGTTCTCTTTTTTGTCTTTGTCTATCTGTCTCTCCTTCTCCCTACAGTATATAATATCTTTGTCTTCCCCCTGTTTTTTCCTCTCCTAATTCCCTCCATCCCTCATCGTTCCCCTTTAGAGGAAGTCTGCCTGCATTTTATTAAATGTGGGAAACATCAGTCTATAGGGAGACTGAGACCTGCCAGGTGTGTGTGTGTGCATGTGAGTGTGTGAGAGAGTGTTTGTGCATGCGAGTGTGTGAGAGAGTGTTTGTGCATGCTGATGTGTGAGAGAGTGTGTGTGCATGCGAGTGTGTGATCGACACGGGGCGGTGGGAACAATGTTTCAGCATTTCACCAAACAAGCAGAATTAATGACACAGTGGAGGAGTAGACATGGGAGAGAGAGAGAGGAAGGGAGAGAGTGAGAGAGGAAGAGAGAGACAGAGGAAAGGAGGGAGGGAGGGGTGAGGGGTGTGTGACAAACACAGGTGGGAGCTCTGGGATTTATGGGGGGTTAGTGGCTGGTTTAGACAGCAGCTGCGCTTCATTGATGGGGCTCGCTGTGGGAATGGATGAAACCAGCTTGATTTGACAAAGAAATGTAGATTTTCGAGAGGAAATGTACAGGCAGCTTCACAGATGTATAATATTTTTGTGTGCTGCTGTTAGTTTAATAAAGATGAGTTTTTTTATTGACAGAATATATGCTCTCCTTTGAGAAAACCCTATAGGAACACATGTCTGGCTAAACCTAACATTGTAGGTGGTGGGGGTTCTTGGGTTTTGTGCTGATGCTGCTGATGAGTGTGAAGCTGTGAATGAGCACAGCTGTGAGGCTGACTGCTACTGGTCCAGAGCACCAGGCCTTTCAGACTTCACACAAGACAAGTGTCTCTGTAACCATCACTGTTTTGTTGATTAGGCTTGGTGTGTGTGTGTGTGTGTGTGTGTGTGTGTGTGTGTGTGTGTGTGTGTGTGTGTGTGTGTGTGTGTGTGTGTGTGTGTGTGTGTGTGTGTGTGTGTGTGTGTGTGTGTGTGTGTGTGTGTGTGTGTGTGTGTGTGTGTGTGTGTGGTGTGTGGGCGGATGTCCCTGCACTCTGTCACAGATGGGCTCTGCGACGCCACCTTGGTCTGCTCCAGTTTCACCAGGATGGTTGGACACTGAGACTACTGCTGTATAGGGGTGTGTCTGTGTATAACAAAACGTGTATATCAGCTCAGAGGGAGTTGTGCAGGTGTGTGTTTGTGTGTCAGTGTGTGTGTGTGTCAGCCCTGGGGCCAGACATTGACTGGTGTAGCTCAGTGAGTGTACTGTACTGTGTTTAGAGGATGAGAGCTCGGTGGTCCGTCACCTAATCCTCCACCCACCCAGTGCTTCGACTCCCTATCGCGCTCACCGCTCGCCTGCAATTAAACCATTACAGAGACACACACACACAGGCGCTGAGAGAGGGAAAGATGGGAGGAGAGACAGACTACAAAACAGCATTGCTTGATTTCCCATGGGTCAACGTTTACTGATAAGCTTCCCCGTTTCGGTGTCTTGTGTGTGTTCATATTTCTGTGTGTGTGTGTGTGTGTGTGTGTCAGCCCGGTTCCTCCTGACCCTGCTGGGTGTTACATAAGTCACGCTGAGGGCCAATATGTCCCCAATCTGCCTCTCCACAGAGAGAGGGGAAGTGGGGATGGGGGCAGTTAGAGGTAAAGAGGTGGAGAGGTGAGATTAGACAGGAAGAGAGGGAGGCAGAGAGTGGGCTCACTAGATGACAGAAATATAGGAGGATTAGATGGGTTGAGTTATGCTACACGGTTAGATACAATGAAGATGGAGAATGAAAGATTAAATGAGGACATGGGGAAATGATGGTGATGGGAAGAACAGGAGGGTACGGTAGTGTTGTGGTAAGGACTGTTCTGTAGCTCACACAGGGAAAGGGGGGATACCAAGTCAGTTGTACAACTGAATGCATTCAACCGAAATGTGTCTTCTGCATTTAACCCAACCGCTTTGAATCAGAGAGGTGCCTTAATCGACATCATCAGTGCCCGGGGAGCAGTTGTTGGGGTTAACTGCCTTGCTCAAGGCCAGAACGGCTGATTTGAACCAGCGACCTTTCGGTTACTGCAGGCTGGGCTGGGCCCTGTCACATTTCTTATCCTCCTGACTGTCAAGAGTCAGATATACAGTACTCTGCCTTTCAGCATTCTCTCTCTCTCCTTCCCCATCTCTTATTTTCCATCTATCCCACTCCCTTTCTTTTCCTCTTTCAATCTCCCTCTCTCTCTCTCTGCATCAGTGTCGGTGTCCGTCCCTCTCCCTTTCCCTCTCCTTCCCTGTCCCTTCGTCTCAGTAGTCCTGCTGTGAGGATCAATCTTGCCGGGTGGACTGGTTTGTGTGTGTGTGTGGTAGTCGTGATTAAACATCAAAGTCTGTACATTAACCATTTCTGTGTGGGAGGGAGAATAGTGTGCGCTGAGAAAGGTTTAGAGTTTGGATTAATAATGGAAAAGAGAAAGAAATGAATTTCTCTGTAACATGAAATAGCGTCTTCTTGGAGTCAAACTCTCTCAGGCTTCTCCCATGTAGCAGCGAGGGCTATGTGTCTGTAAATTAACGTATAACTGTCCTATTGAAAGATTTGAATCCTGTTCTGTGTGATAGAGAGAATGGGACAGAAGCAGTGTTAATGCTACTTCTTAAACTGACTCATTTTAAAATGGCTCCTCATTGGCTCATGGAGTAGACTAAACAAGAGGCCAATAGGAGATATCAGACAATCAGAGGACATAGAGTACCTAGTAGTATTTAATAGTATCGAATACTGACAGAGAGAAGTTCCCTCAGAGTAGAATGTATTGTTTGTGTGTAATTACCCTGTAATAGTAAGTAGTGTTAACAGTCAGTAGCCTGTGTTTGAACTAGCCCACCTAGCCTCCAGGTGAGTAAATGAGAACAGGAAGACGCTAAAAGCATCTCTAAGCAGTTCTGTTGACCTCTGAGCAGTGGAGTCCCAATGGACCTCTCCCACCCCGGAACACTTTTAATTGAAACAGGCTCTTAACGAGGTTAGCGGGGGGTTGGGGGAGGGGTGATCATGTACGGAGACACACGTCAAGTGGTGCGGGGAGGCAGGGGGGTTTAATAAGAAAAACTCAGCTCTTAGGAGTGACGAGTGACAGCAACTCCCTTTAGTATTACCCAGACGTGCACACACACTCATGCACACATGCGTACACATGCACACACATACAGTACACGCACAAACACACAGTCTAATAAGAGCACACAAGCAGAGTGTGTGTGTGTGTGTGTTTGTGTGTGTTTTCCTCCCCTTCCTTCCAGGCTGTTATTAGGGTCGTTAAGTCGACAGTAACTCTTAATTAACTCAAGCTGAGGTGATGATGGTGGGGTGTGACTGCATCCACTCAGCTTCTCTGAGAAATAGCAAACTTGAAATGAACACACACACACACTCCTATAGCATACACACATTCATTAGCTGTCTCTCTGGTTGCCCCCCTCTCTCATCTATTCCATCTTCCTATTCTGCGTCTCTTCATACTGTTTGTCAAAGGATATATAGAGAGAACCCAGACTGGTTCTATACTGTATAGATACTACTCCCTTCTGTGTTCTCTCTCCGTGTTTCTTTACCTCCCTTTCTCTACCTCTCTTTTCCTCTGTCTCACAACATCACTAAAGCTATCTCCCTCTTTCTCTCTTTCTCTCTTTTGTCTCTTGTCTCTCTTTCCTCTCTATTTCTCACCAAGCCTGTTCCTCTCTAGACCTCAGGATAAGTCTGGAATTGATTTAGATTTAAAATTCCTATCTTCTGGCGTGCTGTTTTTCTTCCTAACGACTGTGAAGTTAACCAAAGTGTGTGTGTGTGGTTAACGCCTCGCGCCCCTCAGCACTGCCTGATTCGTTAATCATTCATGGGCTTTCTCCAATGATATCATTAAGCTTCTGAATGGAGAAACATACACACACACACTGAAATAGTTACACACACACATTACCGAGAGCGAGACTGATCTCTTATTTGTTTTCAAACCTTCTATAATATTACCCTGTTAAGTAAAGTGGTGTTTTGGGTAAACCTGACACAACCTCTCTCTCTCTCTCTCTCTCTCTCTCTCTCTCTCTCTCTCTCTCTCTCTCTCTCTCTCTCTCTGTCAGTCTCTCTCCGTCAGTCTCTCTCCCTCTCTCTCTCTGTCAGTCTCTCTCCGTCAGTCTCTCTCTCTCTCGTGCGCGCGCGCTTCAGAAAATAAAGGGGGAAAAGAATCACATCAAATAAAAGTGATTTTTACGCCTTTGTTTTTTCCCAGAATGCTTTGCTTTGCCCCTAGACGACGCCTTGGGATCCAGCGCTCTAACTCAAACATCTGTTTCCTTCTTTTTCATATCCGTAACAAATAACAAACCTTGGGTATTAACAGTCGTTAACATGCTGAGCACGTCCCCAATTCTCCTCCCTGACTGCACCCAAAAACGCTAGTTAAATTCTAATCCCTTTCCTGGTCAAATCATATTCATATAGTAGAGATGTTATCCATCATATTATATTCTTTTAGTTTTTGTGTTTAGACTGCAATCAGAAGAATCAGGGTTTTTGCTGGAATGAAGTTACACTCTCACAGTTAAATCAGTGTATCTTCCTTTTGCTACTGTGATAAGGATGTAACATGTTACACTGCTGACATGCTACTTTTTAGATGGTCCATGTAAAATAATACAGTCAGGTGCACTTTCAGAGTCAAATGAACTTGTGGATACCATTTTTATGTCTCTGTGTCCAGTATGAAGGAAGTTGGTGGTAGTATCACGATCCAACTAGCGTTAGCGCAATGACTGGAAGTCTATAGGTATCTGCTAGCATGCTAGATACTGTATAGCATGTGATTTTGGCCCTAGCGGTAGAAAATCCCAGACTTTTAACTGGAGACGAGCTGGAAGTGGGAACAGTAAGAAGAAATGCAAGTATTTACATAATGTACAAACTCCCACTTTTCTCTCTCATTCCCTTAATCTCTATCTCATTCCATCTCCATGTCTCTCTCAATAGCCCCTTAATTCTTTCTCATCTCCTCTTTTCCCTTTCTACCCCTTCTCTCTCTCTCTCTCTCTCTCTCTCTCTCTCCCTCTTTTTATCAAACCCTCTGTTAGGGAAATTACAGTCCAATAGCGATTACCAGAGAAAAGTGCTTTTCCTCTTCATCTCTCCATTCAGATATGAAGAGAGGGCATGGATGGGTTGCGTCTCAAATGCCACTCTATTCCCAATACAGCTCTGGTCAAAAGTAGTGCACTAGGGAATATGGGGCCATTTGGAACGCAGATGAGACTGGCAGCTCATCTCATTTTAATTGAGACATCCATGTTAAGACGGACATGAATATTTAACCGGCACAATTAATATGCTAAGGCCAATTTAAATGTTTTAAGATTCACTGTGTAAATTATTGAAATTGCGTTCACTGGGAACTTCAGATGTTTCATAAAGTGTTTAGGCTCTAATGTCCCGAACTGATGGAATTTTAATGGAGTAGATTCAAGCTGAAATGGGACACCGTTTCCCATGATGCATCTCTCACTCTGTCTCCTTAACCTCTCAGGCAGTGACCCCAGGATTGGGACCATCACCAAATGTATCCTGCTGTATTATACCACTAGGTCTCTTGAATCAAGTGTGTGTGTGTGGGGGCACACACACACACACTCTCACTTGCATACATACACAAACGGGCAGGAAATGATAAAACACCCTCCATCTGACGTTCCACTGAAGCGCCAAGCAACGAACGGCGTGGCGCCGTTAAAAGTTGGCTTTTCCAGTGACTGCTCTCTGCAAATGAAAAAAAAGCCGGCAGTACGAGAGCTAACGCCGGCGTCATCGTGGTTACACCCGCGTGGCTCGCCTTACGGTACAGAGGAAGATGGATCTGAGGACTCATTGTTAGTGACATGTTCATTTCTCCACCGTCACTCACACAACAGAGGCGTCCGCTATCAAAGTGAAGGGACACGGACCCAGCCGTCAAGTCCCTCTCTTCCTCTTCTCTCCTCTTTTCTCTCTTTTCCCCTCCCATCCTGGAAGGCTCCAATGCCGACTGTTGAATCAAGCGGACGTTAATGTTTAATGTGGAGGTTTTATATCCTAGCTCTTTCTGCCTGCGCCTCTACGGTTATGTCTAATTTATACTATTGCACTTTGTACGTGGCAGCAGTAGTGTTTAATTAGAGTTCGGAGGGAGTTGATTTGATTTGTCAGAGCAGATGATTGAGGTTCAGAGGTTAAGTGCCATTTTGGCTCTTAATCTGTCCCCCCGCAGAGCTCTCCCCCCGCAGGGTTCTCCCCCTTATTAGAGATGATGATCTGATGGGTGATTGTGTTGACAATGATATGATATACTGTATTATCTCTCCCTCTCTCCTCTCTCCTCTCTCTTCCTCTCTCTCCTCTTCCTTTCTCTGAGCCAGGCAGCCATGGTACTATGGCTGGGGGTTCAACCTGCCAAGAGGTCAGGCTCTGCTGGACAAGTGGAACCAGATCCCTGACTCCACCGACATACTGGTCACACACTGCCCCCCCACTGGGTGAGGGAGACATTACACCTGGGGGACACAATCATGAGACATCATCGCACACACGTTACATACACACGCACATGTGCGCACATTCACACACGCACATGTGCGCACACTCAATGCTTTGATAGACTGTCAAATAAGTCATACTTTTTGAATAATCTGTAATTTATTCCTGTTATCATCCTCGTGTAAATATCTACCCACACTTACATACACATTTGCATAACACGCGCACACTTTCACAGATCATCTCCCGCTGCAGCTGGGAGATGCTCAGACGAGTGTGTGTGATTGATTTCTGTGGCTGCTGCGTGGCGTCTCGCCTCTAAACACAGGGAGTTATTTTCCATTCAGTTTAGCCAAGTGTCTCCAGCGCCCCTCTCCTCATAAGCCACCGGCATATGGAGCAGCTACAGCGGGCCACTTAATGCCTATTAGAGGGAGAGACAAAGAGAGGGATAGAGAGGAGGGGGGAGAGAGAGGGACAAAGAGGTGGGGAAGAAGGAGAGACAGAGCGAGAGAGAGGAGGCTGGGGAGGAGAAGGAGAGAGAGGGAGCAAAGGGTGGGGGAGAATACAGAGAGCGAGAGGTGGGGAAGAGAATGATACAACAGAAAGCGAGGGCTAGACGAAAAGTGCCAGAGTAAAAAGAGTGAGAGGCGCCGTTCGTTCACACTGCGGCAAAACCCGTCGTCTTTTATGGGGCGCGATGGAACGGAGATGGAGGAGAGGAGAAATATGGCCTCTTTTTATCTAGCGCTGAGGAGGAAGTTACACAGGAGGGACAAATCTGTATGAAAGCTGTTTACTCACCGGCTTCCGTAAAACAAGCAGAGAATTAGTCGAGTGTCCAGAAATGGAGACAGAGCCATTACTCTCCACATCACAAAAGTCTCCACAAACTTTTTTTCAGCAATTCCCTTACCCATCTTAATAACAATATTATATATTTGTTCTGACCATGATAAAGCTGCGTCCAACATGACGCCTAGTAGTTTAGTTTTTTTAACTTGCTCTACATGTATTCTATTAATCGACAATTCAATTGGGGGTCATCAGCAAGCATATTTCTTGAACCAAATACAATACACTTCGTTTTAGAAATGTTCAACACCAATTTGTTCATATCAACCCACTCAGACACCATTCTTAGTTCACTGCTCAGTACATCTGTTAACTCATTACATTATGATGCTGCACTATATATTGTAGAGTCATCAGCATACATGACCACTCTTGCTTTGTTCATTACTGAAGGTAAATCATTAGTAAAGATAGAGTAGAGCAGTGGGCCTAGGCAGCTTCCTTGAGGAACACCACAATGTATATCTTTACTATTTGAAAAGCTGCCATTAAAGAACACTTTTTGCCTTCTCCTGGATAGATAGCTTTCCATCCAGGATAGAGCTGCATCCTTAAAACCATAACATTTGAGTTTTCCTAGTAACAGTTCATGATCAATTACATCAAAAGCAGCACTGAAATCCAGCAACACTGCACCAACTAACTTCCTGTCGTCCAAACTCTTTAACCAATCATCTGTCATTTGTGCTAAGGCTGTACTCGTAGAATGCCCTTCTTTATATGCATGCTGGAAACCCGTTATCAGACCATTACATGACAAATAATCCTTGATTTGTACAGATATAATTTTTTCCAATAATTTACTTAACACAGGCAGCAAGTTTATAGGATGACTATTAGGACCAGTGAATGCAGATTTATTATCCTTAGTAGTGGAATAACTTTTGACTCTTTCCAGACGTCTGGGCACACCCCATACATCAAGCACTTATTAAAAATATGAGAGATTGGTGTAGATATTTGGTTAGCTGTAACTCTAAGCAATTTGGCGTCTAGATTATCTGTACTAGATTATCTGTGTAATTCATCTCTACTCTCTACAGGGCTTCTGGACTAGTGTGTTATAGCGTTTTGTTGAGCGAAGTGGTGGGGTGGAATGTGTATACGGGGTGTAGTCATGTGTCTGTATGGTACATCACCAGTGTTTACTATGCAGTTATTGAGGTGTGTTGTGTTGCTGTCTCTGTGTAGGGTTTCTGGACTGGGTTCCTAAGAAGATGCAGCGGGTGGGCTGTATGGAGCTGCTCAACACTGTCCAGAGGAGAGTACAGCCCAAGCTACATGTGTTCGGACACATCCACGAAGGTACACACCCACACACACACACTTTCATTCTGTATAAATGAGGTTTCTCATACTGCTACACAAATCTACATATTTAAATCAAATGATCGATCTTGTAGCACAAGGTCTTTGGAATACATCATTATGACTTGTTTATGGATTCTTGCAACGAGGCTGTATTTGATTCTATTAAAGGCATACATTATGCCTGTAAGTGGTACTGCAGCGTCTCATCCAGGCCAGGGGGGACTGGGAGGCCTTCTCTCCAGGCTGAGAGATTCTTTTTTTGGGGTTAGCAGGTCAGCGTGGGTCCCCCGGAGCACCGTGGCCCCTTCGGAGAGGACCAGATTAGTAACTAGATCAGATTCACACAGGGAGGAACAGGCCGGATTTAGCCCTGCGTGTGGATCTGAGTGACTGAGATAGATTGGGAGCAAGGAAGAAGGGAGAGAAAAGGAATTATAGCTTTTGTCATTTGTCACACGTTCTTTACATAAGACCAGTTCATTCTGAGTGATCGGAAAATATAAAAAGTATCTCACCTGTAAATCATTTCCTACATGTCAAACGAGATGCAGCTCCCTCTGTCAGTGTTAGATCTCCTTCTCTAACAGTTGTCTCCCCTTCCTCTCTCCTCTACCTCCTCCAGGTTATGGTATGATGACAGACGGCACCACCACATTCGTCAACGCCTCGGCCTGCACCGTCAACTTCCAGCCCATGAACCCGCCCATCGTCTTCGACCTGCCCAATCCCACCAGGACCACATGACTAGAGAAGCCCCGCCCTGCTGAGCCCCCCTCCAATCAGGAGCCATGTGGTGGGAAGGCAGATAGGTGAGGGTGGTGGGCAGGTATGGTGGAGTACTGTATATATTCAAGGGTGTGTGTGTGTGTGTGTGCGCGCGCGTGCGTGCGTTCCCAAGTCTCTTACAGACGTGTGTGTCTAAAGAGACAGGCGCTGTTGCCAATCCATCAATGTTCTTTTATATACTGTCATTCCTTTATTTCAACAAAAGCTCTTACAAACTCGAAAGTAAGGCAAAAGACAGACCCCAGGTGCCTCCTCTCTCATATGGACATGTCAGCATTAGTCTGTAAATCTTCTGTTGCACTTCTACTGCACTGACAATCTGACCTGGCTGTCAGATAGAGAAGAGGACAGGGGGAACTTTGTCTGCTGTGTCATTGTTTTTCTCTCAGAAGAAGACACTGGATAACTGTCATTCTTTCTTGCTTCCTCATAGAGGACTCTATTAAGCTACCAGTGGACTTTGCTCAGCGGCGACGTTTTGACATTGTGCCAGTGTGGTCCACCCTTCATTTGAGACCTTCCCTGGGGAGTGATTGAACATTTACCAGTAGGGTTTTAGAACATTAACCGAATGTCCATTTTTGACTTTGTGGAGCTGTTTTCCAGCACAGAAAGGATATCCCCTGCCAGTACTCTGATATCACAGTTCCTGCACTGCAGATTAAAACACTGGTTTCCCATCATCCCTTTTTCTCTTGATCCCTCTTTTCCTCTGCCCCTCTAGTTTCTCTCTCTCTCTCTCTCTCTCTCTCTCTCTCTCTCTCTCTCTCTCTCTCTCTCTCTCTCTCTCTCTCTCTCTCTCTCTCTCTCTCTCTCAGGCCTTGGGCATGGTGGTGTGTGTGAGATCAAAGTGTGTGTGTGTGTGTGTGAGTGAGAAAGATCAAAGTGTGTGTGTGTGTGTGAGGGCAGCGGGAGGTCTCTGCCACGGGCTGTGTGTGAGTATAAGTGTCAAACGTGTTGACACCATTCCCCTGGGTCTCATTACAACTCTCAGTAAGCCTCTTAACCAGGGGAGAGGGATCTCTTCTCTTCCTCTCTTCCTTTCTGTTTTCCCCCTCTCTCCTTCTTCCCCCCTCCATCCCTCGTTGCATGTGTAATCAGCTCACCCTCTCATCCCTGGCTCATGTGCCATGATCCTGACAAGTTTATTCCGAGGTCACTGGCTGGGAAGTCTTCAAGATTTTGATTCCAAGTATGGAATACTGGAAATACGTAATAACCAACAGAGCGGATTGGCAAATGTGTTCGCTCCCGACTCTGTACAGAAGCAGCGGTGTCTGGAATGTTCTCGCTGCTCTATGGTGCCCTTTCTGGGAGAGATGTATCATGGGAATGAACTTTGAACTCTTGGTGGACCAATGGATGAGGATGAGGTGTAGGCCTAATGTAGCGTAACTGGTCAAGAAGTTGGTCATTGTAAAAACATGTTAGCAATCAAGGATTACTTCAAATGTTGCCATGCATTTAAAAGTTGTTAAATATGTGTGTGTTGTTAAAAAAAAGAGCCAGTGCAGAAACAGTGTTTAAATTCTCTTCTAAGTTCAGTTCTTTCTTATATAGGCTAATAAATGCGTATTACTGTATAATAATATCTGCACTATGTTACACTCTAAAAAATGCTGGGTTGTTTGGTTGACTCAACTGAGGAGTTGTTTTCTTTAAAAACTTCAGCGTTATTGATGCCGGGTGCTGGTTATTGGTGCTGGGTTATTGAGTTATGACCCAGCGGGTCAGATCAGAAGACTGGAGGCGTAGTTTAGTAGGGGCGTGGCTTTCACCCATGAAAGTAAATGTCATTCCTATTAATCTTTTCTGTTGCATAGTTATCACATATTAAGGTCAAACATTTAACATTTTGTAGCTTCAATGACGCTTACAGAAGTGTATAAGTTCCCTAAAATCTATGTAAATCCCATTGTTGGGATACAATAAGGTGGTATACCTTATTAGGCAGTAAGATGGTATACCTTATAATAAGTAATAAATAGTCTTAATATTACAGAAGAATGTGAAAAACATGTTATTGACATTTTAATTTTCAGTATGTACATTTAAGATGATGAACAGGAATGACATTTACTCTCACGGGTGGCCAATAAGATCTAGCTGAAAGCCACGCCCTTAATAAAACATGCCTCCTGAAAATAACCTAAGGATTACGTTAAATGAGACCCAGCATGAGAGTAAAAAATACCAAACTGATGGTTCAATTAACCCATGTTTGGGTAATCCCAACAACCCAACATGTTGAGTTATTCACGCAACCCAACTGGTTTGGTCAAAATAACCCAACATGTTCTGTCCACTATTTAACCAGTGCTAAATTGGGTTGTTTTTAGCCCATCATTTTTTTGAGTGCACGGGGTTACCCACACCCCGTGTAGCTATTATTAACTCTTTCATGTTGTCAAGCAGTTGTCTGCGTAAAAAATGGTACACTCTGCTCGTCTGGAAGCCAAAGTCTTTGGTTGGTTAGCTGAGCTCAACGTGTGGTTAACATAACAAGACAACATCCCTGTTTGATCTCAGACATTATGTATGAACATCCCCTCTGGCTACGTTTTATTCCCAGGGTCACTGGTGTTTCACTGCTGTTCTGCACAGTGTGCTAGCTGGGCTATGTCTTAATGGGGCAGACTAGTGGCCTGTTGTAGGAATAGGATATAATGTTTACAGATAAGTGCGTGTGAATACTGTATGTGGGTGTATACCTGTGTATACCTGTGTGAGATTGTGTGCGTGTGGATAGAGCCAGGGGGTAAGCATTCTGAGAACATGCTTAAAGGGGGTGAAAAGTCAGTGTCTGTATCATCTTACTTTCTTTTAAAGGTTTCTGCGGGGGGGAATGTCTATTTGTTTTTCGCCATTTCTTACTATTCTCTTTCAACCATAACTTTGAAATGTCTCACTTTTTATGCACTGTGCCTCAATAGCTGTATTCTGTATTTCCTGTTTTCTTTGAAAACTCAAAAGTTTTGCTGTTGTATTTCTCGTTCGTTCCTTGGGGCATGCTGTTCTGAATCTAATAACTTTTGATGACAATCTGCTTGTATTGTATATCATTGTTACCATTGTTTGGGATATACTAACTATTGGGATTTTTTATTGCTTTAATGATGTACAATATTTTTTCATGTGAAAAGAGAAAGAAATCCAACCATTTTAGAATGGTATTGTATAATGTGTTGCCCCTGGAGACAACTCTGTAAATGTAAAATACCTTTCTTAAAACTACCTGCTTCTGGTTTTCTGAGAGATTATCTACACAAATTTAATTAAACCTTATCTGTGACCAATGCATCATCCCTCCTTTTCTTCCCCACACTCTTTCTTTGTGGAAGTTTTCCTTATTCCTGGTGATTATTATAATTTTTTTCAACTTGGCTCTTTTGCACCAATCAAACGTATCTGTGTCTCATATCAATTATGTGAGCCGGGACCAGAGGTAATTTCCAGTGTCTAAACCTGAGTTCTTCATGTCTCATTTGATAGCTTGGTTCTTCCACACCTCTGCACATTCTAATGAGAACCCTCGTTCAAATAATTACAGCAGTAATCCCGGAGGAGATGGGGTAATTTATTTGCGGATGGTTTTTCGCTTTACACCATTAATACAGTACCTTTCATATAGACTCCCATCTCCTCTCTCTTTATTTTCCTTCTATCCCTCCCTCCTTCTCTCTCTTTGTCTATCTTTCCATGGTCTCACACTCCATCTCCATTGCCCCCTTCCGTTTCTGGCTCTCTCTCCATCTTTCTGTAGATTATTTAAATAATGATTTCTCTCTCTCTCTCTGGGTTCTGTCTTGCAACGGTGATGCCGTCTATCTCATGAATGACAAACGCCCTCTCCTTCTCCTTGTCATCCATTTCGTTTCCCGTCAGATGAGAACAAAGACAGTCCCCTGCGTGTAGCAGCATCCGTACATCATCCAAAAGCACTTTATTTGGTTGGGTTTGGTTTGGAAAGCAATCAGTATCATGAAGTCATACAGCAGAGAGATAAATCGGTATGCTAGAGGGAGAAAAAGCTGTAGATATGCCAGGGGAAGATATTGGGAGAAAACCCTCAACAATATATATTTTTGATAATACATCACTTTAAATGTTTTAATTTATATGACAGATTTTCTAATAATTCTGCATATCCCTCCTTCACTCAGTGGTGCAGTAAAAATATAGCAATCAATATGGACTGATTTATCAGTGATAACTAGCTAAACCTTCACAGGAGCCTACAGTAGGGCCATAGTTAGAGAGCAGAGGTTAGAGATCAGTGTAGGAAGCCCCGTAAGAAATCGTAGGAGATCTTCCCCGTAGTGTTCTTGTCAAAGAATTCCTCCTCGGATAGGTTCACTCTGAACTGCCTTAGTACCTGTACAAATACACAATCAGGATTATCTGCTGTGTGTGTGTCTGTGTGTGACTGTCACGTGTGTGTGTGATTGTGTCACGTGTGTGACGTGTTATTAGTCAACAGCTTTTAAAATAATAGTCAAACAGTAGATTGTTGGACTATACCTTTCTGAATTCCTTGATGGAGATTTTGCCACTGCGGGTGTGGTCAAAGGTAACAAAGTTTTGCCTCATGGAGCGCCAGAACTGCTGGACCGGGTCATAGAGCCTCAGCATGGCTTCCACACACTGTCTACTGAAAACACCCACACTCATCTGGACCGCAAGGGAATCACAACCAGACCATCAGGACCACACAGGACCGGAGAAGACCAGAGAGGACAGAGCAGAGTTAACAAACACCTAAAGACCATTGGATGGATGAAATCATTCCAATCATTTAAAAAAAAAAATATTTCACCTTTATTTAACCAGGTAAGCTAGTTGAGAACAAGTTTTCATTTACAACTGCGACCTGGCCAAGATAAAGCAAAGCAGTGCGACACAAACAACAACACAGTGTTACACATGGAATAAACAAGCATACAGTCAATAACACAATAGAAAAAGAAAAAAATATACAGTGTGTGCAAATGGCGTGGGGAGGTAGGCAATAAATAGGCCATAGTAGCGAAGTAATTACAATTTAGCAGATGATGATGCGCAAGTAGAGATACTGGTGTGCAAAAGAGCAGAAAAGTAAATTAAAACAGTATGGGGATGAGGTAGTTAGATTGGGTGGGCTATTTACAGATGGACTATGTACACCCGCATCAATCGGTTAGCTGCTCAGATAACTTCTCAGGGATCACTGGGGCGCTAGCGGGCTGCTCCCGACACTACCAGGTAAAATGTAAGGCGCCAAATTCAAAATCCAAAAGTTGAATTATTAAACATCCACCAATATACAAGTGTTCCATACTCATCAAAAGCTCTGTTTCTTGGCAATATCACAGCGTTGTCAGATTTCAAAAAGGCTTTACGGCGAAAGCAGCACATTTGATTGTTTGAGGGTAGCACCTCACATATTTTTCCCATAGCCATGAATAGATTAGCCATTATGGCACACACATAACACATTTCACAGCGAAAACAAATCAATTACCTGTTGAAGAACTTCTGCTGAGGTCATCCTAAGTGTCCAACGAAGACAATCCATGGTTCTTTTGTTAGAAAAAGTAATGTATTTTATCCATAAATCCTCCATTTGGTTCGCGCGTTATAATCAGAAATGACAGCCTCCACTCCTCCATTGAAACGTGACGCAAACTCGTTCATCTTATACCTATAAACTTGTCCAAGAACAATCAAACATAGTTTTAAATGTATCCTTAGGAACACTTTTAACTTATATTTACTATTATAAATCAACCGGAATATAAACTGATCGATAACGACGGTAAAAAGACACAGCGCGCTTTGTCGGGCGCGCGCACTGGGTACTGTTTACATAAAAGATACACTTCCTGGTTTGCTCTTATTCTCTGGTCTAATTCATCCAAAATGAAAACTTACACTGTCTCGAGACTGTTGACATCTAAGGGAAGCGATGGGTACTGCAGATTACCGACCATTTCGAATCCCACCGTACCTTCTCTGCTATGCAATCTGGTTTCAGAGCTGGGCATGGGTGTACCTCAGCCACGCTCAAGGTTCTAAACGATATAATAACCACCATCGATAAAAGACAGTACTGCAGCCGTCTTCATCGACCTGGCCAAGGCTTTCGACTCTGTCAATCACCGTATTCTTATCGGCAGACTCAATAGCCTTGGTTTCTCAAATGACTGCCTCGCCTGGTTCATCAACTACTTTGCAGACAGAGTTCAGTGTGTCAAATTGGAGGGCCCGTTTGGAGGTTAGTTAACACAGTGTCCAAAGAAGGGCCCGAAGTATACAGAGTGTCGTCCGCGTAGAGGTGGATCAGGGAATCACCCGCAGCAAGAGCGACATTGATACATACAGAGAAAAGAGTCGGCCTGAGAATTGAACCCTGTGGTACCCCCATAGAGACTGCCAGAGGTCCGGACAGCAGGCCCTCCAATTTGACACACTGAACTCTGTCTGCAAAGTAGTTGATGAACCAGGCGAGGCAGTCATTTGAGAAACCAAGGCTATTGAGTCTGCCGATAAGAATACGGTGATTGACAGAGTCGAAAGCATAATGGATTTGGGTGAAGGAGAAGCTGGGGAGGTTCGGGCAAGTAGCTGCGGGGGTGCAGAGCTGTTGGCCGGGGTTGGGGTAGCCAGGAGGAAAGCATGGCCAGCCATAGAGAAATGCTTATTGAAATTTATCGGTGGTGACCGTGTTACCTAGCCTCAGTGCAGTGGGCAGCTGGGAGGAGGTGCTCTTGTTCTCCATGGACTTTACAGTGTCCCAAAACTTTTTGGAGTTAGAGCTACAGGATGCAAATTTCTGTTTGAAAAAGCTAGCCTTTGCTTTCCTGACTGACTGCGTGTATTGGTTCCTGACTTCCCTGAACAGTTGCATATCACAGGGACTATTCGATGCTATTGCAGTCCGCCACAGGATGTTTTTGTGCTGGTCAAGGGCAGTCAGGTCTGGAGTGAACCAAGGGCTATATCTGTTCCTAGTTCTACATTTTTTGAAAGGGACATGCTTATTTAAGATGGTGAGGAAATTACTTTTAAAGAACGACCAGGCATCCTCTACTGACGGGATGAGGTCAATATCCTTCCAGGATACCCGGGCCAGGTTGATTAGAAAGGCCTGCTCGCAAAAGTGTTTTAGGGAGCGTTTGACAGTGATGAGGGGTGGTTGTTTGACCGCGGACCCATAGCGGATGCAGGCAATGAGGCAGTGATCGCTGAGATCCTGATTGAAAACAACAGAGGTGTATTTGGAGGGCAAGTTGGTCAGGATGACTTCTATGAGGGTGCCCATGTTTACGGATTTAGGGTTGTACCTGGTGGGTTCCTTGATGATTTGTGTGAGATTGAGGGCATCTAGCTTAGATTGTAGGACTGCCGGGGTGTTAAGCATATCCCAGTTTAGGTCACCTAACAGAACAAACTCTGAAGATAGGGGGGCAATCAATTCACGTCCAGGGCACAGCTGGGAGCTGAGGGGGGTCTATAACAGGCGGCAAACAGTGAGAGACTTATTTCTGGAGAGGTTAATTTTTTAAATTATAAGTTCGAACTGTTTGGGCATAGACCTGGATAGTATGACAGTCCCTATTGTCGCTATTTTGTACACATTAAATGATGAGTTTAAATCAGTAAAGAAGCAGTTCTATGAAATTGTTCTGAAAGACCGTTCCAGCATTAAGCACACAAGGGGTCTCTGGTTGCCTGGCTACCCAGACTCCTTGCTCTGGCCAAACGCTACGCCACGCCCACGGACGTTAGTCTGGATCTGAGTACCTCCCTGACTCTTTACCGAATGCAAACACATTCTGGGCTGTCTGATTGGAACACACGGGTACAGTTTGATTGTTTAGAGACGATCCTCGTCACCACAAACGACTTGAATGATGTCAGTCTCAGACTAAAGTATGTGGCGGACGACAGAGCAGCAGCAGAATCATTTAGTGTGAGTCGCCAGGCTAGGTCTCTGATTTATCACACAGATGGTTGGTTTGGTTAGTAGATAATGAGGGTTATAATTGTGAACCAAAGCCAGTACGAGATGGGGTTTGGATGGTTTGCAGCTCGCAGGTTGCCAGACAAGCTCTCACCCACTCACTCTGGTGAGGTTTGGGGCCCTGCTTAATGCTAATGTTTAGTGGCCCATTGGGCGGGGATCTTCTCCAACCTGGCCACCCGCGTGTCATTTTTCTAAGCTTTTATTAACATACCTCACTGTGCCAAAAGCACACAAATCACCAAACTTGACGAATATGGTTGTCAAGGAGACAGCAGAGAGCCTGAGGGTGGGAGAGGTCCCCACTGAGTATACACAATCTGGAAACCCACCACCACCGCCCCCTCGTTTTACTTTACACACCCCTTCCCCGGACCCCATCCCCAGAAAAAGTGACAGTTAATGAGCCAACAATGGACCAGAGAGAGAGAAAAGAGTAGTATGAGAAAAGAGGAATATAAAATATCTGTTTTCTCTCTCCCCAAATACTAATTTACCACAGTTTCTCCAGTAAAAACATGTATGTTCAAACAGCACCATTGACAGTAAGTTAAACAGGGGTGTACAGTACCGGTGTAGTGGGGAGAGGTAGTTAAACAGGGGTGTACAGTACCGGTGTAGTGGGGAGAGGTAGTTAAACAGGGGTGTACAGTACCGGTGTAGTGGGGAGAGGTAGTTAAACAGGGGTGTACAGTACCGGTGTAGTGGGGAAGGGTAGTTAAACAGGAGTGTACAGTCCCGGTGTAGTGGGGAGAGGTAGTTAAACAGGGGTGTACAGTCCCGGTGTAGTGGGGAGAGGTAGTTAAACGGGGGTGTACAGTACCGGTGTAGTGGGGAGAGGTAGTTAAACAGGGGTGTACAGTCCCGGTGTAGTGGGGAGAGGTAGTTAAACAGGGGTGTACAGTCCCGGTGTAGTGGGGAGAGGTAGTTAAACGGGTGTACTGTACCGGTGTAGTGGGGAAGGGTAGTTAAACAGGAGTGAACAGTACCGGTGTAGTGGGGAGAGGTAGTTTGGGCTGCTCAAAGGGCTGTCTGACCGCTGGCGGTTCGAAGTTCAGGAGGAAGTGACGTAGGAAGTCAGGATATGACACGGGCCCACTGTCCCTCATGTCGAACTTTACGGACAGCTGATCTATCTTCTTCTGGGTCACACTGACGTTGAGGCCTTGGAGGATGTCTGTGACACACACACACATACAGCCAGGTATGTAAGTGATTTTTATCAATCAAATTGTTTTGAGGTGGATTGTGAATTGAAGTTACATAAAATAATTATTGACAGGGGATAGCGAATCAGGCACTGCGCTGTATATCACTCTGATTGGTGGTTTACCCAGGAAGCAGTGTGTGCTGATCTCTCCGTCTCTGTCTCTGTCCTCCTCCCTGCACCTTCTCTGGATGTCCCTCCAGCAGCGCTGCACCTCCCCCTTCAGCCTCCTCTCCACCTCCTCACAGTCCACCAGGGGGCTCTCCCTCTCTCTCCCCGCCGTGGACGGACGCCTGGCCCTGCTGGACCCACCCACCTCCGACTGGGGGAAGGGGGACAAGGACAGGGGGATTGATAATGTGTGTTACTTTCAGTCCTAGATTAGAAGAGATAAGGTATGTGTGTGTTATGATTTGGATGCCATCCTAGTTAGGTTTGGATATCACTTCAGGTCACTCCCAGGAGCTTACAGAACTAACTCTAACATATCTATGGGCCCAGGGGATGGTGGTGATGCGGATTTCAGGGGACAGATGTCCTCTGGGTCTGTGGTCTTGTCCCTTATCCCAACAGCTCCACTGGCGTGCTTCAGGAACTCCCTGTACTTCAGATCCCCCAGCACATTCACTGGCAGCTTCTCCCACCCCGTCTCAAACTGTGGAGAGAGAGGAATTACACGTTTAGTACACACACATACACATCATACCCCACATTTTCAAACTGATATTCACACATACACACCCTCACATTTACACACAAGCTTAATGAACTTCACAGATGACTAACATTCTCAATAAGTAGTCAATAATTATCAACACATACAAATTTGTTTTTGATTGCAATAACTAAGGAGAACTTGGCTGGCAAATGCATCAAAAATGTAAAAAAACTCATTTACACACACGCACGTCTGCCTATTCCTGTTGTTTCTGCATGACAACCCATTGATAGAGTAGAATTTAATTGTGCCTAGTATTTTTTTGTAAGAGCTTAAATAAATAAAAAATGTAAGAAGCTATACTGTATGAGTCTACTGAGACCAAACCCGGTCACACATCATTCTGAAGTCCTCTTTGGAGATGGTGTCGTTATGGGTGTGGTCCAAGTCCACCAGCTCCTTGGTGATGGTGTACAGGCGGGTGGAGACAACTTCCTCACTGATTGGCAGAGGCCGGGGCTGGGCGGGGAAACCTGCCTTACCCACTCTGTCTGCCCAACCTCAGGGGTCTGCACACACACACACACACACAAATAAAAACAGATGCATAATGCACATGCTAAGGCCTACGTATAAACAGAGTACAGACCCCCCCCCACACAAGAAAATCACAAGAAAAATACAATAATTTGTGTGTTATTCGTTTAAGCACACCGTGTGCGTCTGTTGTTGTGACTAAGATGAAGATCAGATCAAATTTTCTGACTAATTTATGCAGAAATCCAGGCAACTTCAAAGGGTTCACATACTTTTCCTTGCCACTGTAGTTCACAAGGCATTACTATAATTAGTCCTAGAGTCATGAAACGTTCACAGAACAATTTGTGTGTTATTATTTTGTTCAAATTACAAGATTACAAGATACAAGATTTTTCCAGGACGACGACAAAGATAGATTTATTATAACCCAGTCTGATCATTATTAATTATTATTATTATTAATTGTTAGCAATATGAAGGAACGGAGAGGTCTTTATAATGAGTGAGTTATTTACGTGTGTAGGTGGTGGGTGAGCTGGTGTCTGTGTAGGGGACAGTTGTATCTCTGGAGCAGACTCTGTAGGTCCTCCACCCTGACTAGACCGTCTCTCTTCTTATCCAGGCGGGTCAGAGCACTGCTCAACCCCTCACAGTTACCCTGCACCACGCGCCTGGATGGTCAAATAAACAGCACACGCATAGAGTTACTATTGATCGGTTCTTTGGCCAAAACTCAGACGGATGCTTAACTCTAGAAGCGTATTCTATAGAATTTAATTAGTAGTTGCACTAATTCATTTAGTTAATCACTCTCCACTCACTCGACGTCGTGCAGCGTAGCCCCTGCAGGGAGACCATGTGTGGGGGAGGTGTCTGCATCCTTCCTCGCATGTCCCGCCTCCTGTGGATCCACGCCCAGCTTCTCTAGGAACGCAGCCCAGGTGAGGTAGCCACGCCCTTCTCCATCATACCTGTTAGTGGAACAGTGTTCGGACAAATCACAGCTCCGCATTGATATCATTGAATGATTTACACAAAACAGATCTCAAGTTAGGATTGGGTTGTGGTGTTCTACCGCGCTCTAATATCGCTCACCTGGCCCACTCAAACTCATCAAGACTGATGGGGAGGTCGTAGGTAAAGAGGAGACTCCTGAGGTCCTTCTGAAAGACCAGCCCCTGACCATCTTCATCAAAGCGACAAATCACCTGGAGGAGGTAAGATCACTTAAAATGGGGTTCCTCTCACATGTTAACATACACATTATCCTCTTTGAGACTTGAGATTCAGGGCAGAAGTATGAGTTAAACCAGACTGACCATTGACATAGCAGTCCATCTGTGGCGTGCGTTGGACACCAGGTGGTCATGCAGTTGGTCTGGCCTGTTTGAACAGCATCAAGAACACCCACGGAAACATCTCAGCTACATTTACATATGAATCCTGTCTAACCTCACACACACACTCCACACTTGAAATTCTGCCTCCAGGGCTTGCCACTGGATTGAACGAGGGTGAAGAACTCTGGGTAGTTGAGGTTGGCTCCAGGCTGCAAGCCCAGCAGCTGCAGCAGGCGCTGGTACTCCCCCTCCCTGGTGACCAGGCCCAGACTGTCATACAACTCTCTGAAGTCATGCCTGTCCACCCCGCTGTTACAGTTCTTATCCATCACATGGAACGCTGAAAGGATGTCCTGATTGGACAGAGAAGATAATGATGGCATGGTGATTGGCTGTGTATATTGAGTGGTTGTAAATATGTATGGAACATGTATTATTTTGCTAAACATTTTATTCTTGTCATTTTAGCGCAAGGCTTGTATTTGGGCTTTGGCATTGTGTTATGCATTATTTTTCAACTGACTTTGCAGAGCGTTGCAGATATAACATAGAAAGGAAAATAATCTGTGAGGGTTAGTAGCCTAGCCCCTTGTCGTCTTATCCTGTCAGTACTGTGCAACTGGGTCCTGGACTTCCTGACGGCCGCCCCCAGGTGGTGAGGGTAGGAAACAACATCTCCACAACACTTGGGCCCCACAAGGGTGCGTTCTCAGCCCTCTCCTGTACTCCCTGGTCACCCATGACTGCGTGGCCAAGCACGCCTCCAACTCAATCATCAAGTTTGCAGACGACACAACAGTGGTAAGCTTGATTGCCAACAACGACGAGACGGCCTACAGGGAGGAGGGGAGGGCCCTCGGAGTGTGGTGTCCGGAAAATAACCTCTCACTCAACGTCAACAAAACAAAAGAGATGATCGTGGACTTCAGGAAACAGCAGAGGGAGCATCCCCCTATTCACATCGACGGGACAGTAGTGGAGAAGGTGGAAAGTTTTAAGTTCCTCGGCGTACACATCACGGACAAACTGAAATGGTCCACCCACACAGACAGCGTGGTGAAGAAGGCGCAACAGCGCCTCTTCAACCTCCGAAGGCTGAAGAAATTCGGCTTGTCACCAAAAACACTCACAAACTTCTACAGATGCACAAGAGCATCCTGTCGGGCTGTATCACCGCCTGGTACGGCAACTGCTCCGCCCACAACCGTAAGGCTGTCCAGAGTGTAGTGAGGTCCGAACAACGCATCACCGGGGGTAAACTACCTGCCCTCCAGGACACCTACACCACCCGATGTCACAGGAAGGCCAAAAAGATAATCAAGGACAACAACCACCCGAGCCACTGTTTGTTCACCCCGCTATCATCCAGAAGGCGAGGTCAGTACAGGTGCATCAAAGCTGGGACCGAGAGACTGAAAAACAGCTTGTATCTCAAGGCCATCAGACTGTTAAACAGCCATCACTAACATTGAGTGGCTGCTGCCAACATACTGACTCAAATCTCTAGCCACTTTAATAATTCAAATTGGATGTAATAAATGTATCACTAGCCACTTTAAACAATGCCACTTTATATCATGTTTACATATGCTACATTACTCATCTCATACGTATATACTGTACTCTATACCATCTACTGCATCTTGCCTATGTCGTTTGGCCATCGCTCATCCATATATTTATATGTACATACTCGTATTCATTCCTTTACACCTGTGTGTATAAGGTAGTTGTTGTGAAATTGTTAGATTACTTGTTAGATACTACTGCATGGTCGGAACTAGAAGCACAAGCATTTCGCTACCCTCGCATTAACATCTGCTAACCATGTATATGTGACAAATAACATTAGATTTGAGATTTGATTTGATACTAGGTGTTTGTGAATGCAGTATAGAATGTGTATATTGATCAAAACAATTGATCCCAGAGGTAATGGAGTGTGGAGTTGTGTAGTGGGCGTGGACGGTTCCTCTCTCTTACCCTGTGGATGTTCTCGATCCTCTCTTTGATCACACTGAGGCAGTCCTCCACTGTCAGGAGGCGTGGCTTAGCCCGCAGGTTCCCACTGTTACCCACCGAGGCCTGGTCCCGCTCTCTGGCCTGGTTCCTTATTGAATAACACAATTAAACTGTTCGAAAATTGATTGGATTGGCCAGTGCAGTCAGAAATTTGATTTGCCTGTGATTTATATATATTTACATGCTATTGGAATGTTGGAATAATACTGTAAAATTGTGAAAATTATAATAATTACCTTTAGTGTAAGGGCCTGTTTTGGTGGGATGGAGTTTTGGCCTGCCTGGTGACATCACCAGGCGGTAAATTAGTTAATAGGCCAATAAGAAAGAGAGTTTTCAGTTTTCCCCTCCCCACTCCGAGACAATCACAGCAAAGTTTTTGCTTGAGAAATTGCTCTTTGCTAAGAAACTACACTGAACAAAAATATAAAAGCAACATGCAACCATTTCAAAGATTTTACTGAGTTACAGTTTAATATAAGGAAATCAGTCAATTGAAATACATTTATTAGTGCTCCCTCTCCGGCCTCAAGGTCACCAGGCTGCTCGTTATGGCGCACACCTGTCACCATCGTTACGCGCACCTGCGTGTCATCAGACTCACCTGGATTCCATCACTTCCCTGATTACCTTACCTATATATGTCACTCCCTTGGTTCCTTCCCCCAGGTGTCATTGTTTTTGTTTCATGTCTGTGTGTTGTTTGAGGTTCTTATTTTGTATTATGTTCCGTTTATTTTATTAAACTTGCCTCCCGACTCTCAGCGCACATCGTTACAATTAGGCCCTAATCTATGGATTTCACAGACACCTTTAAAAAAAAAGGTAGGGGCGTGGATCAGAAAACCAGTCAGTATCTGGTGTGACCACCATTTGCTTCAAGCAGCGCGACACATCTCCATCCCATAGAGTTGATTAGGCTGTTGATTGTGACCTGTGGAATGCTGTCCCACTCCTCTTCAATGGCTGTGCGAAGTTGCTGGATTATGGCGGGAACTGGAACATGCTGTCACGTCGATCCAGAGCATCCCAAACATGCTCAATGGGTGAAATGTGTGGTGAGCATGCAGGCCAGTCCATTATCAGCTTCCAGGAATTGTGTACATATCCTTGCAACATGGGGCATTATCATGCGTCAAATGAATGGCACGACAATGGGCCTCATGATCTCCTCACGGTATCTCTGTGCATTCAAATTGCCATTGAGAAAATGCATTTGTTTGTTGTACGTAGCTTATGCCTGTCCATACCATAACCCCACCGCCATCATGGGGCACTCTGTTCACAATGTTAACATCAGAAAACCGCTTGCCCACACGACGCCAACTGTCCGGTACAGTTTAAACTGGGATTCATCCATGAAGAGTACACTTTTCCAGCGTGCCAGTGGCCATCGAAGGTGAGCATTTGCCCACTGAATTTGGTTACTGCAGTCAGGTCAAGACCCTAGTGAGGATGACGAGCATGCAGATGAGCTTCCCTGATATGGTTTCTGACAGTTTGTGCAGAAATTCTTCGGTTGTGAAAACCCAGGTTCATCAGCTGTCCGGGTGGCTGGCATGGTCACACGTGGTCTGCGGTTGTGAGGCCAGTTGGACGTACTGCCAAATTCTCTAAAATGACATTGGAAGCGGCTTAGAAATTAACATTCAATTCTCTGACAGCAGTTCTGGTGGACATTTCTCCAGACAACATGCCAAATGCACCCTCCCTAAAAACTTGTGATGTCTGTGGCATTGTGCTGTGTGACAAAACTGCACATTTTAGAGTGGCCTTTTATTGTCCCCAGAACAATGTTTACCTGTGTAATGCTGTATATTCAGCTTCTTGATATGCCACACCTGTCAGGTAGATGGATTATCTTGGCAAAGGAGAAGAGCTCACTAACAGGGACGTAAACAAATTTGTGCAAATTTTAGAGTAATAAGCTTTTTGTGCAGCTCATGGGACCAACACTTTACATGTTGCGTTTTGTATTTCTGTTCAGTATATTTTTGTTATTTTTGACAATTTTAACTGAAAACAATCACAGTTAAGTACTTAATTGTTACCCAGAAATGATTTGATATTAAGATAAAAACAGCTGCATTGGACCTTTCCATTTTTCACTTTAAAGGGGCAACCCGGAGTAGAAACAAAAGTTCCCCGTCACTGTTTCGGTCAAAAGCTGAGGGAAGGGGCTGAAGAAATGTAACCACTCTCAAATGTACAGACAAAGCTATGGATGCAAGGACTGACCATACTGCACATCATATACAAATTATAATTGTAACCATGTTGTGAAGCTATACAGTTTGTTTACATTTGCTTTGTTTACAAACATTGGAGTAAAACAAGCTTAGATTTTGGGTTCTGATGGGGTATGGCAGTTGAACTAAGGTCTAAGCTAAAATATGCAATTGTTTTAGGATGGTCATACCATGGATCATTTAGCTATTGGATTTAAATTTTAGGACCCCTTTAGGTATAAAAAAAAATTACTCTATTTTATGAAATATTGAGTTTGGCCTTTACTACTATACCCCATAAAAACGCAATGAATAGTACATTCATAAATGGGGAAATAATCAAATAATAAATCATAAGGAATAAGGTTTGGAAGTGTTGGTCATATATCTAGGAGATATAAGAGAGCTCAGGACATTTTGGACACATACAGTTGAAGTCGGAGGTTTACATACACCTTAGCCAAATACATTTAAACTCAGTTTTTCACAATTCCTGACATTTAATCCTAGTAGAAAATCCCTGTTTTAGGTCAGTTAGGATCACCACTTTATTTTATGAATGTGAAATGTCAGAATAATAGTAGAGAATGAATTATTTCAGCTTTTATTTCTTTCATCACATTCCCAGTGGGTCAGAAGTTTACATACACTCAATTAGTATTTGGTGGCATTGCCTTTAAATTGTTTAACTTTTTTTTTTTATTGTTCAAACATTTCGGGTAGCCTTCCACAAGCTCCCCACAATAAGTTGGGTGAATTTTGGCCCATTCCTCCTGACAGAGTGTCACGATCTTCAGAAGGGACAGACCAAGGCGCAGCGAGGTATCCAGTATACATTCTTTATTAAAGCAACGTAACTGGCAAAACAATAAACAAGACGATCGTAACGTTGAACATAACAAGTGCCCTAACAAAGCTATGCACAAACAATAACCCACAAACCCCTAGTGAAAACTACAAACATATATATGGTTCCCAATTAGAGGTAACGAACCACAGCTGCCTCTAATTGGGAACCATTACCCCAACATAGAAATGGATAACCTAGAACAGAAAAAACCCTACACCAAAACAAAACTAAACACGCCAGCCTGTCTTCTCAGGCCTGGACGTGACACAGAGCTGGTGTAACTGAGTCAGGTTTGTAGGCCTCCTTGCTCGCACACACTTTTTCAGTTCTGCCCACAAATTTTCTATGGGATTGAGGTCAGGGCTTTGTGATGGCCACTCCAATACCTTGACTTTGTTGTCCTTAAGCCATTTTGCCACAACTTTGGAAGTATGCTTGGGGTCATTGTCCATTTGGAAGACCCATTTGCGACCAAGCTTTAACTTCCTGACTGATGTCTTTAGATGTTGCTTCATTATATCCACATAATTTTCCTCCCTCATGATGCCATCTATTTTGTGAAGTGCACCAGTCCCTCCTGCAGCAAAGCACCCCCACAACAGGATGCTACCACCCCCGTGCTTCACGGTTGGGACGGTGTTCTTCGGCTTGCAAGCCTCCCCCTTTTTCCTCTAAACATAATGATGGTCATTATGGCCAAACAGTTCTATTTTTGTTTCATCAGACCAAAGGACATTTCTCCAAAAAGTATGATTGTTGTCCCTATATGCAGTTGTAAACCATAGTCTGGCTTTTTTATGGCGGATTTGGAGCAGTGGCTTCTTCCTTGCTGAGCGGCCTTTCAGGTTATGTCGATATAGGACTCGTTTTACTGTGGATATAGATACTTTTTGTACCTGTTTCCTCCAGCATCTTCACAAGGTCCTTTGCTGTTGTTCTGGGATTGATTTGCACTTTTCGCACCAAAGTACGTTCATCTCTAGGAGACAGAACGCGTCTCCTTCCTGAGCAGTATGACAGTTGCGTGGTCCCATGGTGTTTATACTTGCGTACTATTGTTTGTACAGATGAACGTGGTACCTTCAGGCGTTTGGAAATTGCTCCCAAGAATGAACCAGACTTGTGGAGGTCTACAATGTTTTTTCTGAGGTCTTGGCTGATTTCTTTTGATTTTCCCATGATGTCAAGCAGAGAGGCACTGAGTTTGAAGGTAGGCCTTGAAATACATCCACAGGTACACCTCCAATTGACTCAAATGATGTCAATTAGCCTATCAGAAGCTTCTAAAGCCATGACATCATTTTCTGGAATTTTCCAAGCTGTTTAAAGGCACAGTCAACTCAGTGTATGTAAACTTCTGACCCACTGGAATTGTGATACAGTGAATTATAAGTGAAATAATCTGTCTGTAAATAATTGTTGGAAAAATTACTTGTGTTATGCACAAAGTAGATGTCCTAACCGACTTGCCAAAACTATAGTTTGTTAACAAGAAGTTTGGGGAGTGGTTGAAAAACAAGTTTTAATGACTCCAACCTAAATGTATTTAAACTTCCGACTTCACCTGTATTTAACCCCTTATTTTTGTTGGAAAAAACGTCTATTCATTTGTATGTGTTACCTTCAGACAAGTCAAAACGGAGAACTCGTTCATGTTCGTGAGAGTCTTCCCTTTCTGTGAAGTTGTCATAATAGATTTTTTTGGGATGTCTCATGGCCTGACAAACACCTCTGTAGGTTTGGCCACCTTCCACCGCAGATGCGGAAGGCTGACATAGGCGGATGCGGTGGATTGAGACCCAGCCCATGCAAAGAACCAAAGAATCTCTATCTTAAATTTACGGATAGGGATTGGGATTTTTTTAATTGTGTTACTAATATTAATGCACACTTGAATGTAATAAGTTATATTCTTCAAGAATCAAGGTGTACATATAATTCATTAATAAGTCGCAAAATTGGATGCAACAACAGCAGATTGCCCCTTTAATGTCAGAATTCAACTTGCCATGTCAAATGTTAATGTTTCCAGTTGCAAAAGGGAAAAAAGGAAGAATTCATTCACAAAATCATTAACTGAGGCTATCCTCTTATATTTATTGATAAGGTTAAAGGATTCATTTCAGTTTTGTTGACTTTTTGTGTAAAATATGCAATTTTATGTTATTTACTGGTTGTTGTAACGCAATCTCAGTGTCTGAAATTACATCAACAAATTAGAATTGTGTTATAATTTCCACTCGGATTAGGCATTTGTGTTTTTTTCACACAGAAAAAGGACCCCTCACAACTGCCAACGTCAGTAGTCCTTTAACTGCCTGACCCATTTTACATCTAAATAGGATCTTGGTACTTTTTTTCTCCAAATCCTTTAAAACACAAATGTTGCACTTTGCAAACATGGCTAAGTTTAGGTCCTGATTCTGTTTAATGTAAAAAATATATATATATATGAAATCAAATTAGAGTGGTGCCCTGCTGCTTCCATTCTGCTTCCAAAGCTCATAATTACCCCAAACAGTCAGCAATAGGAGGGATTCTGCTTCTCTCTCCTCTCCTCTGTACTAATGAGAGATGGAGAGCTTCTCTAAAACTCTATTTATAATCCCAATGAGCTCTCCAATGACTCATGTGCTAACAGAGACATCATTTTACAGAAGGCAGGGGGGTAGCCTTTGATCGCCCTGGGTGGGGTGCTGGTTGGGGAGGGTTGGGGCTGAGGATTTCTGAAGGGTTTCAAGTGGAATGACCCTCTCTTTAACTCCCCTTGCTAGGACACTAATTTTAATTTAGAGATCAGTCTGAGTCTCTTGACCATGGCAAGTTAAGAGTCACACTTGACTCGTACCATCATACTTAGCCAGGAAAGCCGAACAGGACATTTTTCCGTCTTTGAAACCAAGCGATAGGTTGAGCTTGCGGGACTGCTTCTCATCCAAGGTTATACAGCTGTCATCCAGTATCTGGGAATGTTGATAATGTGAGCTTTGAGAATATGTTTCGTTTGCTACACATGAATGTGTTTGAGCTAAGGCTGACAAGTTGTGGAACAATACAGTGGGTTGTGCAACATATGGGGTGACTAGCTGAACGGTGGTGATTAACCTTGAGCGAGAACAGTATGTTGAAGCTATTGACACATGCATGGAAACAATGTTGCAGACAGCAGACAGTCAGTTTTAGGTTGAGACACAATAACAGGAACTGAGCCTGTGGCCTCAGTAACCCCGGACAGCTGAAGCGCCAAGGGGCTGGGACCAGCCCGTGCGCCTACGATAGGCTGAGTAAGTTTAAACCACGCTCAGACTCTACTCTGATAGGCCCGCCTAGAGCTGGAGCTACTACTGCCAGACTATTAAAGAAGAACTTTGTGACAGGTTAGGAGTTCTCTGTTCTGCCCTGCGTGGTGTTACAGTGAACCCATATATACGAAAATTGCATTTACCATTTATTGCTTGAATACAATAAAGTAACAGAATATATTCGGTGTCTCTGTGACAATTTATCCTAATACCAGATTTGATTGACGCAACCCTAACAATAACAAGGAAATAGGTTGGGACTACATTAGGACAAGGTGCATTGAGGGCCTGTTATATACTGTATAATGACTGTATGGTGATATAATCTTTATAAAAAGAAACTGTGGCTCACATAGAGGAACACTATTGTCAAGGCCCTGAGAGCTTGAATGTTTTCTACTTCTTATTTAGCTGAGCTCAAGTACAGCAGGGGCCAAGTAGAGGTCAAGTATACACGACTGTCTCGACCTTCTGACCTCCTTTTGATCTCTCAACGACAGAATTCCGACTGAGCTTCTGGCTGTTGCCCCGATATGGTCGTCGAGGGTAACGTGTCTGTGGTCCAGCCTCTCTTTGATCTTCCTGAACATAATGTTCTCCACCGTGCGAACCCTTGGACCCCCCACAGTGGTGCTGGGGGAACGCACTGGCCTGTTGTTCACCAAGGCATTCTGGGATTGGGAGTTCAGTCTGTTGGTGGCTGAAATGTAGTACATATTGCATTAGAACAAAAAAACACTTCCCTTCTAACGCCTCTATTACTTAACTTTACCCTTTGTTATTATGGACCCCCTGTCTCTGTCTGATCACCTTTCTCTCCCTCTCTTTCTCTCTCTCACTTTCTCTCTCTCTCTGCCTCTGTTCTCCGTACCTGTCAGAGCCCTTGCGGGGGTAGTGTATAGTGCCTGTCTGTGTCTCTCCTGTAGGCAGGCCCAGGGCCCTGAGGAACTGTCTGTACCTGACCCTGCATGACCCTGGGTCTAAACTGATTTTTAATATGTCATCTATCTTCAAAATGTTCGGAATTTCAATTTTATATATTTTTTTAATAAACCTATAGAGTCGTCTATCCAACAGTTCAAATTGTAATCAGTCGTTTTTATATTTTCATCATTTTTGGGGGCCGTTAAGTCTTGTTGAAGTGTGCGTCTACAAGAGGGATTGGTTTCTCACTTGTTGAAGTGTGTGTGTGTGAGAGGGGCAGGCCATAACAATGTATGATCCTTCTCAGGTCTTCATGGCGAGCAGATCCTGTCTGTCGAGGGTCACAGTCCCCTAAAGCCTCCAGCATGGGACCTATCTGATCGCTCAGCTTATCACGCAGCACGCCCTTCACCTGCAGACACACACACCTCAATACACACCCCAATACACCCCCCCCCAATACACACCCCAATACACACCACAATACACACAACACAACAGAGAGGAACTGTATATGTCTATGTTCCATTACTCAATATACTAAAATGGGTGAAAACAGAGCAATTGTTTTCTGTGCTATGTTGTGTTTTGCAGTTTATTTACGGTAGTCCATGTGTCTGCTGCCGTGGGTGCCTTTTCAATCCACTGTGGATACTGAGTCTCATTCAACTCCCTTTGATCCTCCTTAGTCAACAGACACACACATGAACCTGTGCCAACACATCAACACACACAAACACACACACACTGAACTTCCTGTACCTGAGCCACATCCTCCATGATCGCATCCTTCCATCCTCCAGTAAGGGTGTGTAATGTCTCCCTCCCCCGGGGCAGAGTGCACCCTCCTGGGGTTGAGCAGCTCCAGGCTGGGCTGGGTGATGACCCCAGTGTGCTCTGGGTCCAGCAGGATCAGGAGCTCTCTGACCTGGGCTGGGCTCAGACGGGGCCTGGGGGTGTGGGGCTCCCTGCGGCTGGACCAGGAGCCCTGGGGACCCCTCAGGTTATACTGGGGGACTTCCAAAGCCTGACGAAGGTCTGCCCTGGTGATCCTCCCTATCCTACCCTGTAGAGAGACATGACACACCCACTTTGAGCTTTCTTCCTCGTTTAGGATATAGGTGTAGGAGTTGCCTTTACATTTGTGCTTGAAGCCCCAGTTTTGAATAGTGAAGTGTTTTTGTGTAAAATAGTTAGGAAACATTAGTTGCTATTCGTTGGTGTTGAAAAGTGATCTCTTACATTAGCAGCCATAGGCTTGTGTAAAAGTGTTGTTTTACCATTAGCCAGCCGTCTCTGTTGCCCTTGTGTCGTTTTTAACAGTAGCAGCTTTATATTGGTTGGTGAATCACACAGACGCACTGTGCATCAGCGTACGTCATCCCAGCCTAACACAACTTCTCCCCCGAGTCTGTCTAAAACACATTTTTTATTTATTTCACCTTTATTTAACCAGGTAGGCAAGTTGAGAACAAGTTCTCATTTACAACTGCGACCTGGCCAAGATAAAGCAAAGCAGTTTGACACATACAACACAGAGTTACACATGTAGAAAAACAAACATACAGTCTATAATACAGTAGAAAAACAAATCTATATACAAAGAGTGCAAATGAGGTAAGATAAGGAAGGTAAGGCAATAAATAGGCCATGGTGGCAAAGTAATTACAATATAGCATATAAACACTGGAATGGTAGATGTGCAGTAGATGAATGTGCAAGGGAACAAGATAAATAAATAAATATGGTAGGGGAGGAGGTAGTTGGTTGGGCTATTTACAGATGGGCTATATACAGGTGCAGGGGTCTGTGAGCTGCTCTGACAGCTGGTACTTAAAGCTGGTGAGGGTTATAAGTGTCTCTAGTTTCAGAGATTTTTGTAGTTCATTCCAGTCATTGGCAGAAGAGAACTGGAAGGAAAGTCGGCCAAAGGAGGAATTGGCTTTGGGGGTGACCAGTGAGATATACCTTCTGGAGCGCGTGCTACGAGTGGGTGCTGCTATGGTGACCAGCGAGCTGAGATAAGGCGGGGCTTTACCTAGCAGGGACTTGTAGATGACCTGGAGCCAGTGGGTATGGCGACGAGTGTAAAGCAAGGGCCAGCCAACGAGAGCGTACAGGTCGCAGTGGTGGGTGGTATATGGGGCTTTGGTGACAAAACAGATGGCACTGTAATAGACCGCATCCAATTTGTTGAGTATAGTATTGGAGGCTATTTTGTAAATGACATCACCGAAGTCGAGGATCGGTAGGATGGTCAGTTTTACGAAGGTATGTTTGGCAGCATGAATGAAGGATGCTTTGTTGCGAAATAGGAAGCCAATTCTAGATTTAATTTTGGTTTGGAGATGTTTGATGTGAGTCTGGAAGGAGAGTTTACAGTCTAACCAGACACCTAGGTATTTGTAGTTGTCCACATAATCTAAGACAGAACCGTCCAGAGTAGTGATGCTGGATGGGCAGGCGGGTGCGGGCAGCGATCGGTTGAAGAGCATGCATTTAGTTTTACTTGTGTTTAAGAGCAGTTGGAGGCCATGGAAGGAGAGTTGTATGGCCTCGAAGCTCGTCTGGAGGGTAGTTAACACAGTGTCCAAAGAAGGGCCAGAAGTATACAGAATGGTGTCGTCTGCGTAAAGGTGGATCAGAGACTCACCAGCAGCAAGAGCGACATCATTGATGTATACAGAGAAGAGAGTCGGCCCAACAATTGAACCCTGTGACACCCCCATAGAGACTGCCAGAGGCCTGGACAACAGGCCCTCCGATTTGACACACTGAACTCTATCGGAGAAGTAGTTGGTGAACCATGCGAGGCAATCATTTGAGAAACCAAGGCTGTCGAGTCTGCCGATAAGGATGTGGTGATTGACAGAGTCGAAAGCCTTGGCCAGATCAATGAAAACAGCTGCACAGTAATGTCTCTTATCGATAGCGGTTATGATGTCGTTTAGGACCTTGAGCGTGGCTGAGGTACACCCATGCCCAGCTCTGAAACCAGATTGCATAGCGGAGAAGGTACGGTGGGATTCGAAATGGTCGGTAATCTGTTTGTTAACTTGGCTTTCAAAGACCTTAGACAGGCAGGGTAGGATAGATATTGGTCTGTAGCAGTTTGGGTCAAGAGTGTCTCCCCCTTTGAAGAGGGGGATGACCGCAGCTGCTTTCCAGTCTTTGAGCGTGTGTGAAGCCTATCCCAGATATGAAATCAAAACATATCTGCCAGAAACTCCTCCTTTTATCGCACTTAAGAAAGAAAAACATCCCCACCATCAACTGTTTTAATAATCAATTCTGTGGGTACTAGATCAAACACACACCACCCGCCAATAATTTGCAGGCAGTTGATGGTGGGGATGTTTTTCTTTCTTAAGTGCGATAAAAGGAGGAGTTTCTGGCAGATATGTTTTGATTTCATATCTGGGATAGGCTTCACACACGCTCAAACTTGGATACCAACGATTGTTTCGTGTATAGCTGTAGCCTATCAGCATCAAACATGGCTGTGAATTCATCTAAGATATATTCTCCACTAAAGTTTAGTGTCACTATCAAGTTTCATATGACTGATGTGGACTGATTTGAACATCTCGAGATGGAACTCGAGGCATGATGATGTTGATGTCGGACATGGTTGTCAGGTGAACATATGGTGACCGAGTGAGTAACTAGTGGCCATATGTAACTCAGTTTCTGGACATCAATAGCTGCAGCTAATGGTCTGCCTATCTGTAATCAGCTGAAGTAATGTGTTTCATCACAATCTTTTACACAGTGCAAGTTCTATCTCCTGTCCCTTGTTTCCACTCAGTGAGGACTTGTCTCTTACCCTGTCCGACTGTTTGAAGGCTCTCTTCAGTATAGGGTAGAACTCTGTCAGACTCCGATGGCCCTCCTCTGCGTCAGGTAGCTCAGGAACCCTATGAGAGATGGGGAGGAGGAAGAGAGAGAAAATGGGAAAGACGGAGAGAGAGGACGGTCAATAGTGTGTGAAAGGTGTATTGGAAGTCCAGAACCAGAGGTCATGAAGTAGAGAGGAGAGTAACAGCATACAGTAAAGCAGAATGGAATATGTTCCTTGTATAGCATTCAGATCAGGGAGCAGTAGTTCGAGTTAACTGACCTGTCTGTTGGAGGAGCGGTGTGGTTCTCCTCTGTGACTGGACCCTGAAACTGACCCAGGAACTGCTTCCATAGCACAGGCCCTGTTGCTCTCACCCCAAAACTACAGCATGCGCACACATCAAACAAACAAACACACAGCAAATGCAAAACACACATTCATCTTGTTAACATTGAGACTCCGAAAGCAGTGAAGGATTGGATCAAAGGAAGTGGAAGTGCACCCCTGCTAGACTCAGGGACCGCTCCTGGGGGATGGGGAGTGGAGTGAGAATTTGAAATAATCTCTCGTGGACAGACTATGTAAACACAATCGAGCATCTGACCAAATAATTTTCTGGGTGAACCGAAATAAGGGCAGGGAATTGGTAACAGAAAGACAGCATAGTAATTAAGTTATGTTGACTTTCATACCGGCAGGTCAGGCTCTGGAAGGTGCTGAGGCTCATGGGAAACAGGAAGCTGCTGAGCATGGCCCTCAGGTCTTCCTGTGACACCAGTCCAGAGTAGGTGACAACATATGCTAGCAGTGCTCGCCACACTAGGCTCCAACTCACACACAACTAACACACACACACTTTACGTTGGGGAGTAGACACACAACACTAATGACAGGAAGTGACTCAACGCTGTGGTTGCCGTGGGGATCACCCCCATATGATGTGCAGTACTACACTGCTGCTGCCTTCCCACAAATTAGTCATGATTAACACACTAACTCAGGAACAGATTTTTCTGGGCAAACATTTTAATGAGAAGTGTTCCCTCTGTCGCCACGCATACTAGCGCGCCACTTAGAGCCAATTTCCCCTCTCTGTCTCATCTAAGAGGATAACGCACGGAACAGGGCCAGATGGTGACATACAAACAGAATCAATAAAACACACACAACTACGCACACATACACAAGCAGGAGCGTACAAACACATGCATGCACGCACACAAACACAAACGCACACACTGTCTTAGCTTAAACCAATCTGGATAGATGGTATCCTCCCAATCATATCATGTGATGCTTTCACTTTTCAACAGTGACCTTGATAAGGTATTTTAGCAGTTGGCCAAATGTTTAGCCAGTGGATAATCTCTGTTTATTGGGCAATTTTCTCCACTGAGTTGGCCACAAAGTTGACTATTCTACCTTTTCTACCTATTCTACCTTTTCTACCTATTCTACCTTTTTCAGGAAGAGCGTCTGCAGCTTGTCTTGAGTCAGGCCTTGGATCTCCTGTGTATCTCCTGTTGCATTCTGGGACGCTGCTCTGTTCCTTTGTTTTGTCTTGTCTGGAGGGCTAATTCCTTGCCAGCCCAATGCTGTAAAACACACAATGTTGTCAGTCATGTCCAAGACAGATTGAAGTGTTCGGCTGTAGCTTAATGGTTGAAACTCTGTGTATATTTGTCTGCGGGTCTGTGTGTCTCTAAACAGCTATTTGAGTGACTTATGAACTGATTGTAGTCATTTGAGTTATTACGCCCTCCTATCATACAATAAGACTCCTACGTTACCTAGCTTTGGAGACTCCGGGACAAACTTCCTGTACTTGTTAGATTTCAGGCCCAGCATCTCCAGGAACACTTTGCAGGACATTGTTGCCATGTCGCTAGGGCTGTAGTGGGTCCACAGTCTGCAGTGGAGAGGAGATGAAATCATAGTCCGTTTCATTGGGTAAGTAAACCAAAGATCAGAATAGGGAATGAGAGATAGAGGGGGCAACACTCCGTGAGATATGTGCTGAAAATAAACAGAGCGAGAGCGAGAGAGAGGGTGAGGAAAAGACGGAGAGAGAGATAGAGAGAGAGAGAGAGAGAGAGGGAGAGGGACAGAGAGAAAGCGAGAGGAAGATTAAAAAGGAGAGAGGGTGAGACAAAGTGAGAGAGAGCTTCCTGAGTACTGAAACCAATTAAAGCCATGTTAAATGAACCTGTCACACAGAATCCTCTAGAGCCACATCACTAAAAGCTGGGTGACGTTTCTGGAGTGGATTTGACTGCAGGGCCCAAAGTTTTAAAAGTCAATTAGCTCTCTCTCAATGAAAAGACAAAGGACTGACCACAAAGTTAGCATTAGTTATCATGTCCTATCCAGAAGATTACTTCTGACCGTGGGGAGTACTGGAAATAGTTGGATCCGTCATCCATGATGCTTGTATGTATTGGGCCCTCTCTCCCACCTCTGGTAGTCTCTCTGTGATAAGGGGAAGCAGTAGTTCTCCAGCTCATGTTGTTGGATCTGTCCGTCTCGGTTGTAGTCAAACAGACAAAAGGCCCGGATTACATTCTTCAGGTTGCTCCCAATGCAAACAACTCAGAAGTGTTTGTGTGAACTCCTAAACTCTGTCTGCAGCTCTCTGACTTTCATCTGCACAAGCAGTGGTATTGACGCCTCTGATTTTGAAGCCTTGATCTGTTGATGCAGAGCGGAGCAGAGTGTGTTCTGTTCCCCAAAGCACTGTGTTGGGGTGAGAGGGGAAGGTGTAAACACAAGTACTGCAGACTTCTGAGAGACAGAGACGGAGCAGAGGGGAAGGGGAGGGATGTTAGAGGGATGAGGGCTGAATCAGCGAGATTACAGTAGGTTTGGGTTTGGAGGCTAGATACAAACTGATTTGTCAGACTTATTTTGTGATTGTTAATGGGGGGTAGTTGGAGTGCTATTTTTGGGTAAATGGTTTCATGAGGGGTTAGGGCAGATTGCTGGGTTTGAGTTTGGGGTACTTCTAGAGGGGTTGAGGGGGTACATTTCTGTTTGTAGGTAGTTGTAGGTTACAGGCGGTAAGTGGTAACATTTGTGGGTAATTATGCAGGTGCTATATATTTATTTATTTAATCTTTATTTAACTAGGCAAGTCAGTTAAGAACAAATTCTTATTTACAATGACGGCCTAGAAACAGTGGGTTAACTGCCTTGTTCAGGGGCAGAACGACAGATTTTTAATAAGTACAGTATGCTGTACATCTAAAGGATGACTAGCCATAAAGTAAATGGTGTTAGGTTAGCTATGGGGAGTGTTCTATAGAGCCACTGTGTGATCACTCCTTCCTCCATCTTTCCTCGTTCTCCTGCACAATTCAGCTCGTAGCTCGGGGGCACCACGGCAACCATGGAGGAACAAGAACAGATAGATCCTAAATATACCCCATTGACTCTTGGGTAATCAGAGTTTTTTTCTGTCGCCCAAAGAGTTCTCTGTCTAATTGCACTCTGATTAGCAGCACTGCCAAACGTGTCCCTGAAAGACAAGCAGGGGAGCCTCCCTCTCCCCACTGGGCTATCACACTGACATTGTCTATACGGCAGTGTGTCGCACATAATACTGTCCCTCCAAATGGAGAAGGTTAGACTGACAGAAAACAAGCTGATAGAACACCCTCAAGGCCGTATTCATTAGGCACCAAACGGAAGAAAATGGACTGAAATAATGAGAGACTACCTGAACTTAAACACTTATTCGGTTTTCGTTGCAAAAATTTAAAAAATTGTTTTCCGTTGGATTCCCTAACAAACCCCACACACCTTAACTGACCTAAAATGATAGCATCATATAGTACCCTTTAGTGTCTCATCATTTTGGGCATCATAATGAACAATACTGATTCAAGACTCGATTCCAAAGTCGTTTGAGTCCGCCATTTGATTCTGTTCTCTGTTGTTAACTTCCGAAAAATCTCCCACTGTTTGTAGAATCTAACAACTTCGATGAAAGCTTTCAGACAAGCACACCAATTACCCCTTGCATTAGGACCAGCTTTCATTCTCTTCCGCTGGAGTCAGGGGAAAGGAAACGCTAGCTATACCGTCGTGTTGTGTTTAAAAAAAGATCAAATGAAAGGGAATTTATTAAAGACAGATATATATGATTCCCCCCTCCATCTCTCCATCCCTTCCCCCAAACAAAGAGGATTCTGTGCTAATTAGAAATGTGTTAAAATCACAAAGGGGAAAGAGAGAGGACACTATTAATGAGCAGAGACACAGGGATATCATCATCCAATCTCCATCTCTATCTCTCTATCGCTATCTCTCTATCTCCTTTCTCTGCACACACGGGCTACGGCTATTCCCCCTCTCCTCTCTCCTTTTATCTGTCTTTGTTTCTTCCGTTTCTATTCCCTCTCTCGCTTGCTCGCTCTCTCTAACTTTTTGCTTTTTCTTTCTCTCTGCTTTACTCTTTCTCTTTCTCCGTCTCTCTGTCCCTTCCTCTCTCTGTCTTTCTCGCCTCCCTCGCTTCCATCCTTTTCTTGCCCTCTCTCTCTCATCCCTCTATCTCCATATCTCTCCTCTGTCTAACTCTCCCCCTCTTCCATCCAAACCTCTCCCTCTCTGCCAGCCCTTCCTCCCTCTCTCCCTTGTCTCCCATCCCTGTCCCAGCCAGTCCCAGTTCTCCATTAGGCAGCTGTGTTCAGGTTGGCATGGCTGGGGGCCTGGCATGGTGCCACAGTGAGAGTGTCTTAGCGCCCCTCGCCACCCGCCCGCCTGGCTGGCCCTGAGCTCGTTAATTAATGAAAGCTCTGTTGTTTTTGTTTACCGGCCTGTTATATGTTAATCCACCAGGATATCTGTTTGTGTGTGTGTCCTTGTGAGCTGGTTAGAATGAGGTGGATAACACAGCCACAGATCTAGTCACTCAAAGGGGCGTTTGGGGATGGGCTACTGACTGTGACTGGCTACATATCATCTCTGTCTGTCTGTCTGTCTGTCTCTCTCTCTCTCTCTCTCTCTCTCTCTCTCTCTCTCGCTCTCTCTCTCTCTCACTCTTTTTCTCAATTCCCTGTTTCTTACTTTGTCTCTCCTCTGGTTATAGTCTATATTTATACATAAAAAGTATGAACATGTATTCACACACTAAGTAGTGAATCCACTCTGGATAAGAGTGTCTGCTAAATGACTAAAGTAAATGTATATTTCTCTATCTCAAACTGACAAACCAGTGAAGCCACTGTAACTTGTCATTATTTACAGTGTCATAGGGTCAATTGTGTGGAGATGTGTGAGTCTTGGTCTGACTCTGAAGATGTCTTGTAAACAGTGTGTAATGACAGGCCTAAATAGTGTTCCCTCTCCTCTTTCTGTCAACCAGAACTCCTCCACGTGCAATCTAACCTTTCCTGTCACTATGAATTATGGGTAGGAGACAAGCAGAGGGACGCGGTTGGCTCTCTGAAGAGAGGGATGAAAGAGGAGACGGAGGGAGAGAGTCAGAAAGAAAGAAGGGAGATGGATCACAAATAGAAGTTAAGAGGAGAAATCACAGTGACACAGAGGGGAGAAAAGGGAGAGAGTGAGAGGTAGAGAGAGAAAGAGGGAAGAGGGAGAGAGTGAGAGGGAGAGAGGAAAATAAAGAGAAGAAAAGAGAGAGAGTAGATCAGAGAGAAGAGTGCTGTTGCCTTTACGTGTCTGTCAGTTAGGGGGGTAATTCCTCTCTGGTTAGAGCATGTCACTAGAGGTGGGGGATAGAGGGGGGATTTGGGAAGGTAGAGAAACTGAGACTCAAAGCGTACACCTCTACTCAAGGTGACATAGCTAAACCTCTTTTAGATGCATTTGAAGTTAAGCATGAGGAAAGTTGGACTTACAAAAATATTATTGATTGAATGAGAGGGGAATGCATAAGAAGTTCTGGAACAGCGAAAGACATAGAGAGCCCACTCAGATAGACAGCGAGAACAACACAGCGAGAGAACCCAATTACACCAGAAAGAGAGAGAGTGTTCATCATTCAAAGGTCCTTGGACGGTTACTCCAGAGGTGAGCTAATGTTCTCTCTCTAGACTGCTCCAAGGGGGTGGAGGTGGGAGGTATCAGAGGAGGGAGGTAAGGGGGGGACTGCGGTCTAATTTGAATATTGATAAGTTAGGCACGTGTGCAGGGTAAACAGCTGTGACTGGTACTTCATCATATGTGTGTGTGTATCACTCATTACCAGCCACAGCTGTTCCTCTGAGACTAACCACGCTCTGCAGAAACGACTCATCAGAGAGTGACCGGAGACACACACACACACACTCATACACACACGTGTGACTGACCTGAGCTGTGATGTACACTCTTAGAAACCTGAAAGGATTCTTCGTCTGTCCCTTGACGAACCGTTGTTGGTTCCAGGTAGAACCCTTTTGATTCAGGTCTCTCCAGAAATCTTCGATCGGGTTCAAGTCCGGGCTCTGGCTGGGCCACTCAAGGACATTCAGAGACTTGTCCCGAAGCCACTCCTGCATGGTCTTGACTGTGTGCGTAGGGTCGTTGTCCTGTTGGAAGGTGAACCTTTGCCCCAGTCTGAGGTCCTGAGCACTCTAGAGCAAGTTTTCATCAAGGATCTTTCTGTACTTTGCTCCGTTCATCTTTACCTCGATCCTGACTAGTCTCCCTGTCCCTGCTGCTGAAAAACATTCCCACAGCATGATGCTACCACCAACATGATTCACCGTAGGGATGGTGCCAGGTTTCCTCCAGAAGTGACGCTTGGCATTTAGGCCAAAGAGTTCAATCTTGGTTTCATCAGACCAGAGAATCTTGGGTCTCATGGTCTGAGAGTCTTTAGGTGCCTTCTGGCAAACTCCAAGCTGGCTGTCATGGGCCTTTTACTGAGGAGTGAGTGGCTTCCGTCTGGCCACTCTACCATAAAGGCCTGTTTGGTGGAGTGCTTCAGAGATGGTTTTCCTTCTGGAAGGTTATCCCATCTCCACAGACAAACTTTAGAGCTCTGTCAGAGTGACCATCGGGTCCTTGGTCACCTCCCTGACCAAGGCCCTTCTCCCCCGATTGCTCAGGCGGCCAGCTCTAGGAAGAGTCTTGGTGGTTCCAAACTTCTGTCATTTAAGAATGATGGAGGCCACTGTGCTCTTGGGGATCTTCAACGCTGCAGAGTTTTTTTGGTACCCTTCCCCAGATCTGTGAATGGCACGACAATGGGCCTCAGGATCTTGTCCTGGTATCCCTGTGCATTAAAATTGCCATCAATAAAATGTGTTTGTTGTTTGTAGCTTATGCCTGCCCATACCATAACCCCACCGTCATCATGGGGCACTCTGTTCACTACATTGGCATCAGCAAACCACTCAGCCACACAATGCCATACATGTAGTCTGCGGTTGTGAGGCCAGTTGGACGTACTGTCAAAATTGCTAAAACAACGTCACCCTGCTGTACCTCCTCAGGAAGTCCATGTAGTCCACCGTTACACTGTCTCTCTTAGACACCTACAGGAGGCGGCTTATGGAACATTCAATTTTCTGGCAACAGCTCTGGTGGACATTCCTGCAGTCAGCATGCCAATTGCACGCTCACTCAATAGTTGTTGCATTGTGTTGTGTGACAAGACTGCACGTTTTAGAGTGGCCTTTTATTGTCCCCAGCACCTGTGTAATGATCATGCTGTTTAATCAGGAACATTTCAGGGATCTTATATTTCATCTAATGAAATATGGGACCAACACTTTACATGTTGTGTTTATATTTTTGTTCAGTGTAGTATGGCTCCTACGTGTGCTGTACATTTTTCTTGATACATAGTGTGGTGGCCAGAAGGAAACACAGTCCCTCACAACGCAGCACAGTCATCTGCAGCACCATGGAGAGCACCATCAGAGGGCGACACAAGGTCTGGGCTAAACAGTGGTGTTCA
Organism: Brachymystax lenok tsinlingensis; assembly: GCA_030435695.1. Classification (NCBI taxonomy): domain Eukaryota; kingdom Metazoa; phylum Chordata; class Actinopteri; order Salmoniformes; family Salmonidae; genus Brachymystax; species Brachymystax lenok. Next base: position 7,791,844 of record CM059783.1, read on the forward strand.
GGACCAAGGACAGCCCTAACACAGGTGTGCACAATTTCCCCTCTGACAGGGAGCCTCGGCTGCAGGCTGTTGGACCCAATTAGTAGCCACATAAAGAGAACTCTGTGCTGTAGTGGAGGGTGTAGAGCTGTAGGGTCTCTGTGCTGTAGTGGAGGGTGTAGAGCTGTAGGGTCTCTGTGCTGTAGTGGAGGGTGTAGAGCTGTAGGGTCTCTGTGCTGTAGTGGAGGGTGTAGAGGTGTAGGGTCTCTGTGCTGTAGTGGAGGGTGTAGAGCTGTAGGGTCTCTGTGCTGTGGTGTAGAGGAGTCTGGTCTCTGTGCTGTAGTGTAGAGGAGTCTGGTCTCTGTGCTGTAGAGGAGTCTAGTCTCTGTGCTGTAGAGGAGTCTAGTCTCTGTGCTGTAGAGGAGGGTGTAGGGTCTCTGTGCTGTAGAGGAGGGTGTAGGGTCTCTGTGCTGTAGAGGAGGGTGTAGGGTCTCTGTGCTGTAGAGGAGGGTGTAGGGTCTCTGTGCTGTAGAGGAGGGTGTAGGGTCTCTGTGCTGTAGAGGAGGGTGTAGGGTCTCTGTGCTGTAGAGGTGTAGGGTCTCTGTGCTATAGAGGAGGGTGTAGGGTCTCTGTGCTGTAGAGGAGGGTGTAGAGGTGTAGGGTCTCTGTGCTGTAGAGGAGGCTGTAGAGGTGTAGGGTCTCTGTGCTGTAGAGGTGTAGGGTCTCTGTGCTGTAGAGGTGTAGGGTCTCTGTGCTGTAGAGGAGGCTGTAGAGGTGTAGGGTCTCTGTGCTGTGCATTTTGGGTAGTGTGTATCCTATGTGACTGCGATGTGTGTGTGTGTGTGTGTGTGTGTGTGTGTGTGTGTGTGTGTGTGTTCTGAATGTATTGTAATGTGCAATGTAAAGCGACCTTGAGCTATGGAAAGGCGCTATATAAATAAAACTTCTTCTTGCTGTAGAGGTGTAGGGTCTCTGTGCTGTAGAGGAGGGTGTAGAGGTGTAGGGTCTCTGTGCTGTAGAGGTGTAGGGTCTCTGTGCTGTAGAGGAGGCTGTAGAGTCTCTGTGCTGTAGAGGAGGGTGTAGAGGTGTAGTCTCTGTGCTGTAGAGGAGGGTGTAGGGTCTCTGTGCTGTAGAGGAGGGTGTAGGGTCTCTGTGCTGTAGAGGAGGGTGTAGGGTCTCTGTGCTGTAGAGGAGGGTGTAGGGTCTCTGTGCTGTAGAGGAGGCTGTAGAGGTGTAGGGTCTCTGGGGTGTAGGGTCTCTGTGCTGTAGAGGAGGCTGTAGGGTCTCTGGGGTGTAGGGTCTCTGTGCTGTAGAGGTGTAGGGTCTCTGGGGTGTAGGGTCTCTGTGCTGTAGAGGAGGCTGTAGGGTCTCTGGGGTGTAGGGTCTCTGTGCTGTAGAGGAGGCTGTAGAGGTGTAGGGTCTCTGGGGTGTAGGGTCTCTGTGCTGTAGAGGAGGCTGTAGGGTCTCTGGGGTGTAGGGTCTCTGTGCTGTAGAGGAGGCTGTAGAGGTGTAGGGTCTCTGTGCTGTAGAGGTGTAGGGTCTCTGGGGTGTAGGGTCTCTGTGCTGTAGAGGAGGCTGTAGGGTCTCTGGGGTGTAGGGTCTCTGTGCTGTAGAGGAGGCTGTAGAGGTGTAGGGTCTCTGGGGTGTAGGGTCTCTGTGCTGTAGAGGAGGCTGTAGAGGTGTAGGGTCTCTGGGGTGTAGGGTCTCTGTGCTGTAGAGGAGGCTGTAGGGTCTCTGGGGTGTAGGGTCTCTGTGCTGTAGAGGAGGCTGTAGAGGTGTAGGGTCTCTGTGCTGTAGAGGTGTAGGGTCTCTGGGGTGTAGGGTCTCTGTGCTGTAGAGGAGGCTGTAGGGTCTCTGGGGTGTAGGGTCTCTGTGCTGTAGAGGAGGCTGTAGAGGTGTAGGGTCTCTGGGGTGTAGGGTCTCTGTGCTGTAGAGGAGGGTGTAGAGGTGTAGTCTCTGTGCTGTAGAGGAGGGTGTAGGGTCTCTGTGCTGTAGAGGAGGGTGTAGGGTCTCTGTGCTGTAGAGGAGGCTGTAGAGGTGTAGGGTCTCTGGGGTGTAGGGTCTCTGTGCTGTAGAGGAGGCTGTAGGGTCTCTGGGGTGTAGGGTCTCTGTGCTGTAGAGGAGGCTGTAGAGGTGTAGGGTCTCTGTGCTGTAGAGGTGTAGGGTCTCTGGGGTGTAGGGTCTCTGTGCTGTAGAGGAGGCTGTAGGGTCTCTGGGGTGTAGGGTCTCTGTGCTGTAGAGGAGGCTGTAGAGGTGTAGGGTCTCTGGGGTGTAGGGTCTCTGTGCTGTAGAGGAGGCTGTAGAGGTGTAGGGTCTCTGGGGTGTAGGGTCTCTGTGCTGTAGAGGAGGCTGTAGAGGTGTAGGGTCTCTGGGGTGTAGGGTCTCTGTGCTGTAGAGGTGTCTGGTCTCTGGGGTGTAGTCACCCTGCTGTACCTCCTCGGGAAGTCAACGTAGTCCACCGTTACACCGTCTCTCTTAGACACCTACAGGAGACCAACAAAGTCAGACTGTTTACTCAGCGTATCTGGATCATTGGTAGAGAATGGACAAGGATGGTGATGGTGATAAGGAGGATGATAATGATCATGATAATAATGCTGACATTTAAATACGAACAGAAAGAAAAAAGTATATATTTGTCTCTAAAACTTCTGAGTGATTCCAGACTTTTGCCCACAACAACCAAAGTGAAGAGTAATCAAGTCTCCATGGCGTCAGACGGGAAGAGCAGGGTTCTGCCTGTGTAGCGTCAGGTGGGTTGAGCTGTAATTCTGGGGCTGGGTGGACGGGGAATAGGTGGTGTTCAGAACGGGTCACACCTGGGGAATCAGCCCACTGTTTTTATCCTGACCCCAACAGTGGAACAGTATCTTTCTTAAGTAAGCCACACAGCAACACACACACACACACACATATATACACATACACACAGATGGAAAGGGAGATATGCACACACACTCACACCCACATGGATAGGTAGATGTATACACACACCTATTTTGGTGGATCATAATCAAAGTCTAGTCTCTGACGGCCTGCCCTACATCCTACCACGGTGTAATCCAGTCCTTCTGCTCCCTACAGAGCTCTATGGCATTGAGTCTTATTATAGATGCCACACTGTCTAATTATCACTGCTATCAGCAGGCACCGAGCGGAACGCATAGCTAGAACCACAGGAGTACTGCACCACTCTGCATGCTCTATATACCTGGGAATGGGGCTGGGAAGACTGCTGGGTAGATAAAGTGTTCTAGTGTGAAGGTCAGACCCAGGTCATTATGTTATAGTGAATGTGCAGTGGAGTAGAGATAGAGAGTATATAATAGTGGGTAGCACCTTCACTTTTCAGACATGACGGACGCTGTTTCTTTCTTCTCTCTCTCTCTCTGTGTCTTAGTCTCTGTCAATCATCCGTCTCCATCTTCCCCTCCACTCCCTCTCTGTCCATCTATTGTTTGTCTTTCTGTCAGTCTGTCTCATTCCTCTTTCTCTCCCTTTCTCCCTCTCCAACTCCGCTCCAGGACTTCCCTGTAATTATTGGAGTAAGTGTTCTTTAACATGTAAGGCAAACACCGCCTGCTAAATAATTGATCACGATAAAGAAAGAAAGAAAACTAACCAAGCTCTCAATCTCTTCTCTGAAAGTGTTTGAGAAACAGATGAGACAAAAAGAAAAGGAAAGAGGAGGAAGACAGAGGGAAAAAAGCCGCTTGTGGCATCTCGCTCCCTCAAGCACAAAGCGACTTCCACATCAAAATGTCACCAGCACAACAGCTGCTGCTCCTGCGATATAGTCCTTTTAAAGTAAACTTTCAACAACTCCCCTCGAAAAACACCATCTTTTTAATGAACAAGGAACAGAAAGGCTGAGAGATGGGGAGGAGGAGGAAGAGGGATGGAGGGAGAGAGGGAGAAACACAAAGTGCTGATATTATGTGTGGAAATCTGTGGGAAAGACAGGCAGTCAAACTGTCAGGCGTGAGCACTGAGACGGAACAAAGAGGAACAGTGGAGACAATTACATTGGCGCTGTGGAGTGACGAGAGGCATCGCACAGCAACGCACCGCGGATGGAGGGACAAGGGATACACCGTATACATGATAAACAACTGTACTGTAGGTGTATATCACTTCCCATAATACCACTCCAGTACTGATCAATGATAAACAGGTGTGGATGAAAAACAAATGGGGGAGGTATATGAACACAAAATGTAAATGCGCGAACAGCTACATTACGTCACTAAATATTGATCAATGTCCCCACTGCTTTCATAAACAATGCAAGGGAATGATCAATTTGATCAATGAGCAATGTGACCAATGCCATTACTACTTTCAGTGACGCATCAAGAGAGTCACATTTCCCTAAGTGGTCCTCATGTACTGAACACAAATATAAACGCAACATGCAACAATTTCATTGATTTTACTGAGTTACAGTTCATATGAGGAAATCAGTCAATTGAAACAAATTCATTATGGATTTCACATGACTGGGAATATAGATATGCATCTGTTGGTCACAGATACCTTTAAAAAAAACGGGCCTCACAATGGGCCTCAGGATCTCGTCACAATGCAATTGTGTTCGTTGTCCATAGCTTATGCCTGCCCATACCATAACCCCACTGCCACCATGGGACAATCTGTTCACAACGTTGACATTAGCAAACCGCTCGCCCACACAATGCCATGTCTGCGGTAGTGAGGCCGGTTGGACGTACAGCCAAATTCTCTAAAATGACGTTGAAGGCGTCTTATGGTAGAGAAATGTACTTTAAATACTCTGGCAACAGCTCTGGTGGACATTCCTGCATTGTGTTGTGTGGCAAAACTGCACATTTTAGAGTGGCCTTTTATTGTCCCCAGCACAAGGTTCACCTGTGTAATGATCATGCTGTTTAATCAGCTTCTTGATATGCCTCACCTGTCAGGAGGATGGATTATCTTGGCAAAGGAGAAATGCCTACTAACAGGGATTTAAACGAATTTGTGCACAACATTTGAGAGAAATAAGCTTTTTGTGCGTATGGAAAATGTATGGGATCTTTTATTTCAGCTCATGAAACATGGGAAACACTTTATTTTATATTTTTGTTCAGTGTAGTTCTGAAAACAGAAAAAGGCAGTGACACCCACACCAAACATCTCTGCACAGCACTTGTCATAAAAAGTTATACAGAAACTGAGAGACCTGCAAAACTATGTAGTAAGGCGTAGTGGGAAAAGTTTTAATAATTTCAGATATGGCAACGTGTCCCCTCTACATGAGCCATAAAACCCTTCTTTAACAGTATATGACAAGGAAGCACATCACCTGTAATTACCAAGACTAACCTCATATCTTATACTGCCATCTAGTGGCCAATATCGTCAATGACAAGGCAGCGGTGTCGATGTGGAGCCCGGAGTTAGAGAATCAGCATTACTTTGTCGGACTATGCAAGAGCAGAACGTAGGACACCTCTGGGGTATACTACAAAGCAGGCTCAATGAGTTAGTCAGCTAACTTTGATAAACAACCAGAAATAACTATGGATTTTCTGGTTCTTTAAAAAAGCTCAACTTAGATATGTGTTTTTGGTTGTTGAGTCAATTAGACCATGCCAACTTCAAGCATAGTCCACTCTACCTTTATCCAGGGTCCTGACTCTATAGGCTACTACTCTACCTTTTTCCATAATATTTAGGCAAGTTAGCTGGCTAACTCATTGAACCTGCTTAGTAGTATACCCCACAGGTCGCAGATCTGTTTGTGCTGTCTTGCCAACTCCTATTATCATTGGAGTTGACAAGACAGCACAAACAGATCCCAAACCAGTGTATAAGAGACCCACACCTGCCCTCTCTTACCTTGGCCAGCATGGCATTGAGCTGAGTCTGCATGAGGGGGAAGAGGAAGGCTTCCACCACCTGTCTGAACTCCCCCCGGGTCACTGAGCCGCTCCCCTCGGGGTCAAGGGCCTTGAACGCTGCCCTCACATCCTCCAGCCTCTCACTCAGCCTCCGAGGGAGCAGGGCCTTGATCTCCCCCAGGGACAGATGCTCATCTGGGGCTGACTGTACCGATGAGACTGGGGAAGGACATGGAAGTGATTAGGAGTCTGTGTCGGTGACACTGTTTAGTGTGTTCAGTTTAGATTTATTCCAGGGTGTTGCCCTTACGGTACATTCTCATGTGAAGTTATGAGTAAGCTATGAGTTGAGAATGATATATGAATGAACTCACCTGAGTCTGACTGCAGTGCTCTTTCTGGGTTCCCCTGCTCTCTGACCTTCCACAGGTGTGTATAAAGGTGTGTGTGTATATGAGTGACCAGTCTGAGGTTGAGGGGCACCACAGGGGCTGTCTGTCTCATACCTTCTGCCTCCGGTGGAGCTGTGGGGACATGGGAGAGAGAAGGGTGGTAAATCGAAGGTGTGATGCACACAGTACTCACTGGAGAGTTTTTGATGTGTGTGTGTGTGTGACAGGTGAATCCCAGGTGAAATAATTCATGAGTGCAGGGTGTTCTGTTCCTGTGTCACATGAGGATTGTTTACAGTGTCTTACACTTCCCAACGCAAACACATCATAAATCATCTCAAGGCTACTATTATATTTGAATCGTGTGTTTAGCTATCAGGCATGCATCCTGTAGAGGAGATGGTTGCCAACTTGTCTCAGTCAATCAAAGCAACTGCAATAGGAAACATTTTATGTCGGGACGAGAGAAGAATTTAAACATAAAAGGCTATTATTATTTTACTTCAAATTAACCTTTTCATAATTAGCATAAACTTTCGCCCGAAGGTTAATCACAACATTTACATATTTGCTTCCTGCTTAGACTATTAACAGGACAAATGTTTACTAAAATGTTAGTGTTGTTTTATGCAAATTGGTCACAATGAATTTATGAATTTTCGCTTGAATGGAAAGTACCGTTCGTAATTTAGAAATATCTAAATTAGTTTCTGTGATCTCTCCAATTTAAATGCATGTTTCTAATAAATATATTATTATTTGAATTTGCTTGATTAATTTAAAGCTGCAATTAAAAAAGCACAGATGAAAAAAGGACAGGAAGAAATGTAGCCTGCTACAATTAAATTAAATCTATTCCTCTGAAGTTTAGATTATTGCGAATTGTTGCAATGCTATTTGTCCTTTTCATTCTATCATGTAGCATTTGGACAACTAATGTGGTTTCTGATTGAATGTTATAGTTACCCTCTTTCTTTATGTCATGTAGCTCTGGATAGATTGAAATTGTTGCTCTCTGAGTCTGACCTGCGTTTTCCCTCGGTTTCTTTGAAGAGCTTCGGAAAAGCGCAGGAGAATGCAGAGATCGCGTTGTGGTTGTCATATAGATATATTGGCACCGTTCTATAGTTCCAGACTCATCCCGCTATAGTTTATGATTGGATGGAAGTTATTTCAGGAATTCCCTTCATGCCTTTGCCTCCACTTCAAGCTAAATATTCTTCATCCCGAGTAGTAGACCCTCACTCAACAGTAAACACTCCCCATCGAGTGGTTAGTGATAAGGACTATGGTGATACTGTAGATGTCTATGGTTGTTGTATAGCTTACTGAAGTAATAATAATAATAATCATGTATTCAACTTCTATAGCGCTTTTCATTAAAAAATGTATCTCAAAGCGCTTGAAAAAGCAAAACGATCAATAATCAAATAAAACAGATACAGAATATGATAAGAGTAAGTCTGGACTACGAGTTTCAACCAGAGTTGAGCGTTTTGGGTGTGTCAAGCCTCCAACAGATGGAGAAACAGGTGAGGGAACCACAAGGCTTGAGCAGAGGGTGGTTGCCAACGGAAGTACCAACATTTATACTTTGACTCAGAATTGCTAGCAAAAAATGCACGTGCATTGAAGACATCACACACAACACAATTGCCCTGAAGACGTAACTTTATTAATAAACCAGCAAGCAAGCATGTAAAGTACGATGCATTATACCCAGGTTAGGACAACCCTACAGGCATATAAAAACCAAACAAGCAGTACACACCATTACCCTTGTAGAGGGGGGCTGCAGCAGGATTGCCAACGGTCGTAAACAGAGAGAATGAGAGAAATTAGAGTTTATTTCCCTTTTTGTTTATTGTCTATTCCACTTGCTTTGGCAATGTAAACACATGTATCTAAAGCCAATTTAATTGAATTGATAGAGAGATACAGACAGAGTGAGAGAAACAGAGAGAGAGAGAGAGAGAGAGAGAGAGAGAGAGAGAGAGAGTGAAATAGGGATGTCCTAAAGCAGAGAACTGAGCCTGTGGGAGGGGTCGGTTGAGGTTGTTACATCCACATCAATGAAGACATTCACAAGTGTCCAGCAGAGCAGAGGGGTTGGGGGAGTCTACTGGTCTCTCTGGGGGTATTTACAGCAGAGAGGAGGAGGAGAGAAAGAGATGCAAGCAATGGAATAGAAAAGGGTCTCTGATAACAGACATAGAGGGCAATGATGTTTTGATGCCTAACCTTTGGGAAGGGATGGATACATCCAACCACCCAACTTTGGAAACAGTCTGAAGGGACATGTACTTGAGGGATAGCACACAGAGAATGCTGGTAACATGGAGGGATACTCTGTTGTTTCAGTGTAGTACATTAACTCTATAGGTGGCTATGGGTCTGAGGACAGAGAAAGGCATCACTTTAGCAGCATGAACAAACATAACTAATATAAAAGGCAGTTGTGATGTGTCATTTTTGTGATTTTGCTCACACACGAGCATGTACACACACACACACACACACACACACACACACACACACACACACACACACACGCATTCCCCATTCACTTCAGCAAGAAAGGCTGATACAAAAAGTCTAGTGCTGATTAAGCTAATGCCCATTGAAAGCCTTTTTGTAACAAACAAGCTATGTAATGTACTGAAAGTGAAAAAACGTATGATAAAAGGAAGGTCTAGGTAAAGTAGGAATTGACCAGGATACAGCTAAAACGGAACACTTGCTCTGTATCAAGGGGCAGTCATGGGTGGTCTCTATACTTGACTCTGGGCTGGACTTATGATTCCCCACCATAGCATTCATACAGCGTTTAAAAAACATAACAACACTGTCTCAACGTTAAGTGTTGAACGAGACGTGTAAGGTTCCTCTGTATAGGTTTGGCGACGGCGCCACAAACTTCCATGCGTTTCCCTCAGGCTTGGGGCCACTGCCACAACTTGCTATAGAGCACTGGTATATACATACATACACAGCGGTACATACTGAAGAGGAATGGGATGATGGGTGGAGAGGGGGAACATAGATGGGGGTGGGGGATGGGATCTGTGCCACATTAGGCTAAAACAGGATCTCGCTGATTGGCTGAGAAACTGAGCGTTTGATTGATAAATCAAAATTGATTTGTGAGCTTTTGAAGGATGCACTCTTTATATTGATTGGTGTGTTGATTGACTAATTTATTGGGTGATTTATTGGTTGGTTGATTGACAGCTATAGTCTTTGCCGGTGGAGCGATTGATATATACAGCATATCCAATACGTGATTGTTTGATTGATTGATTGATTTATTGAGTGATGAAGAGAGGCAGAGGAGTGTTGTCCGTGTTCGTGTCGTTGTGGTCAGTCCGTCCGGTCCTCACAGGCCGAAGTCAAAGGTCAGGTCAGACTTGCCCATCTTCTGTCTATACACAGTGTCAAACTTGTCATTCATAGACACGGTGAAGATGTCCTGCCACAGTCCCACGCGACCTGACAGAAGAAACATTTACATGATCATATATCACTTATGTTTTAGCTATGAATGAGAGGAATGGCCAAGAGGAATTGTCAGTAGTCAATATGAATGTTATTATTTTGAAACCTTCTTTATTGCATATTGATCAGCTCATAGGCTATCTAAGCTTCCGTATGACTCCCAACCATGTACAGATCCATAATTACCCTCGATAGAGATGAGCAAAACAGACTGTATGAAACAAATTATACAAATACTGAGCTATATTGTATGCTACATTTTTTGGGGGAAATTATATTATTTAATACTAATACAATTGCTCAGAGAAAGAGATTTTGTTTAACAAGTTATATTTAGCAAAATAGCCCCATAACGTCAAAGATACAACAGCATATTTTACTGTAGGTAATCAAATTAAAAATATAAAATAAAATGTAATTTGTCACACGCATGGTAAACAACAGGTGTAGAATTGAAGTTAAACGCTTACAGCCCTTCTCAACAATGCAGAGTGAAAATAGAAATAATAGTAGAAAGATAATAACACAAGGAATATATACACAATGAGTAACAATAATTTTGCTATATACACAGGGTACCAGTACCGGGTCGATGTGCAGGGGTTCGAGGTATTGGAGGTAGATATGTACATAGTGTGTTTAGGAAGTATTCAGACCCCTTCACTTTTTCCACATTTTGTTACGTTACAGCCTTATTCTAAAACTGATTAAATAAAAAAATTGTCCTCATCAATCTACACACACAATACCCCATAATGACAAAGCAAAAATATGTTTTTAGAAATTTTTGCAAATGTATAAAAAAAAAAAAAACTGAAATACCTTACTTACATAAGTATTCAGACCCTTTTCTATGTGACTCGAAATTAAGCTCAGGTGCATTCTATTTCCATTGATCATCCTTGAAATGTTTCTACAACTTGATTGGAGTCCACCTGTGGTAAATTCAATTGATTGGACATGATTTGGAAAGGCACACCCGTCTATATAAGGTCCCACAGTTGACAGTACACGTCAGAGCAAAAACCAAGCCATGATGTCGAAAGAATTGTCCGTAGATCTCCGTGACAGGATTGTGTCGAGGCACAGATCTGGGGCATTGAAGGTCCCCAAGAACACAGTGGCCTTCATCATTCTTAAATGGAAGAAGTTTGGAACCACCAACTCTATCTAGAACTGGCTGCCCAGCCAAACTGAGCAATAGGGGGAGAAGGGCCTTGGTCAGGGAGGTGAAAAAAGAATGCGATGGTCACTCTGACAGAGCTCCATAGTTCCTCTGTGGAGATGGGAGAACCTTCAAGAAGGACAACCATCTCTGTAGCACTCCACCAATCAGGCCTTTATGGTAGAGTGGCCAGACGGAAGCCACTCCTCAGTAAAATGCACATGACAGTCCGCTTGGAGTTTGCCAAAAGGAACCTAAAGACTCTCAGAAACAATATTCTCTGGTCTGATGAAACCAAGATTGAACTCTTTGGCCTGAATGCCAAGTGTCACGTGTGGAGGAAACCTGGCACCATCCCTACGGTGAAGCATTGTGGAGGAAGCATCATGCTGTGGGGATGTTTTTCAGCAGCAGGGACTTGGAGACTAGGGAAAGGGGGGTACTTAGTCAGTAGTACAACTGAATGCCTTCAACTGAAATGTGTCTTCCGCATTTAACCCAACCCCTCTGAATCAGAGAGGTGCGGGGGGCTGCCTTAATCGACATCCATGTCTTCAGCGCCCGGGGAACAGTGGGTTAACTGCCTTGTTCAGGGGCAGAACGACAGATTTTTACCTTATCAGCTCGGGGATTCCAACTTGCAACCTTCCGGTTACAAGTCCAACACTAGTCCAACGCTCTAACCACTAGGCTACCTGCCGCGGACTAGTCAGGATCGAGAGAAAGATGAACGGAGCAAAGTACAGAGAGATCCTTGATGAAAACCTGCTCCAGAGCGCTCAGGACCTCAGACTGGGGGCAAAGGTTCACCTTCCAACAGGACAACGACCTTGGCACACAGCCAAGACAATGCAGGAGTGGCTTCGGGACAAGTCTCTGAATGTCCTTGAGTGGCCCAGCCAGAGCCCGAACCCAATTGACCATCTCTGGAGAAACCTGAAAATAGCTGTGCGGTGACGCTCCCCATCCAACCTGACAGAGCATGAGAGGATCTGCAGAGAAGAATGGGAGAAACTCCCCAAATACAGGTGTGCCAAGCTTGTAGCGTCATACCCAAGAATACTCTAGGCTGTAATCGCTGCCAAAGGTGCTTCAACAAAGTACTGAGTGAAGGGTCTGAATACTTATGTAAATGTCATATTTCAGTTTTTGCTTTGTCATTATGGGGTATTGTGTGTAGATTGATGAGGAGAAAAAAACGATTTAATACATTTTAGGATAAGACTGTAATGTAAGAAAATGTGGAAAAAGTAAAGGGGTCTGAATACTTTCTGAATGCTCTGTACATAAGGGACACTGAGGGGGTGACATCATCAATGTACTTATTAATGAAGCCACTGATGTGGTAAACTCCTCAATGTTATCGGATGAATCCCGGAACACTTTCCAGTCTGTGCTAGTGAAACAGTCCTGTAACTTAGCATCCGCTTCATCGGACCACTTCCGTATTCAGCATGTCACTGGTACTTCCTGTTGGGAGTTTTTGTTTGTAAACAGGAAACAGGAGGATAGAGATTTGGTCAGAGGGCCATGTATGCATTTCTGTATGTGGAGTAATGGTGATCATGGGTTTTGTCGCCTCTAGCTGCACAGGTGACATGCTGGTAATAATGAGGTTAAACGGATTTCAGTTTCCCTGCATTCAAATCACAGGCCACGAGAAGTGCCCCCTCTGGATGTGCATTTTCTAGTTTCCTTACGGCCCTATACAGCTCGTTGCGTGCTGTCGTAGTGCCTGCATCGGTTTGTGGTGGTAAATAGACAGCGTCGAAAAAATATAGACGAAAACTCTCTTGGTAAATAGCATGGTCTGCTTAAAACCTGCTTATGAGGTTTTCTAACTCAGGCGAGCAAAAACTCGAGACTAACATTAGAGAACGCGCACCAGCTGCTGTTACCAAAGAGACACAACCTCCCCCCTTCTCCTAACCTAGGATGCAGAATATCTAGAGCTGCCGACTCGTTGAAGAACAAATCTTAATCCAAATCGAGGTTAGCGATCGCTGTTCTGATGTCCAGAAGACGTTTTCGGCCATAGGAAATGATGGCGGAGACATTATGTACAATAAAAGCTACGATCAGCATAAGAAAACACAAAAGAGCAGAATTTGACAGCTCGTAAAACGGGCGCTATCTAACGCACCTTCATCTCATACAGGGTTCTTTTCTACTTTGCATCCTTATTTCGGCGCTACCACTGGTGTGCGTAGCCAAAGAGCTCTATTTTCATGTTATCCAACACATGTAAATTCCGGGAGTTGGAATTGGTACTTGGATTGGAACCGGTGCTATGGCCAGATTACATTAAAATAGAGCTCTTTGGCCACGCACACCAGTTTGGCGTCGAAATAAGGGTGTATAAACAGAAAATAACCCAATCCCTACTGGTGTTGGATCTTTGATGTTACGGGACTATTTTGTTTCCACTGGTCCTAGGTCCTTTGTTAAGATAAACGGCAGCATGAATTTGACCCAATACCAGGACATTTTTGCCAAAAACCTGGCTGCCTCTGCCAGGAGGCTGAAACTTTGCCACAAGTGGATCTTCTAGCAAGACAAGGACACATCAAAATCCACAAAGAAATGGTTCATTGACAGCAAAATCAACATTTTTCAATGGCCATCTCAGTCTACAGATTTGAACGCCATTGAAAACCTGTGGTTTGAATTGAAGAGGACAGTCCATAAGAGCAGACGATGGATATCAAGGATCTGGGAAGATGTTGTATGGGGGAATGGTCTAAGATCCCTCCCAGTGTGTCCTCCAATCTCATAAAACATTTGAGAAAAAGGCTCATGGCCATATCTGCACAAGGTGAGGTATTGAAAACAGGGGGGGCAATAATTTTGACCCCTATCTTTTTGAGAGAAAATTACTTGTTAAACAGAATCTCTTTCTCTGAGAAATTGTATTAACATAAAATAATTTCCCCAATTTTTGGAGTATACCATATAACTCAGTATTTGTATTATTTATTTGATACAGTCTTTTTTGCTCATCTATCAAGAGTGCCAATAATTTTGGGTCTATGTATGTATGCCTATGTCTGCAGACATGGACTCACCTGTCCTCCAGTAGTGTGTATAGGACTGTGTGTTTATGGCCCTATTAGCTCAGAGCTGTGTGTTAGACCAGCACCAGGTCAGAGGCTAGGGTCCATGCACTAAAAGAAAAAGAATATGGAGAAAACAAGACAAATCTGACAACAAATCATAAGAAAAAACAACAAAAATCTACAATGATCAACATGAAAAATTAAATCATAATTATATTAAAATGACATTCGTAAATCATAATGCAAGAGAAAGTACAACAAATGTGAACGGATTTCCAAACTGAACAGTAAGGTGCAACTCCTTGTGCCAGAAATCACTGAGCTGTAATTACTATGTTTAACCACAGGGAGGCGTGGCAGAGCAAAAATAGGAGTGAATGGAAATGCCCTTAATGAACGGTCCAGAGTGCGATATTCCCTATTCCTTTGAAGGTTTATGTTACTGCTGGGGTATATACATCTGATTCATGATCGGTGGTTTGCTAAATCTCTAGTTTGCTAAATCTCTAGTTACTCTCTGCCCCTAACAGACCAAGGATCAGCCTTCCGCAACCCAGTGCTAACCTTCACCATTATGAGCCAAACAACTAAACTGGCCCTGGATCATTGCTTATAGACTACACGCAAACACATATTACGTCACTGTTCTACATTGCCTACATACAAATCTGGTCTAGGTTGACTCATCCTCAGCCAGCCGAGACATAAACTCCCCCACGGTTAGCAGAGATATAAAGCCATATAAACTGAGTTTCCCCAGCTGACTATGCTTTGAAGAGTGTGCGTGCAGCAGCGGACACATAGCAGGTTGCGGTATTTTGGTGTACGGCTGAGTCTCACACATTCCGTTCTGATATCCTCTTTCTTTGTCTCTGTCATTCTCTTTCTCCCTCTCTGTTCCCCCTCTTCTATCTGAGTACACCATTTCATGCACTGCAACCATGCTTAGGTTACTGTCCCTCTTGGCACACAGCCTTCACCCCTTCCATTCACTTTACGGCACAAAGCACGCAATGCTTCAGTAACCTTACAGATCTCTTTACTTATTCAACTCTGTCGTCGGGAGATATTCTGAAATCTCTGCCTTCCTCCGTAACGATCATTCCGCGGCTATCTAATCTTTAGTGTCTGACTACCCCTCACTTCCGTTTTCTTTCCTCATTATCTTCCTTTCCTCTATCCCTCTATCCCTCTCTTCCTCGCTCTCTACCTCTGTCCTTCCCTATCTCTCTCCCACTCCCCCATATCTCTTGCTCCATCTTTCTCCCTTCCTTCCTTCTCTCCCTACCCCCTCTATATCTCTACCTCCTTCCTTCCCCCATCCCTCCCCCCTCTCTCCATCCTGCAGATGGAGAGGGCCTCACCCCTGCAGATGGAGAGGGCCTCTGAGTTGCAGCACTGCTCTATGAGCTGGTTGCAGCTCTCCACCATGGTCTCCAGCTGGGCCTTGTCACACGAGACACCCAGGAACCTCGCCAGCTGCCCCACCAACGTCCCCAGGTCCTGGAGAGAGAGAGGGGGGAGAGCAGGAGAGGAGATGAGAGAGAGAGGGGGGGAGGGGTAGAGGAGAGAGAGTCGGGAGGGGGAGAGGAAAGAGAGGGGGAGAGGAGGAGAGTAGAGGAGAGAGAGGGGGAGAGGAGGAGAGAGAGGGGGAGAGTAGAGGGAAATGAGTCAAAGACACAAGAGAAATTCAAATAAAATAGTAATTATATTTAGTCACCTCCAAAATGATCTGCATTTTACATGCATGTTACCTCATTTTTACACCCCAGTGAAACAGGAAGCCATGGAAGGCCACAGTACAGTTCCTTAAAGGGGCAATCAGCAGTTGTTACATCCATTTTTGGACTTCTGAATTCATGATATGTACCCATTGATTCTTGAAGAATATAACTTATAAATGCCTCATGAGCTTAGTTCAACTGCCGTATCCCATCAGAAACCAATATATATACTTGTCTTACTCCGTTTGTAAACAAATACATTTCTAACAAACACTATGTAGCTTCAAAACATGATTAAAACTATAATTTTGATACCATGGATGGTCAGTCCTTGCATCCATAGCTGTGTCTATGAATTTGAGAGTGGTTACATTTCTCCAGCCCCATCCCTCAGCTTTTTACCTAAATCAGGGGTGGGAAGACGGCTTTGTTATTGTTTCTACTGCTGATTGCGCTTTAAGCTGAGACTAAATTAAAAAAGTTGAATGTTAATGCAGATTTATAAAAAATATATATATTTAGGGGTGCCAATAATGTATTGATTATTATTCATCTATTTGAGAAATCATATTATTACTTGTTAAACAAAATGTATTTCTCTGAGCAAAATAAAATAATACATTTTTGGAGAATACCATATAGCTCAGTATTTGTATTATTTATTTTATACAGTATTTTTTGCTCATCTATCAAGAGTGCCAATAATGTATGAGGTGACTGTACCAAATGATCTCTTCTTATCACTCCCAAATGACCTATGAGCTAGAATTTGATCATGTCTTATTAATAGGCAGTATAGGGCGGGTTGCAGTACTTTCTATTCCATACACAACGCTGTCACACCACTGTGACAAGGTAGTTGGGCTGGATTTATAGGGGGAAGGGGGGAATTTCAGCCAAAGGGGTATGGGTTTCTTGTTTCTAGGAAACCATGCACAAAATGTATCATTTTACAAAATATACTGAACAAAAATATAAGGCATTATCGCTGGGATATGAGGTAACAGTGGTAAAAAGTACAACATGTTTGTTAGGTGTTAAGCCTGTGTTGAAAGATAAAAAGTGATTGTGTTGAATTTTGTTTGGAAAACAAAGATAGACATGGTTATAAAAAAGTAGTGGAGGTATTTAATTCAGTACAGACATTTGTAGACGGCTTAATATGCCCTGTTCCGCTTGTCCAAAATAAGAAGTCTCTGTTGGCACAACTTACCCCGGGTTGAGCCAAGAGACCACTTTTTGGGGACAAGCTATGTTTTCAAAACTGTAATGTTTACATGTATTCTGATTATTTCCAGGGATACACAACATCCTGAAATCTATGTAGATATCATTGTTAGAAAGAATACTAGATTTCCATTGACGGAGTGATGTAAAAAGCATCTCAACTTCCTCCACTCTCCCTTACATCTCAGACAGAGAGGGGGTTGAACTCTGACTCCGAACAGCTGATTTTGTCATCGAGACACGTGTTCAGCTCCTGCTCTGCGTTATCTAGCGGTTATACATTGGAGTTTCATTGCCTTGCAATAAAGAGGCTGAATTTCTGTCTGTCTATGTGGACGGTTATAAACTTTGACCACAGTTCCTTTTTTCTTTCTATAGAAACAGAAGTTTTCTTACCCTTCTATGACACACTTACTCAGCAAATACCCGTGACTTACATGTTACTGTTTTTCTCAGTTGCGTACCAGCCATTTTTGGATCTGTGTTGAAACGTATCTACAGCAGTACAGCAATGATCGAATCCTCAAATACATTTCCAGAACTTGGAGAGTTGGAGAGTTATATGGAAAGATGGAGGAAATGGGGACTGTCTACTTGCTACAATATTGTTGACATGCAGAGCATGAAGTTGGGTTACCCATAAGTCATCATCTTCCACATTGTGAACTTTAATAGAGCTTTGCTATGGTGATGATTGAGCCCTATACATTCATAGTTGTGTTCCTCCGTTCTATTCACCTTTTTTTTATTTATTTGCATTTATTTATTTATTTTTTTACCCCTTTTTCTCCCCAATCTTGTGAGTTACAGTCTTGTCTCATCGCTGCAACGCCCCTACAGACTCGGGAGAGGCGAAGGTCGAAGGCCACGCGTCCTCCGAAACACGACCCAACCAAGCCGCACTGCACGCTTAACCCGGAAGCCAGCCGCACCAATGTGTCGGGGGAAACTTGCGGATAGTGTTTCTGCGCACCAACGCAAAGTCTATATAGCAATGAGCAAACCAACCTTTGTGTTGAATACATGGAACTGGATTGTGATGATACCAATGAATGTGCTTATTTATAAAAAAAAATTTATCAGGAATAATATTTGTGTATGAAATTGTTTGGTGTAAAAAAACTGTAACCTGTTTGCTTTCTAAGAAAGATAGGCTACATGAGCTTCTTGCCCCCAACAGTGTCAATGCTGTAACTATGTTGTAACAGTGATAGTCACTTTAAATGATAGTGAATAAGATCACGTCCTGGAAGGCTTGCTATAGTGTATATACTGTATAAATGTTCATGTTTGCAAATTATTCCTAATAAGAACACGCTGTGTTTCTGGGCGGGTGTTGTGTGTGTGTGTATGTGAGCAAAAGAGCATGCATGCGTTTGTGTGTGTGTGTTTCTGTGCAATGCAGCCCTGAAGGGACCTTTGGAACAGCAAACAACACTATTGATTTGCCCCCATTCTGCCCCAGTGAGAGTACAGTTACAGTTATGTTCCATTGACCAGAACTCTGGTTGCCACGTAGCTCTGAGGGTGGTACGATTATCATAGGGGTTAGATAGTATGGATAAAGTTAGAGTGCCATTGGTTTGGGATAGGATAGAGCAGGACCACCTGGCCTTCTAGAGGCTTCCAGAAAGATCTTATGTATAATGGTGGGTTTTGTCTAGCTGACTACTCACTGTACCTCTAGGGTAGAGGTTCTGGTAAGGTTTGGTGTTAGTTAGATATATGGTAGACAGTAGATGTAGACGAGTGACGGAGGGAGAGAGAGAGAGCTAGGGAGGAAAGCGTTTTTTTTACCTTGTACATGTCTTCATATTTCAGGAAAATTATGTTTGAGTCCATGCGATGCTCCCAGAACTCCTGCACATGCTCAAACCAGGAACCATATCCCACTATGAGACAGAGAAAAATAAGGCGAGAGAGAGAGATATAGGTGAAGAGAGTTTAGTGAGTTTCCCCAGCTGACTAGGCGTTCTCTTCCCTCTTCACGCATCCTGGCCTGATCAGTTACTTAATGCCTAAATAATGCCAGGCCTCCCTGTTAGCCACCCATTCCTCTTAGTCTCAATTAAGAAAAGTAGTCCAGTGTAGACCGAAGACACATGAAGAATAGTGACTCCCCCTGCACACCTGGGCGGGTGAACCCTGAACTCTAACACTCACGCTTGTCGTTCATGAAGCGTCTGCAGAACTCCTGGAAGGTTCCGCGGTAGCTTAGGGTTCTGAGGGAGCGGTGGAACTGGTAGTAAGACACCACAAGATCTTTAGGGTTCCTCGCCATGTAGATCACCTACAGGAGAACCACATAGACAATTAGGATTGAATACATGGAAACATTATACAAACGTTATACAAACCAATTGAAGTGTACTCTAACCTTGGACTCTCCATTGTGCATGGCTGTAGGCAGGAAGCGGTAAGGCAGGTGGCTTTTGATCAGACGAGGAGATGTCAATTCCTGGGAAAACATAGAGGAAACGTCATCATAACACTGGGAACAGAGACGGTATAAAACAAGGAGCAGAAAAACACCCAATCCATTTCTTGCTTTGCATTGAAATATGGTGCTGCATGTGGTGGGCTGAGTGTTTCGATTAACTATACCTGTCTGTTTTACAAGCAAGTGATTCAGGATCAGGAAGTAGTAATACTCAGTGCTGTAGTCCTACCTGTATGATGTCTAGGCCAGGCTGAGGGTACTCCAGAACAGTAGTAATACTCAGTACTGTAGTCCTACCTGTATGATGTCTAGGCCAGGCTGAGGGTACTCCAGAACAGTAGTAATACTCAGTACTGTAGTCCTACCTGTATGATGTCTAGGCCAGGCTGAGGTACTCCAGAACAGTAGTAATACTCAGTGCTGTAGTCCCTACCTGTATGATGTCTAGGCCAGGCTGAGGGTACTCCAGAACAGTAGTAATACTCAGTACTGTAGTCCTACCTGTATGATGTCTAGGCCAGGCTGAGGGTACTCCAGAACAGTAGTAATACTCAGTACTGTAGTCCTACCTGTATGATGTCTAGGCCAGGCTGAGGTACTCCAGAACAGTAGTAATACTCAGTACTGTAGTACTACCTGTATGATGTCTAGGCCAGGCTGAGGGTACTCCAGAACAGTAGTAATACTCAGTGCTGTAGTCCTACCTGTATGATGTCTAGGCCAGGCTGAGGGTACTCCAGAACAGTAGTAATACTCAGTGCTGTAGTCCTACCTGTATGATGTCTAGGCCAGGCTGAGGGTACTCCAGAACAGTAGTAATACTCAGTGCTGTAGTCCTACCTGTATGATGTCTAGGCCAGGCTGAGGGTACTCCAGAACAGGAAGCTGCTCATCGATGTTCATCAGACCAATCTCATCTGGTTCCGCCCCCTGACTCACTAGATACACCACTTCCTGAAGGAGACTGGTACCTGGGAGAAGGAGAGGGGGGGTTAGGAGAATCAAGAGGAAAAAGTAAATGGGTAGTCATTTGTCTAAATGTAAATTTACACCAATGAGGGCAAACTTCACAGACCAAACTACACCATTATAGTGCTATGTTTAGCAAACATTTACCAACCTCACACCCCAAATGATCTACACTGAACAAAAATATAAACGCAACGTGCAACAATTTCAAAGATTTTCCTGAGCTACAGTTCATATAAGGAAATTTGTCAATTGAAATAAAGGCCATAATCTATTTATTTCACATGACTGGGAATACAGATATGCATCTGTTGGTCACAGATACCTTATAAAAAGGTAGGGGCGTGGATCAGAAAACCAGTCAGTATCTGGTGTGACCACCATTTGCTTCATGCTGCGCGACACATCTCCATCAAAATAGAGTTGATCAGGCTGTTGATTGTGGCCTGTGGAATGTTGTCCCCCTCCTCTTCAATGGCAATGCAAAGTTGCTGGACATTGGCGGGAACTGGAACATGCTGTCATACACGTTGATCCAGAGCATCACAAACATGCTCAATGGGTAACATGTCTGGTGAGTATGCAGGCCATTGACGAACTGGGCCATTTACAGCTTCCAGGAATTGTGTACATACCCTTGCGAACATGGGGCCGTGCATTATCATGCTGAAACATGAAGTGATGGGAGCGGATGAATGGCACAACCCCACCGACACCATGGGGCATTCTGTTCACAATCAGCAAACCTCTCGCCCACACAACGCTACACGTGGTCCGCGGTTGTGAGCCCGGTTTGACGTACTGCCAAATTCTCTAAAACGGCGTTGTAGGCAGCTTATGGTAGAGAAATGAACATTAAATTCAGTGGCAACAGCTCTGGTGGCATTGTGCTGTGTGACAAAACTGCACATTTTTGAGTGGCCTTTTATTGTCCCCAGCACAAGGTGCACCTGTATAATGATCATGCTGTTTATTCTGCTTCTTGATATGCCACACCTGTCAGGTGGATGGATTATCTTGGAAAAGGAGAAATGCTCACTAATAGGGATGTAAACAAATTGCTGCACAAAATTTGAGAGAAATGTGCTTTTTGTGTGTATGGAACATTTATGGGATCTTTTATTTCAGCTCATGAAACATGGGACCAACACTAAACATGTTGAGTTTATATTTTTGTGCATACCGAATGCTGCAATGCTAGTTTGGCTATTTTAGCTAGCTAACCATAGCTTGGTAAGTAGCTAAGCTAGCACCAAAGCTAGCACAGTATCTGGATCTTCCCCTTTTCCACCGCAGTTTCAGATGAGCAGCACTCAGTGAGTCAGAGTTAAACCTAATGTAAAAATAGCTAGTGCTCCTAATGGAAGTACCAATGCCAAAGAGGAGAAAAGGACATAAGATTTTTTTTGCTAGCTAGCTAGCTAACTACACTACAATTCCTAATGGACTGGTAATATGTAGTCTGCAAGATAGCTATACATATTTTGCCAGACAGTAAATAAATGATTTAGCTAATAAATCAGAATCTAATTCATGTTAATAAGTTAACCCCATCATTGTTCAGTTCAGCCATTTTTGTCATATAATGGTATTTGGTCAAATGATTATGGCACGGTTCAAAGATAGAGATTGAGAGAGAGAGAGCATACCCATGTTGAGGCATGGAGAGGACGAACAGGTCATCAGGTGAGAACTTGGAATTTGTGTTATAAGGCAGTCTGGTAAAGTACTTTGACCAGCAATTTACATCGCAATCAGATTGGAACTATCAGTTCAACTGCTCATCGTTGCTGACTTAGTCCAAGTGCTATAACAAAACAGTTGTTGCCTAGATTCTGATTTCATATCGTTGTCATGGCAGGGGACAGAGACAGTCAGTGGAGAGAGCGCGAGAGAGAGCATTGCCCATGTTGAGGCAGGGAGAGAACGAATAGGTCATCAGGTGAGAATTTTGAATGTAGTGGTGAAGAAACAATGGTGAACACACAAATTAAAATATTTAAATGTAGTCCTATAAGACATGCCTTTTGGACGTATTATTGTTCAAGTTTATTCATATTTTGGCAAAAGAAAGGCCCTTCTATTTTGGCAATAGAAAGTAAGACACTGTTGTCATGTTTGATGAAGGGGACTGAGCCACAAGTCAGGGACTAGTTGAGTACAGATGACAGGGGCAGAGCAACCGAACAAATCTAAGTTATCGACATCAGCACCAGCACAAAGCCAAATCAACCACATCCCAAGTTTATTGTAATCTAGAAGTGAGCTGACAGAGTTTTGTCATTTCAAGCAAAGTGGTTTCAAGATTCCCCCTGGCTGCATTACAGTGCCTCTTTAAAGGGGGTTTTCCAAAGTTTTTCTGACTAAGAGGTCACGGCTTTGGCAAAAACTCAGACCCTGCCTTTTATTGTCCCCAGCACAAGGTGCACCTGTGTAATGATCATGCTGTTTAAACCGCTTTTTGATATGCCACACCTGTCAGGTGGATGGATTATCTTGGCAAAGAAGAAATGTTCACTAACAGGGATGTAAACAAAGTGGTGCACACAATTTGATAGAAATATGCTTTTTGTGCACATGGAACATGTATAGGATCTTTTATTTCAGGTCATGAAACATGGGACCAACACTTAACATGTTGCGTTTATATTTTTGTGCAGTATAATTTTATACCGAATGCTGCAATGCTAGTTTGGCAATTTTAGCTAGCTAACCTTAGCTAGCACCAGGCTTATGAAATTGGAAGAAGACTATTGAGAAGTTTTCAGCTCATGCTAAACAATTTCACAAAAATCAAACCCTGTGGACTTAGTTATCTACTGCTTTAGCCAGACAAGAGGAAGCAAAACATTGTCTCCTGTAACTTGTAGGTTCAGTGAAGTTCTTCGCAAGACAGGGTAAGGCCTTAAGAGGTCATGAGGAAGAACATGAAAATCTTTAGGAACCTTTAAAAGGCAGAAGACGACAAAGTCCTTCAGAGCTGGTTAAAGAGGCGCAACCATGATTACACTAGCCCCAAGATACAGAATGAGATTCTTAACTTAATGAGCAATGACAATTTGAAGAATAGCCAAAAATCATCTGAACAGTGAGTATTGAGGAGAAAAAATGCAAGGAAATCAAAAGACCGCAGTGGCAGCTGTCCAGATAACTCACCCAAAGGGCTTTGACTTCTCAAATAGGGCATAAATCTTACACAATATGATGCCCCATCACCTTATTAATTCATTAACTGACTTAGATAACTAGCCAGTTAAACTTAGGGGTCGCGTTAACACAGAATTCTTCATTTCTCACAGCAGGAAAAAAAGATAAAACAAGTAAGATATCTCTTGCTGTGTTTTATAAACGCAGATCTAAAATGCTTCTTCTTGTAGTTTCTGCTCGGCGTCAAGACAAATGTTGTGCTTCAGTTGCACTTCTCCACTAGGATGAGAATTCATGAACAGGCATTCTATCAGCAGACAGCGCTCTGACTGAGGTGTACCTTTCTTCTCAGGTACTTTTCTCTGTTCTTTTCTCAGGTAAAATTCAAGATGAACTTTAATCAAAACATTGGGAAATGTAGATGGCTACATTATATCTATGATGAACATTAGAAATGATGGCCATGCATCGTTTTTGCCAAAAAAAAATTGCTTTTTCATCGTAAACTCATTTACTTGTGTGGCTGCCAGTCAAATAGCGGTGCATTTCTGCAGTTATTTTCGGTTGAATGTGTTGCACTAAAGTATTTTCTGTGAAGGAAAACTATCGTTGCACTAATGTATTTTCTGTGAAGGAAAACTATCGTTGCACTAATGTATTTTCTGTGAAGGAAAACTATAGTTGCACTAATGTATTTTCTGTGAAGGAAAACTATAGTTGCACTAATGTATTTTCTGTGAAGGAAAACTATAGTTGCACTAATGTATTTTCTGTGAAGGAAAACTATAGTTGCACTAATGTATTTTCTGTGAAGGAAAACTATAGTTGCACGTCCCTGGCCCCTGATCACATTGTTGAAGCAAAAAAAAACACTGTTGACTTTGAATATAAAAAACACAACCCCTGTCAAAACACAGCTGGATTCACCTGCTTCTGCTTTCACCCATTGTGCTATTTACAAACAAACACATGACTGGCTCAACCATTCTGGGGAACTATGATAAGCTTCATAATATAAAATAATGTGACAGGTGAAATGAAGAACGTGATCTGCTTTATCTCCTAATGCATTGCACAAGTTGACTGCAGGTATTAACTTAAAAAGTAGCTACAAATGGTATTGACTGTATTGAAAAACCACCCAGTGGTATACGGTATATAGGGTATACTGCCCAAGCCTACTGTCCACCTGTGTACAATGTCTTTACCAACTACATATTTTACCAGGACTTGGAAAATTATCATTTATTTTCACCGAAAGCTTTGTGGACATCGGGGAATTGTGCATCTCCCGCCCTTCTCTTTGATGGGCCAGAGCCTATTGCAACATGGACATGATTGAGGAAGATTCGTGGCTAGCTGCGCGTGCACGTGGAAGGACTGTGCTCTCCCTCAATAGCTCCTGTATGCTGCCTCTATCTAGTCTTAACTTTCCTATAGTTGACGTTCCACTCTCCATACCCTATAAATGGCACGTTATTTATTTATTTATATTTATAGAACCTTTATTTAACTACGAAAGTCAGTTAAGAACAAATTCTTATTTACAATGACGGCCTACTCGGCCAAACCTGGACGACACTGGGCCAATTGTGCGCCACCCTATGGGACTCCCAATCACGGAGGGATATGATACAGCCTGGAATTGAACCAGAGACTGTAGTGACGCCTCTTGCACTGAGATGCAGTGCCTTACACTACTGCACCACTCTGGATCGAAATTTACAGAATGGTTACCTGGAGTAAAATGGGGTAGTGTCATTCTTTTTAAATTTTCAAAAAGGGAGGGTTTAGTATTTTTTAAATCTAGTCCAGGGGTGGTCATGTAATTTGTAACTGATGAAATCTCAATATTTTTGTGTTTTAGACTTAGTTTCATATTGGGCTATAGATCAATGTGTGCCCAATGCTGCCCTTCATCTCTGATTCTCCACTGGGCAGGCAACATCAAGTGCGCCTATAGGCTATTTAGTGTGGTCTCAATAAAATTATCCATAGCCTATAGGCTATGAAGTGCATGCTGGGAGAAGCACAGAGCAAAGTTATATTTCTAAGATACACTATATATTCAAAAGTATGTGGACACCCCTTCAAATGAGTAGATTCGGCTATTTCAGCCACACCCGTTGCTGACAGGTGTCTAAAACTGAGCAAACAGCTATGCGATCTCCATAGACAAACATTGGCAGTAGAATGGCCTTGCTGAAGAGCTCAGTGACTTTCAACGTGGCACCATCATAGGATGCCACCTTTCCAACAAGTCAGTTCGTCAAATTTCTGCCTTGGCAGACCTGCCCTGGTCAACTGTATGTGCTGTTATTGTGAAGTGGAAACGCCTAGGAGCAACAACGGCTCAGCCGCGAAGTGGTAGGCCACACAAGTTCACAGAATGGGACCGCTGAGTGCTGAAGAGCGTAGCGTGTAAAACTCGTCTGTCCTCAGTTGCAACACTCGCTACCGAGTTCCAAACCGCCTCCTTCCCAGAAGAGTGGAGGCTGTTATAATAGCAAAGGGGGGACCAACTCCATATTAATGCCCATGATTTTGGAATGAGATGGTCGATAAGCAGGTGTTCACATACTTTTGGGTATGTAGTATATGTAAAATGGCGTAGAATTGCATGAAATGTTTATAAAAGGCTATTTTTATGCGATGACAGATTCATGCAATGCTTTTACTATAAAGGAGATCTTTCCACACCTACTCTTGTCCAAGGTGGTCTGCGAAGCCAAAACCTTCTGGCCTGCAGCCCTGTGCGCTATCAAAATTCCTGTGTTGCCATGTAATGCTTACAAGACGAAGAACAGTTTCTAAAACTGCACATCTAAGACTCTGGTCTGTCCAAGAAGTGAGGGTAAGCGGTAGACATGTTTTCTGCTATCCACTTTGTTTTAATTATTATTTTGGGTACAGGGGAGGGTCAGGTTATTTTTCAAGCATTCAGGGAGGGTTTAGGTAACATATTTAGCTGGAGGGAGGGCCAGCCATTTGAGTTTCAGAGGTCTGATTCTATCCATGTAACCCTTATTATAAATAACATTCACTCCCTTACAGTGCTAATATTGTAGGGAACAACATCACTGATCACTGACTGACAGCCTGTATCTATTTCCAGGCCTAGAGAGCACAGCAAACCAGACTGCTCCCACCTCTCTTCTTCTCTCCTTCTCTTTCCTGCAATTATACTTTACTTGTGCAGATGGCACTGCTGGAATCCTGTGTGGACAGAGAAGAGACATTAAAGGAATAATTGCTCTATATGTCTCTGAAAGATTTGACTCCCACAACGAACTTGAGGGAAGACGGATGTTTACGTCCACCTAGTCACGTGACCAGGAGGACCCACCAGTGCGGCAAGTTCTGCTCCAGCACAGGTTGTCAACACACAAGTGCGTCACACGCAAGCTCCGCGTAGCCCGGTCCGCACCAGCACAGCACTGCGCAAAGCAAGCTGGTTGAGACAGAAAGAGACGGATGTATACAGTAACCCGAGGCCTGAACATTCAATACATTGTCTATGTATCCTCCGGTAACATACGTCAACAGCGAATGGATGCGAAGTGCGCAGGCGTTTAAATTAAGTAACTCGAAGGTTCTCACGATAAGTTATTTATCCTGCTGCAGGCTATGTTTGGAGAGAGGTAAACATTGACGCCCTTCCCTAATAGGCCAGTGAAACTCTGCACACAATGCAATAATAAACTCACAAGGACTCGACTGGAGACATTTGCGTTTATTACACACTCCACAATAAGACGAAAGAAATGTAAAGCAACTATAGTCCTACACCTAAGACACTGCATTCTCAAGCCTACAGCATGCTGCATCTAGTGAGGGTACCGCACTAACGTATTGCATAGCATCAACACATGCCAATATTGTTTACCTGACTTGGGATACGTTACAATCCATATGTCGCTACTTCTGAGGGAGAAGTTAGCGATCTCCTCCATCTTTCCTCTGCAGAAGGGTGGAAGTCGCACTCCATCAAACTCGAAGTATTTGCTCTCAAACTCTATCGGGGTGCTTGGCGTGTCTGCCTCGCTCTCGGCCATCCTCAAAACGGGCACCAAACGAAAATATATTTGCTATCAATTCTGAGAGCGATAATATCTCGAGTCGAGATATATGGTTAGGCTAGAACGTGATAGTCCGCGAGCAAAGTACGCATTGACCTTCAGCCAATCACGTCGTAGCAAAGTGATGTAATGCGATGCGCTCATGTGATGCGCGCGCCTCCTCTTCAGCATCAGCATCAGCACCAGTTCGCTTTTGCGGAGCACGCGCGTGCTCACTAGTCTCTGTAGCCGGAAGAGGAATGCTTTCAAGCAAATGCTACATGAAGCATTGAAGATGATGCAGGTAGGCCTGCTGTTGTTCTTGGAATAAAAAATCAACGGATTAGGTTTTTCAATTCCACGTGAATGGCATTCTTTATTAGCCTGTGGAATGGTCCTTGTTTAATCCGGGTAGACCGCTGTCTATTGAGCCGACGCCTGCAAAACGCTGCCAAGCCATACGCGCATCAGTCTCCTCCGGATTTTTTTCTGCGCGAATACACATCACTTTACGGTATCGCGAGTTTTCTGGTAGAAATGCTGAGTCGGATGCACAGATAGAGACAATAGCTACAAATCATAACGAGCAAACAGTTTGAAGCACACTTATTCAATCTTCCAGAAAAAAAGTTTACCAAATCGTTTGTTTCATTTTCTGGCCTTATCAAACATGACTTGTATATCACGAGTAGAGTGAGGCTGCTTAGGCTGCAGTAGCCTACCGTGGATGTTGTTTACCAAATGGTAAATTGTGAAAGCAAGATAGCTTTGAAGGCAACGCTCGGCCATATTGGAACACCCCAGAAGGAGCAGTCCTCATAGGAATGAATGGAATTCTACAGCTATTTCAATTAAATGTTTCAAGGACAACATTGCATGTATTTAAGTATTTTGTTGTTGAGTGGGGACAGTAAAATATGAACTTTCTAAACATTTTACTTCAAGGAAACGTTTTGTATATATGTATAGGCAGTACCAGTCAAACGTTTGCACACACCTACTCATGCAAGGGTTTTTATTTATTTGTACTATTTTCTATATTGTAGAAGAAATTTTTTCGCATTGACTGATGTCATGTCTTAAAGTAATGATGGACTGTCGTTTCTCATTGCTTATTCTAACTGTTCTTGCCATAATATGGACTTGGTCTTTTACCAAATAGGGCTATCTTCTGTATACCACCCCTATCTTGTCACAACACAACTAATTGGCTCAAACACATTAAGAAGCTACTTAGAAGAATCTCAAATATAAAATATGTTTTATTTGTTTAACACTTTTTTGGTTGCTACATGATTCCTGTGTTATTTCATGGTTTTGATGTCTTCACTATTATTATACAATGTAGAAAATAGTAAAAATAAGAAAAATCCTTGAAGGAGTAGTTGTGTCCAAACCTTTGACTGGTACTATATACTAAACAAAAATATAAACCCAACATGTAAAGTGTTGGTCCCATGTTTCATGAGCTGAAATAAAAGATCCCAGAAATGTTACATCCGTTACATAATGTTACATGTTACAACTCATTTCAGTAATTTGAATTTTTTTTGTATATCAATAACTGTTGGTGAGCATTTCTCCTTTGCCAAGATAATCCATCCACCTGACAGGTGTTGCATATCAAGAAGCTGATTAAACAGCATGCTCGTTACACAGGTGCACCTTGTGCTAAAATGTGAAATTTTGTCAAACAACATAATGCCACAGATATCTCAAGTGTTGAGGGAGTGTGCAATTGGTATGCTTACTGCAGGAATGTCCACCAGAGGTGTTGCCAGATCATTTAATGTTAATCTCTCTACCATAAGCCACCTCCAACATCATTTTAGAGAATTTGTCAGTAGGCCTCACAACCGCAGACCTTGTGTAACCACGCCAACCCAGGACCTCCACATCTGGCTTCTTCACTTGCGGGATCGTCTGAGACCAGCCAGCTGGTCAGCTGATAAAATTGAGGACAATTACTGTCTGTAATAAAGGCCTTTGTGGGGAAAATCTAATTCTGATTGGCTAGGCATGGCTCCCCAGTGGGTGGGCCTATGCTTTCCCAGGCCCACCCATGGCTGTGCCCCTACCCAGTCATGTGACATCCATAGATTAGGGCCTAATTAAATAAAAGATCCCAGAAATGTTACATCCGTTACATAATGTTACATGTTACAACTCATTTCAGTAATTTGAATTTTTTTTGTATATCAATAACTGTTGGTGAGCATTTCTCCTTTGCCAAGATAATCCATCCACCTGACAGGTGTTGCATATCAAGAAGCTGATTAAACAGCATGCTCGTTACACAGGTGCACCTTGTGCTAAAATGTGAAATTTTGTCAAACAACATAATGCCACAGATATCTCAAGTGTTGAGGGAGTGTGCAATTGGTATGCTTACTGCAGGAATGTCCACCAGAGGTGTTGCCAGATCATTTAATGTTAATCTCTCTACCATAAGCCACCTCCAACATCATTTTAGAGAATTTGTCAGTAGGCCTCACAACCGCAGACCTTGTGTAACCACGCCAACCCAGGACCTCCACATCTGGCTTCTTCACTTGCGGGATCGTCTGAGACCAGCCAGCTGGTCAGCTGATAAAATTGAGGACAATTACTGTCTGTAATAAAGGCCTTTGTGGGGAAAATCTAATTCTGATTGGCTAGGCATGGCTCCCCAGTGGGTGGGCCTATGCTTTCCCAGGCCCACCCATGGCTGTGCCCCTACCCAGTCATGTGACATCCATAGATTAGGGCCTAATTAATTTATTTCAATTGACGGATTTCCTTATATGAACTGTAACTCAGTAAAATCTTTGAAATTGTTGCATGTTGCATTTATATTTTTGTTCAGTAAATATTTTTGTATGTTTAGCTCACATAATATAATTTAAAAGTATGCATTAAGGTGTCTGTAATAGAAGAAAAGCGGCAAAAACATATATAAATGTATATATTTCTTTCAGATACAAACATACACATACGAACTTACAGACGCACACAAACAACGACTACATCTCATCTGCCCAGACCCGCATGCTCACACCCCCATCCCTAGAGTCTGCATTACTGTTTTCAACATGGCCTTTGTACCAATTAGTTTTTCTCTGTTGCCCATGCTATTTCAGTAATAAATCATTTGATTTTTCCATTGTGTTAATGGTCGCGGATTGATTGATTTCCAAGTTTTTAGTATACGTTTTCTCAAGATGAGTGATGAGAAGAGAATCGTCCATCCGATTGAGTATCTCACTATACCCTATATGCCATGACTTGAAATATGCAGACAGATGGATTAAAAGTAATTTAACATTGTAATACGTCTAACAGCCAACTTTCTAGCTGCGTCCATAACTTTTGGACTTAATAGCATTCCAAGAAAACTATTGATATACTAGTGGCACACATCTGACAAAATGTTTACCATCCATTTTTACAGTGTTAAAATTAAATTAGAATCCCTCAAAGTTCACTGTAATATACAGTAAAGTAGCCTTTTTCCAATATTGTAGTAGGCATAATATGGGCATGTTATGCTTTGCAATGTTAATGATAATAAATTATTGATGTACTATTGGCACACATCACAAAATGTTTACCATCCATTTTTACTATATTAAAATCTAATTAAGTTCCCTAAATGTTCACTGTAATATACAGTAATCAAGTGTTTCTCCAATGTTGTAACTGGCATAAAATGGTATGGAATAGTCATCACACTGGATTAATGATGTACTAGTGGCACACATCTCAAAATAAGTTTAGCAGCCATTTTGCATGTGGAAAACTTGAGTTAAATGCGAAACTGCTACTGTAAGTATAGGCCTATCTTTTTTTATTTGAAGGATTCTTTCTCGCTGATGAAAGATAAGGGCCATATGTTTCAAAACACGTATCACAAGCAATCAGTATTGACATTTCTAAACGTTAAAACACAGCGTTGGGATTATAGTTCACATGAGGGGCAGTCGTGGGCGAAGCTAATGGCTGAGAACTGTAGGGAGAAGGCAGAATGTCGCCTAGAGTTTTCGAGCTAGATAGGGGGAGTAGCCTAGTATAAAATTACGTTATTGGATGTGCAGTTGTTATTTATTTCATTGATGAATACAATTGTAATAAGATCTATATTTGGTGATACAGGGTTTATTTTATATTGAAATAGGCCTACATCATGATAGGCTACAGCACAGAAAATAAACAATGTAGCCTAGTATGCTATATTTTTACAGCACAGAACTTCCCCCAACCCTCTACCAATACAACAAAACAATAGCATAGGGTAGGCTATAACGTTCTCCCATTTCACACCTTCACTTCCACTGAGCTAAAATGGGAAGGGGAGTTCATTTAGTGAAAAGAAGTATGAATGTTGGTAATGTGGCCTTATTTTTACATTGTTGCCACATTAAATACATTTTTATTTTAGTCAAGCAGATAAGATGAGCCACACCAACCAACCACCCCATTTGAGGTGGATCAGAGGTGGCAACCTCCTCTTTACCAGGTGGATGTTCCACAAGACTAAGAGATGATACAGGACTGTTTTTCAATTTCATTGACATTGCTGTGACCAACTGCTATATCATGTAGAAGGAACTCTGCCTATAAACAGTATATTAGTCGGGGCTTTCCCTGTGCAATATACATGAAGGTCATGGAACCTAGTCCCACTAATGAGTGTGGGATCACTGGGGTGACCCTCAGTGACATTAGGAAGGGCATTCACCTGTGGCATAAGGTTTGAGGGACAGACATGACAATTCTGTGTGATTGGGATTTTTGTTCTTTTGAAAAACAGATGTTGACAGTAGTTCAAAAAAAAGTACACGGAACAAAAACATGAACGCAACATGCAACAATATCAAAGGTTTTACAGTTCATCAATATGAAATCAGTCAAATAATGTATTAGGCCCTAATCTGTGGATTTCACATGACTGGGAATACAGATATGCATCTGATGGTCACAGATACCTTCAAATAAAAGGTAGGGGCACGGATCAGAAAACCAGTCAGTATCTGGTGTGACCACCATTTACCTCATGCAACTCGACACATCTCCTTCGAGTAGAGTTGATTGTGGCCTGTCGAATGTTGTCCCACTCCTGTTCAACGGCTGTGCGAAGTTTCTGGATAATGGGTGACATGTCTGGTGAGCATGCAGACCATGGATGAACTGGGCCATTTTCAGCTTCCAGGAATTGTGTACAGATCCTTGCGACATGGGGCCGTGCATTATCATGCTGAAACATCAGGTGATGGTGGCGTATGAATGTCGCGGTATCTCTGTTCATTCAAATTCCCATTGATAAAATGCAATTGTGTTCGTTGTGATGGGGGTCACCTTGGGGTCATGATAGGGGCTGCACCAAATGATTGATGTATTATCATTATTGATTATGCTTATGTTGTATTAATAGAAGGGAAAGGGCTATAAGACCCTCCTCCACTACATTTATAGGGTCCTGGACCATATATTAGAAATATATGCATTATAAGGTTTAATACTGTTCCACAGTTATTTTCTAATCTCTGCCTTTTATAAGAAACAGTCTGAGAGATGTGTTCTATTATAGTCTAGAGCTTTATAATTGATGTGTGAGCCATTGCAGGCTGTCTGTGAGAAAGCGCCTCAAGGCTAAAAGAGATACAGACACAGACCCCTGCAGAGGAGTAAAGAGATAAGAGACAAGTCAGACACACCACTGTAAGCCACACGGGAATGGAACATTACTGCTGAGCCCTTAGAAAACACTGGACTATTGTTTTCTCCTGCAAGTTTGTATAACTGTATATGCATGGGCTTGGTCTCATGAGTAGAAGGTGTTGACGTAGTCAGTTACATCACTAGTGGTTGACTGAAAGCATATTAAAGCAACTTGGACCTGTTTTATTTTGCAGAACTTACTCTGAAACATGTGTGCTGTGTTTCCGTTGTCAACTTCTGTCTGGATTTGCATTAATAAAGGTTTGATTTTTTGCACTGGCTCTATGCACACTGGACTCTACCCAGACACACACATACTACACTGACACTCCCAACACACACATACTCACACACACACATACACACAAAACAAACACATTCATATTGACTCCACACACACACCTTCACACATAGACACATGTTCACACTCTTTCACACACTTCACATACTCTGCTGCTACTCTGTTTATTATCTATCCCGATTGCCTGGTCACGTTTACCCCTACCGACATGTACGCATTACCTCTTACCTCAACTACCTCATACCCCTGCACATTGGCTCGGTACCAGTTGGTACTCCTTGTATATATCCTCATTATTGTAATTTTATTGTGTACACAATTTCCTTTTTTTATTTAGCACATTTTTCTTACTGATTAACTCTGCATTGTTGGGAAAGGGCTCGTAATTAAGCATTTCATGGTAAAGTCTATATACATGTTGTATTCAGTGAATTTGACAAATAACATTTGATTTGATTTGCTAACAAATCTTTGTATAGATTTTTTTTGCTCACCAAGCAAGGAGTTTTTGCATGGAGGTCAATGAGAGCGTTGAATTTGGTCAACAACAAAAAATGACAGATTATTTGCTGTGTGAGGATAATTTGTAGTGAAAACAGAGGCTTTCTTACGCTTAGGACACACCAACAGCGTTTTTTCCGCAAAATTGTACACAGCATCATCTGGATATGTGTGCAACAAAAGTTCAACATTCACCTTCTGCTACCATTTCTGTTAGTTGTTCCATCTAAGCATACAGTTTGATGCACATGTTCGATAAATCCAACATACGCACCACAGAGAACGCACTGCAACTGCCTCTGCAACGCTGCAAGGCAAACGCAGCATTTCATTGGAAATGAATGTAATTCTGGTGTACCAAAATGCTATGACGCTGTCGGTGTGTTCGAAGCGTCAACGTGGCACCGTCATAGGATGCCCCCTTTCCAACAAAGGACGCTTGGAGTTGCGCATGGTGATCTTAGACTTGTGTGCGGCTGCTCGGCCATGGAAACCCATTTCATGAAGCTCCCGACGAACAGTTATTGTGCGGACGTTGCTTCCAGAGGCAGTTTGAAACTCGTAGTGAGTGTTGCAACCTAGGACAGACTAAATGCTACTTGCTTCAGCACTCAGCGGTCCAGTTCTGTGAGCTTGTGTGGCCTACCACTTAGCAGCTGAGACGTTGTTGCGCTTAGACGTCTCCACTTCACAAAAAGCAGCACTTACAGTTGACCGGGGCAGCTCTAGCAGGGCAGAAATTTGACTAAAGGGGGCATCCAATGACGGTGCCACGTTGACGCTTCGAACACACCGACAGCGTCATAGCATTTTGGTACACCAGAATTACATTCATTTCCAATGAAACGCTGCGCTTGCCTTGCAGCATTGCGTTGCAGAGGCAGTTGCAGTGCGTTTGGTGTGTATGCGTAGACGGTTTGACAAGAAATGGTACCATAAGTTGAATGTTGAACTTTTGTTGCATACATATCCAGATGATACTGCGTATTTTGCACAAGGACGCTGTCACTGAGCTCTTCAGTAAGGCCATTCTACTTCCAATGTTTGTCTATGGAGATTGCGTGGCTGTGTGCTCAATTTTATTTACCTGTCAGCCACAGGTGTGGCTGAAATAGCCAAATCCACACATTTGAAGGGGTGTCCACATACTTTTGTATATATAGATGTACATTCATTTCCAATGGAAGCTGCGTTTGCCTTGCAGCATTGCGTTGCAGCGTTCTGTGTGGTGCATATGTTGGATTTATCGAACGCATGCATCAAAAAGTATGTGTAGATGGCTTGACAGAAGTGGTAGCAGAAGGTGAATGTTGAACCTTTTGTTGCACACATATCCAGATGATTCTGTGTACCATTTTGCTCCTAGCACTGTAGGTGTGATTGAGGTGTTAGATGCTTAACGATTTCGAGGCATGCCTTGGATGGGACCAGGCAGCCGTCATACCGCTCAGGAATGAGATGCGTTCTGTCTCCTAGAGATGAACGTACTTTGGTGCAAAAAGTGCAAATCAATCACAGAACAACAGCAAAGGACCTTGTGAAGATCCTGGAGGAAACAGGTACAAAAGTATCTATAGCCACAGTAAAACGAGTCCTATATCGACATAACCTGAAAGGCCGCTCAGCAAGGAAGAAGCCACTGCTCCAAAACCGCCATTAAAAAAAAACAGACTACGGTTTGCAACTGCACATGGGGACAAAGATCGTACTTTTTGGAGAAATGTCCTCTGGTCTGATGAAACAAAAATAGAACTGTTTGGCCATAATGACCATCATTATGTTTGGAGGAAAAAGGGGGAGGCTAGCAAACCAAAAAA
The DNA here is from genome assembly GCA_030435695.1 of Brachymystax lenok tsinlingensis. NCBI lineage: Eukaryota > Metazoa > Chordata > Actinopteri > Salmoniformes > Salmonidae > Brachymystax > Brachymystax lenok. The sequence goes on from CM059783.1 coordinate 7,827,673, forward strand.
CACCATCCCAACCGTGAAGCACAGGGGTGGCAGCATCATATTGTGGGGGTGCTTTGCTGCAGGAGGGACTGGTGCACTTCACAAAATAGATGGCATCATGAGAAAGGAAATGATGTGGATATATTGAAGCAACATCTCAAGACATCAGTCAGGAAGTTAAAGCTTGGTCACAAATGGGTCTTCCAAATGGACAATGACCCCAAGCATACTTCCAAAGTTGTGGCAAAACGACTTAAAGACAATAAAGTCAAGGTATTGGACTGGCCATCACAAAGCCCTGACCTCAATCCTATAGAAAATTTGTGGGCAGAACTGAAAAATCGTAAGCGAGCAAGGAGGCCTACAAACCTGACTTAGTTACACCAGCTCTGTCAGGAGGGATGGGCCAAAATTCACACATCTTATTGTGGGAATCTCGTGGAAGGCTACTCGAAACGTTTGACCCAAGTTAAACACTTTAAAGGCAATGCTACCAAATACTAATTGAGTGTATGTAAACTTCTGACCCATGGGAATGTGATATAAAAGCTGAAATAAATAATTATCTCTACTATTATTCTTACATTTCACGTTCTTAAAATGAAGTGGTGATCCTAACTGGCCTAAGACAGGCAATTTTTACTAGGATTAAATGTCATGAATTGCGAAAGACTGAGTTGAAATGTTTTTGGCTAATGTGTATGTAAAACCTCCGACTTCAACTGTAAATAGGCTATGTAACATCCCGGCAACTTTGCGAAAAAATACTTTATATCGGATTTGTGCCTGTTGTTCACACGCTTATCTGCCCTCTCATTAGCTAGAATGGTCGGACCTGATCTTGCCCCGCTTAATATCCCTAGTAATAGCAGGCAGGTTAAACAAATATACAGATTAGAATATAATATACATTAATAGAATGCATCTCTCTCTCATTTATTTCCAATGCAGAGTGTGGGGCGTGCCTCCACCTAAAATAAGACTCTGCCTCTTTATAAAGATTGGCCAGACCTGCCCTGTTCTAGAACCGGGTAGTTCGGCGCTCCGGCGATTCTCAATAGATGACTGTCCGTCTCTTCGTACATTGCACAAGAAGAGTAGACTGGCTAGTGTGCGCTAGTTTGAGCCGTCCTCTATTCCAACATCTTTCGGAACTGTGTTGACATTCAACACTGAAGGCGACATTTTGGAGTGATCATATCGAGCGCATTTACCCAAACTTGTAGGTCCTCGTTAAAGACTGTCCACCAGGGATGTTCGACCTAACGAAAGAATGGAATCTGTCATTCGCCGGCTGCGGGTTCCTGGGTATCTATCACATCGGAGTGGCCAGCTGCCTGTCGGAACAAGCGCCCTACCTCATCAAAGGTGCCACCAAGATTTACGGGGCTTCAGCCGGTTCCCTCTCTGCCTCGATGCTCGCCAGCCAGGCATCCATAGGTAGGCTACAGTACCCTACTGTACACTGGCCCTTGATTTAACCGGTTCCTGTCATCAGTTGATTGCCTGGATGGGGACTTTTACGCACAAGGAGTAGTCCTCCCTTTCATGTGTTTAGGGCTTCAGATTAGCAGTCAAATTTACTTTCAAGAATAATAACTTGTGGTCTTGACACATGGGGTGAAATGACTTTAACAATGCTGAAAAATTTGCTCCTATGTAATAGATGGGTGATTATACTGGTGTTATAGGTTGAATTTAGAATTGTAAAATAGGCAACATTTTTCTCATGTTATAAACTGCAAATTATTTATAGATCGAGCCAAAATGGCTGCCTGTGTATAAATATGGTAGTCTACCACTTATTGATCACATCACCATTGATAAATGCCATCTGAGTCAGTTCTAGGACTATTGACCTATTGGTCCTCTGGATCAGAGGCCTCCCAATGGTACTGATGGATCTTGCTGACTAGGGGTGCACACACAATCCCGATTAAGAGCAAATATAACCTTGCATCCCATAGAACTGACTTAGACAGTAGCTCTTAGCTGAGTGTCTGTGCGATACCAGGCCTTTTTCCCTTTCTCTTAATTTTGAACCTAATAACCTTATAATCAAGAGACGGAGTAGCCTGCAAGGTTTCTTGGAATCATTCCATACCTGTACCAGTTGTATCATGTTTAAATGAGAGAGAGTGTGTTAAAGAGGGTGAGAGATTGAAAGAAAGTGTGAAAGAGTAATAGAGGGAGACATTTCGCTACACCTGCAATAACATCTGCTAAACACGTGTATGTGACCAATAAAATATATATATTTGACTTATAGAGTGAACAGTCATTATAGGGGTCATGGACCTTTTACTGCGGTGTGCTTAAACAGGGGTCCGCACAGAGCGTTTCTTGGTAGTCTTAAACAAACACCTCACACATGGTTATGGGCTTAAATTGAAGAATACACCTGTACCATGTATGATATAGAGTTGAAATGTATTCCATTTTGACTTTGCATTGAGTTTATATACAGTATATCACAGAAGACTGAAATATAACAAAACACCTGGTTTGTTTATTGAGCTGTACACTGAGGTGACTATTCAAAGATGCTCAGCTGATCAATACCCCCCTCCAGTGATTTTACAACATCTTGTCAACATGTGTCCCGGGAAACATTATACAGATATCTTATACCAATCTGACTGTATGTGCTCTTGTCCATACCAAGGCGTCAAAAACCTCTCCAAAATGTACAATTGTGTAAAATCTTTCTGCAGCAATTTTATGGAGAAAAATTACATTCTTTGATGTAGACAATACTTTTTTCATGTGTTCATGAATGTTTGTGTTTAGGGCCGGTGGCCAAAAAACTCTCCAAATACATTTACGGTTTTAGACAAAATATCTAACAGATATCTACCAGGCCCTTTCTTTCTCTCTCATCATGTTACAAACTGACAGGCACAGACCATAAAAGCCTCAAGCTCACTCAACTACACCTCCCCTTTTCCAGCTACAACCAGATAAGGATGTGGCTCCACTGAACTGACCAATCAGCAGTGAGGAGACTTGACAGGCAATGCACTATTGTGACCCCATCAACACCAACCTTTATATCACTGACAACAAGTACATCACCCCATGTAGTAGAGAGGGGTCAATTGCACAGGTCATGACAGTTAAGCTGCATTGAACATGTAGCTGTACCGAACACAGACCCACAGCCAATTTGAACTGTTTCAGCTTTACTCAATGTCAATGTTATACAGGCACTACAAATACAGAACAAAGGACAGGCAAGGGAAAGACAGGTAGCCTGCGTTCATCTCACAGTAAAGGGGATGTACAGATACTTCTAGATGTGTTTATGTGCATGCAAAGGGGAGCTCTGGTCAGGGATTCAGCTGCGGTGAGTAGTAGTTTTGTGTAATCCTGGGAGAGGTTGTATCACAGAGATTCCTGAAAGGTGAAATACAATTGTGTACATGTCTAGTATTTTTGGTCTTTGATTTAAAAAGCCTAAAGACACTATAAACAGGGGCCCTTGTTGGGACCACAATTGCTTGGCAGCATATTCAGGATTTGTTTCTAAAGCAAGTCAGTAGGTTATAACAATTGAAGAAACTAGATATTCAAAATAGTGCTAGATATTCAAAATAGTGCTGTGCTTGCATAGACTATAAAGCGCAAACTCAGCCAGCCAAAAGTACCTGTGGTAGGCGAGGATGGAGGAGAGTGACTGGTGTGGATAAATTGATTCATCCAGGAGAGAGGTTTCATGTGAGCATGTGTTTGAACATCATTCCTGAAGTAAAATAGATGGCACCAGCAGCTCTGCTTCTAGCTCCTAATCAACTTTGCAGTATTTGTTTTTTTGTGTGTGTTTTTTCTTAAATTATTAGCCCAGAACATTTTTTATGTTATTACAATGCATACAGCCGGAAATAACTTTTGGATATCAGAGCGGCAGTAACTTACCAGCATTTTTGTCACATGTGCCGAATACAACTAGTGTAGACCTTATCGTGGAATGCTTACTTTACAAGCCCTTAACCAACAATGCAGTTCAAGAAATAGAGTTAAGAAAATATTTACTAAATTGACTAAAGTAAAAAAATTAAATAAAAAGTAACACAATAAAATAACAATACCGAGGCTATATACAGGGGGTACTGGTACAGAGTCCATGTGCGGGGGTACAGAAATGTGCGGGGGTACAGGTAAGCCGGCGACTTTCCCAAAATATGACTTTCCTAAATTGGATCCTTTGTTCGTACCCCCCAGGGCAATTTAACTTATCCCAGAGGCTGCTCCAAGACGCCGCCGGCGGAGAAGAGGTATTCAGAGTGTATTTCTAGTCCGACTCAGGAGGCATGCACACCATCCACCGCTACTCGCTAATGTTCAGTCCCTGGACAATAAAGTAGACTAGCTCAGGGCGAGGATCCCCCCTTCAAGAGAGACATCAGGGACTGCAACATACTCTGTTTCACGGAATCATGGCTCTCTCCGGATATACTGTCCCCATCCATACAGCCAGCTGGGTTCTCAGTACATCGCGCAGACAGGAATAAAGAACTCTCTGGGAGAAAGAAAGGCGGTGGTGTATGTTTCATGATTAATTACCCATGTTGTGATTGTGATAATGTACAGGAACTCAAGTCCTTTTGTTCACCCGACCTAGAATAACTCACAATCAAATGCAGACCGTATTACCTCCCAAGAGAATTCTCTTCTGTTATTGTCACAGCGGTGTATATTCCCCCTCAAGCCGATACCATGATGGCCCTCAAGGAACTACACTGGACTTTGTACAAACTGGCAACCACATATACTGAGGCCACATTTATTGTAGCTGGGGATTTTAACAATACACATTTTAGGAAAACGCTACCGAAGTTCTATCAACACATTGCCTGTAGTACTTGCGCTTCAAAAACTCTCAACCATTGTTACTCTCCCTTCCGGGATGGCTATATACGACTCTCCCTGGCACTCCATTCGGCAAATCAGATCACAACTCCATTCTGCTCTTCCCTTCCTGTAGGCAGAAACTCAAACAGGAAGTACCCGTGCTGGTCAGACCAATCGGAATCCATGCTTCAAGATTTTGTTTTGATCATGAGAACTGGGATATGTTCTGGGTTGCCTCTGAGAATTACATTGACTTATCAATGAACACGGTGACTGAGTTCATCAGGAAGTGTATAGGAGATGTTGTTCCCACTTATTAAAACCTACCTAAAACCTACCTCGGACAAGCTAAACGCCTTCTTTGCTCATTTTGAGGATAACACAGTGACACAGATGCGGCCCAAGTGGGTTGAAAATAAAGAATATTCATAAATGGACGCCAGGGGGGCCACTAGAGGGCGCTAAAGTAGGATGAGTACTGGAAAGTACTGGATTGTTGTGAGAATTGGCAGAAGAAAGATGTAGGTTACTGTTCATGACAACAGTTCGTATAGGGTCCCTGGCGTAGCAAACACCCACGTAGCCCCAGCAAACGGGGGGGCCCACGAGCCTTGGGGCTTTTCATTTTGGAATCCCTCGGGAGTTCGGGCACCCCAGATAGTATATGAATACGTCATAAGCCATTACATTTATTTTTATTACAGGACATGAGCTTTAAAGCTGCAAAGGTTTCTCTCTGCCCCATGCACTGAATACAACAGGTGTAGACTTTACTGTGAAGTGCTTACTTGCAAGCCCTTTCCCAACAACGCAGAGTTAAACAGTAAGAACATTTTCACAAAAAAAGGAAATAGGAACACAATAAAATAACGAGGCTATATAAAAGGTTTACCGGTACCGAGTCAATGTGCTGGGGTACGAGGTAGTTCAGATGATTTAGGTAATATGTACATGTAGGTAGGGGTAAAAGTGACTAGGCAATCAGAATAGATAATAAACAGAGTAGCAGCGTCTGAAAGTGTGTCTATGTGTGAGTGTGTGTTTGTGTGTGTGTGAGTGTCACTGTAGTATGTGTGAGTGTGTGGGTGAATCCAGTGAGTGCGCATAGAGCCACTGCAAGAGAGTCCGTGCAAAAAAAGGGGGTCACTGCAAATAGTCTGGGTAGCCATTTGATTAACTATTACACTACCTCAGTATTTTCTTATCACTAATAGATTTTCTTTCAAGAACTCAGTGAGCATAAAAGTCTTTAGATCCATTCCATCCAAGTGTAGATAAGATGAACACACATAACTAGCTCAGTACAGTTGCAGAGCAGTAAATAAGTGAAACCAGTATTGTTGTTGTTGTTGTGAGCTACGTATCACTGTTTAGTTCCATTGAGAATCAATCTTCCTTTGAATAAAAAACATTATCCAATTCCTCCCAATGGAAGGCCGTAACACAACTAACAGTGTCTCTCCGGGCCTCCCCTCTTCTAGCTAAGTGCTGTGAGGATGTGATCGAGACGGTCAAGGAGGCCCGGAAGCGTAACCTGGGTCCCCTCCACCCCTCCTTCAATCCACTCAAGATCATCAAGGCGGGCCTGGAGCGCGACCTGCCTGCCAACGCTCACACACTCGCCTCCGGGAGGCTGTGTGTGTCACTCACTCGCGTGTCTGATGGACAAAACGTCATCGTGTCCGAGTTCAAGTCCAAGGAGGAGCTCATCCAGGTCAGTCTCTTCACTCAACCCACTTGGGCTGCTATTCACAGAACATATCCAAGTAGGAGTACTGATCTAGGATCGGTTTTGCCACTTAAATCATAATGGATAATAAGGTGGCAAATGATCCTAGATCAGTACTCCTACTATGAAACACATTGTGAATATGGGCCTTGATGAGAGTTTTTCCATATCCCACATGTATCCCATGCATATCCCAGAAATATTTGTCCTTTCAGCTACAGGCCTTGCCATTGACTGTTTACATTAGTTGTATGTAGTGTAAACTGGGTTGGACTGTGTAACATCTCTCTCTCTGGTGTGTCTACAGGCACTGCTGTGTAGCTGTTTCATCCCCATATACTGTGGCCTGATCCCCCCATCCTTCCAAGGAGTGGTAAGTGCCCAGGGCCCTAATGCCTCAACTGCTTTCTTACGTTTCCTTGAACACTGTTTCCTTATTTTCTAAGAAAAAGCAGCAGATGTTGGACTGGGTTTATTATGGTCTCGTCTTTAAGATGCCTATACTGCTCAGGTCATAGTCATAAGGAGGCTATAGGTTCAAGTGTTGTACAATGTTTCTGTTTGTGTGTATGTCTGTCTGTCGGTCTATGCATACACACTGGTGCTTGTCCGTTTGTCAAACTACCTTACTCTAGTAGCTAATCAAAAGTATGTGGACACCTGCTCGTCATGGGATTTAATTTGGAGTTGGCCACCCCTTTGCTGCTATAACAGCCTCCACTTTTCTGGGAAGGCTTTCAACCGATGTTGTAACATTGCTGAGGGGACATGCTTCCATTCAGGCACAAGAGCATTAGTGAGGTCGGGCACTGATGTTGGGCGGTTAGGCCTGGCTCGCAGTCTGCGTTCAAATTCATCCCAAAGGTGTTTGATGGGGTTGAGGTCAGGGCTCTGTGCAGGCCAGTCAAGTTCTTCCACACCGATCTCGACAAACCATTTCTGTATGGACCTCACTTCATGCACTTCATTGTCATGCCAGGAAAAAACAGGGCCTTCCCCAAGCTGTTGCATCAAAGTTGGAAGCTCAAAATTGTCTATAAAGTCATTGTATGCTATAACATTAAGATTTCCCTTCACTGGAACTAAGGTACATAGCCCAAACAATAGAAAAACAGCCTCAGACCATTATTCCTCCTCCACCAAACTTTACAGTTGGCACTATGCATTGGGGCAGGTAGTGTTCGAATCTGGCCAAAGCCAGATTCGTCCGTCGGACTGCCAGATGGTGAAGCGTGATTCATCACTCCAGAGAAAGTGTTTCCACTGCTCCAGAATCCAATGGCGGCGAGCTTTACACCACTCCAGCCAACGCTTGGCGTTTTTTTTTTGCTTCCAATGGCAGTTTGGAACTCGGTTGTGAGTGTTGCAACCAAGGACAGACGATTTTTATGCGCTACACGCTCGGCGGTCCCGTTCTGTGAGCTTGTGTGGCTTACCACTTTGTGGCTGAGCCGTTGGTTGCTCCTGGAATTTCCCACTTCACAATAACAGCACTTACAGTGTATTTCCGTTTGTGTAATATTTAGATAAAGCCTGGAATAAACAAAAAAGGGCTACCTATAATTAAATTGTAAAAATATGTTGCTTCTATGTGGTAAATGGCATGTGTGTTTATAGATTGTGTATAGTCTCCCATATGAATCTTCTCTTTGTGCCAGACTGGGTTGAAATTATTTCTATTTCTTTTTTCTTTTTTTTCTGAATGTATTTATCTGTATATATATGTATGTATGTATGTATGTACAGTGTGTATTTATGAATGTATGTATATTATTTCACTGCTCTAGGGATGTAATTATTGTTTGGATAACCTTATGCAGAAATTTGACAAACTGACTTGTTGGAAAGGTGGCGTCCTATGATGGTGCCACATTGAAAGTCACTGAGCTCTTCAGTAAGGCCATTCTAATTCCAATGTTTGTCTATGGAGATTGCATGGCGCTGTGCTCGAATTTATACACTTGTCAGCAACAGGTGTAGCTGAAATAGCCAAATCCACTCATTTTAATGAGTGTCCACATACTTTTGTATATATAGTGTACTTCCAGACTGGCTTCTGGCTTCAGCAGATTGGGACCAGGAAGTCCAGGGTGGCTCCATTCCAAACTGAGTCACTGGGACATAGGAGCGCAGTCCTCCAAAACATCAACTACCATAAATCAATGACCTATTTAGGTATTCTCTCTCTCTCTTTCTCTCTCTCGTACCATTCTGGCTCAGGGAAGAACTGGCTCAGAGGCAAGTCTATATTGTGACTGAACACATTAACACACAGACCTGTCTAATATGCTAACCACACAGCCCGCGTTGCATGTGCTACAAAAATAAATGTACACGCATGTTATTCATTAATTTAATCTAAACTGCTCGCACACGTCAATGAGTGTCTGCGTAGCCAGGTTGGTTACCAACCGCCATGTAAAGCCCACAGAAGAAGACTGAATGAGGAGAGATTACTAGAAACTAACTAGGTCTTCCCTTTTATCTGTGGATTAATGGTGGGAGTAGAAAACACACGATTATGTGGGACTCAAAATGGGTCAAAATTCTACAAAGAACCAGAAAAAAGGACTTATGTGCATTTCAGGTAAACTAACAACCCTAATGTTTTTGCCAACCTTACTGCCAAATTGAGTCTTAATCTGGCTTTAGAACTGGCACTGATATCCTTTTTTCCCTCAGATGTTCTAAGCGTTTAACACTAGAAAAATGTTAATTAATTGACAAATCTGTACTTGAAATGGAGCTGTATCGTGCAATTACATAAGACTGGCAAAATTAATTAATTCTCCAAATAGTACTGTCGGTTTGTTTGGTAATGATTTGGCAGTGTGGAGAAGCTGGCTAAGGGGAAGTATTGTATCTTGTACTGACATGCCTAATATGCCCTCAAGAGGGGAATGTTTCCTTGAATATGTTGTATCGTATACATTCGATTTCAGTGATAACCGTGTTGGGTTAAGTGACACGTTTTTTAAGCAGAAGATAGGCGGAGGCAGTCAACAAATATTTATAATATTTTTTCCAAATACTATTATTTACTTACTCTCTCTTCAAAATACCTAGGGGTCTCTGTCAGTGTGGCATTAGCATGGCAATAGCACACTAAGAATAATGATAAGGACTGTATATTATACAAATAGTATGCTATTGCACAGCAACACACAAGAGCAAGGACTCATAATTGTATACAATATCAGTAGTAACATAATAATAACATGAATGAGAAGTACATGGAATACTGCTACTCTAGCACATACTACAACGATAATAGCGACATCAATATATTTCTATCTCAGGTGAGGGGGAGAAAGGGTGAGGATGGGTGAAATTTAGACAGCGTGGCTCCAGAAAGCAAATAAACAAATGCTTACACAAAACAGTGATATAGCGCCCTTGGCAGGGAGATTCTGTAACAGCTATATTGATGTGTCTTGCCCCTTAGAGAAGATTTGTCTGGAATTCATTCTAAGTTGATAGCCTTTATACTGTATAAGAGATGTAGAACAGTCATATCTGTCATCCCTGAGACATCTTGACCACAGTATGCCTGTGGTCTTGTTCTGTGGAGAGGCTGTGGTCTTGATGTAAGTTGTGCATGGGTCCAAAAACAACCAAGTATTCTCACTTTCGCTCTCCCTCCTCCCTCTCTCCCCCCTCTTCTCTCTCCAGCGTTATGTGGATGGGGGAATCAGTGACAACCTTCCACAGTCAGAGCTGAAGAACACCATCAGTATCTCTACATTCTCAGGCGAAAGCGACATCTGTCCCCGGGACACCTCCTTCAATTTCCACGAGCTTCATTTCACCAACACCTCCATCCGGTTGAACCTGGGCAACATGTACCGCCTCAGCAAGGCCCTGTTCCCCCCCAGAACCCAAGGTACACACTTAGCACATTTTTTCCTATCTAGAACCTAAAGGGGTTCTTCGGCTGTCCACATAGGACTCTTTGAAGAAACCTTTTTAGTTCCAAGTATAACCCTTTTGGGTTCCATGTAGAACTCTTTCCACAGAGGGTTCGACCTGGAACCAAAAAGGGTTCTCCTATGAGGACAGCCGAAAAACCCTCTTTTCTAAGAGTGTAGGACGCCCGCTATGACTGCTTACCAATGCGTTATTTATGGGTTATGAATGTGTTATGAAGTCCTTATGTAGGCCCTGTTGCCAAAGGTAGAATGGAGGATCAGGATGCTCCTTAGTCCCATTCATTAGATGGGTTGTTTATGACTGCTTGTAAATGCCTTAAGTATGGGTAAGAATGTGTTATGAAATGTTTGGGTTACTGTGTGTAACCCCGGTTCCCTGAAGGAGACAAGGGAGACATCTCACTATGGGACACGCCCTCTTCGGCGGGTCATTGGTTGAAGCCTTATTCAATCACGCCTAACAGGCCAATCAGAGCTTTGTGGGTGTATGCCTTGCATGTCTATATAACACCCTGCACCTCTCTGGTTTACTCATTCTCAAAACTACCTCTTACACAAGTGCAAGAGGGGCAATCTGGTGAGATGTATCCCTCATCTCCTACACTGAAATGGGGTTACATACTGTAACCCAAAGTTTTCTTTTAGTTGCAAAACGCACCGATTGCCAATAGTCAGTTTCCTGAGAAGCCTGTTTTGGTACATGGTAATGTACCTGATCCATCCTACTCAGCTCCAGCACCAAGTACTGTGTGCACCAGGGAAGGCACAATAAAGTCCAGGTGATAGAACTGATAGAAGTTGTAAGGGGAAGCTCAACTATCCACCACACAAATCTCCAAGAAGGAGATGCCTCTGAACAGTGCCCATGATGTGGCAATTCCTATAGTGGAATGTGCCTGGACACCCAGGGGAGACTCCAATCTGTACGCCTTGGTGATAGCCTCCACTACCCAATGGGAGATACATTGTTTGGGCAAAGCCCAAAGCAAACAAACAGTTGGTCACAACTCCGGAATGGCCTAGTACTGTCTATGTAGATGCGCAGTGCATGCACCGGACACAACTTGTTAAGGCTCTACGGTGCCGCTTGTCTCTATGGTGAGGGCTGCTCAACAGGCTACAGAGTCCAGAGACAATCCCTAAAAGATTTTCTGCTGGGTCGGTAAGAGTAAGCTTTTGGCACGATTTATCCTGTAGCCTAGAGCGAGCAGGTGCGACAACAGCTGGACTATGTGTTCCGTTGCCTGCGCCCGAGTGTCCACGCAGATCAACATGTCAGATCAACCAGCCATTCGAAATCTGTAGACTTTCAGATACTTGTTGAGGTGCTGCAAATCCAGCATCCCCTTTTTTGGGGGGGACCAAGAAATAACGTTGTGCTCACCAGCAACGTGGTGCCGCTTCTTCCCCTTCCCTCCAGATGAAGCCGAGGGCGTCTCCGCTGCACGTTGCTTGGAGTGACGTCTGTGCCCTGAGGCACCGCGTTGCTGGTGAGCGTGTTGCTGGTGAGCGTGTTGCTGGTGAGCGTGTTGCTGGTGAGTGGACTGTGTCTGTCCTTGGGTCGGAAATGCTGGAGAAGCCTGCTGAGGCTTCTTAGGGATCCTCCCGTTCTGGGAGGAAAGCCTCATGGTGACGACCTGGGCAAACGTGGGCTTCTGGGGTTTCAGGGCTTGTTTCTGTGGTAACAGGGAGCCCAGCGCCTCCGTGTCATTTTCTCAAACCTGGCCTGTATCTTCTATAAGGCTGGTCCAAACAGTCTGGTGGGATCGATCTGTCCATTGAGGATCCTTTCTCCTTCTCAGACACCCTTGCGTTGTTCAGCCAGAGGGCTCTCTGGCTGGCGGTCGCGTGCGCGGTACACTTGAGAGTCCTGGTGGTATAGACGGCAAGGTGACTTAGCTCCATTAGCTTCTCCTGGGCGACGGTGCCACCGTTCACCACGGAGTCGCATAGCTCCTTAACCTGCACCGCCATGTAGACAGAGATGAGGGCAGCTGCGTTCACAGAGTGTCCCGCATGAACTGCAGATCGGTAGATCCTCTCATATACGGATGCAGTGAAGTGGTCATTGGGATGAATGAGCTTGGGGGCAGAGGAAGAGGATCTCAAGCCCTTTGGTCGAGGTGCTCAGCCAGGGAATGCTCCACAGGAGGCAGCTGTGCCATTCCGATGACCCCATGCCGTGCATATCCAAGTGGGTGTAGCCATTCAGAGGAGAAGGTGACTCAGGAACACTCCAACAACGCCAGACAGTCTGAGAAGGCTGGTACACGCTGTCAGATGGATTGTAGAGCGCGTGCTACGGGTGGGTGCTGCTATGGTGACCAGTGAGCTGAGATAAGGCAGGGCTTTACCTAGCAAAGACTTATAGATGACCTGGAGCCAGTGGGTTTGGCGATGAATATGAAGCGAGCGCCAGTATATGGGGCTTTGGTGACAAAACAGAAGCAATTCTGATAGACGGCATCCAATTTGCTGAGTAGAGTGTTGGAGGCTATTTTGTAAATGACATCGTCGAAATCAAGGATCGGTAGAATAGTCAGTTTTACGAGGGTATGTTTGGCAGCATGAGTGAAGGATGCTTTGTTTCGAAAGATTCTAGATTTTATTTTGGATTGGAGATGCTTAATGTGAGTCTGGAAGGAGAGTTTACAGTCTAACCAGACACCTAGGTATTTGTAGTTGTCCACATATTCTAAGTCAGAACCGTCCAGAGTAGTGATGCACAAGCCATGTGCAGAGGCCCTATTTGGAACAAGGAACTGAGTTTGTCTTGACTCAGGCACCTTTACCTTTGGCATGACCTTTACATGACATGCACACACATTCACACAAACTAAACCCTTCATTTTCCCTCACATGTACTAGTGTTTAACCAACCCTGACTAACTTCAGACATACACAGACTGTGTCCGAATACCCATACTTTAATCAAATCAAATTGAATTGGTCACATGCACATGGTTAGCAGATGTTAATGCGAGTGTAGCGAAATGCTTGTTCTTCTAGTTCCGACAGTGCAGTAATATCGAACAAGTAATCTAACAATTCCCCAACAACTACCTAATACACACAAATCTAAAGGGATGGAATAAGAATATGTACATATAAATATATGGATGAGCGATGGCCGAGTGGCATAGGCAAGATGCAATAGATGGAATAAGATACATACATATGAGATGAGTAATGTAAGATATGTAAACATTATTAAAGTGCCATTGTTTAAAGTTACTAGTGATCCATTTATTAAGGTGATCAATGATTTGAGTCTCTATTTAGGCAGCAGCCTCTCTGAGTTAGTGATTGCTGTTTAGCAGTCTGATGGCCTTGAGATAGTAGCTGTTTTTCAGTCTCTCGGTCCCAGCTTTGATGCACCTGTACTGACCTCACTTTATGGATGGTAGTGGGGTGAACAGGCAGTGGCTCAGGTGGTTGTTGTCTTTGAGGATCTTTTTGGCCTTCCTGTGACATTGGGTGCTGTAGATGTCCTGGAGGGCAGGCAGTTTGCCCCCGGTGATGCGTTGTGCAGACCGCACCACCCTCTGGAGAGCCTTGCGGTTGTGGGCGGTGCAGTTTCCTTCCTGGGCGGTGATACAGCCTGACAGGATGCTCTCAATTGTGCATCTGTAAAAGTTTGTCAGGTTTTAGGTGACAAGCCAAATTTCTTCAGCCTCCTGAGTTTGAAGAGGCTATTTTGCGCCTTCTTCACCACACAAAATAAATTTGAGTGGGTGGACCATTTCAGTTTGTCTGTGATGTGTACGCCAAGGAACGTAAAACTTTCCAGCTTCTCCACTACTGACCCTTTGATGTGGATAGGAGGGTGCTCCCTCTGCTGTTTCCTGAAGTCCATGATCATCTCCTTTGTTTCGTTGACGTTGAGTGAGAGGTTGTTTTCCTGACACCACACTCCGAGTGCCCTCACCTCCTCCCTGTAGGCCCTCTTGTCATTGTTGGTAATCAAGCCCACTACTGTTGTGTTGTCTGCAAACTTGATGATTGAGTTGGAGGCGTGCATGGCCACAGAGCCATGGGTGAAAAGGGAGTTCAGGAGGGGGCTGAGCACGCACCCTTGTGGGGCCCCAGTGTTGAGGGTCAGCGAAGTGGAGATGTTGTTTCCTACCTTCACCACCTGGGGCCGGCCTGTCAGAAAATCCCGGACCCAATTGCACAGGGCCGGGTTGAGACCCAGGGCCTCCAGCTTAATGCTGAGCTTGGAGGGTACTATGGTGTTGAATGCTGAGCTGTAGTTGATGAACAACATTGTTACATAGGTATTCCTCTTGTCCAGATGGGATAGGGGTGTTTGGAGTGTGATGCCGATTGCATTGTCTGTGGACCTGTTGGGGCGGTATGCAAACTGAAGTGGGTCTAGGTTGTCAGGTAAGGTGGAGGTGATATGATCCTTGACTAGTCTCTCAAAGCACTTCATAATGACAGAAGTGAGTGCTACGGGGCGGTAGTCATTTTGTTCAGTTATCTTTGCCTTCTTGGGTACAGAAACAATCGTGGCCATCTTGAAGCATGTGGGAAGTGCAGACTGGGATAGGGAGCGATGGAATATGTCCGTAAACACACCAGCCAGCTGGTCTGCGTATTCTCTGAGGAAGCGGCTAGGGATGCCGTGTGGGCCAGCAGCCTTGCGAGGGTTAACATGTTTAAATGTCTTACTCACGTTGGCCACGGAAAAGGAGAGGGGGGGCCCGCAGTCCTTGTTAGCGGGCCACGTTGGTGGCACTGTATTGTCCTCAAAGCGGGCAAAGAAGGTGTTTAGTTTGTCTGGAAGCATTACGTCGGTGTCCGTGACGTGGCTGGTTTTATTTTTGAAGTCTGTAATTGCCTGTAGACCCTGCCACATACGTCTTGTGTCTGAGCCGTTGAATTGCGACTCCACTTTGTCCCTATACTGACATTTTGCTTGTTTGATTGCCTTGTGGAGGGAATAACTACACTGTTTATATTCGGCCATAATCCCAGTCCTCTTTCCATGGTTAAATGCAGGGATTTGCACTTTCAGTTTTGCGCGAATGCCGCCATCCATCCATGTTTTTTGGTTAGGGTAGGTTTTGATAGTCACAGTGGGTACAACATCTGCAATGCACTTCCTTATAAACTCATTCACTGAGTCAAGGTATAGATCAATGTTATTCTCTGAGGGTGCCCGGAACATTTCCCAGTCTGCGTGATCAAAACTATCTTGAAGCGTAGATTTTGATTGGTCAGACCAGCGTTGAATGGTTCTAGTCACAGGTACATCCTGTTTGAGTTTCTGCCTATAGGACGGTAGAAGCAAGATGGAGTTGTGGTCGGATTTGCCGAAGGGAGGGCGGGGGAGGGCCTTGTATGCATCGCGGAAGTTAGTGTAGCAATGGTCCAGTGTATTGCCCGCGCTGGTGCTGCAATCAATATGCTGATAGAATTTAGTTAGCTTTGTTCTCAAATTTGCTTTGTTAAAATTCTGGATGTTAGCAGTCATTCTGATCTCATTTCCAATGATTAGTGCTTTAGTGTATTATATAAATTATGTCAAATAGCCTAGTACACACATCAAAACCTTTCAAATACAGTCGGGTGCATCGCAAGTGCATCAAAACCGCTAAACAGCACAGTAACATAATACACAAGTTACAAAACATTGGTTTCGCAAATAAATATGTTGAAATGGAACCAAATGTTTCTGTCTTCAATCCTTTTTAATAGGATAGATGGGCTATATGGGCTACGGTATAGGTTGAATGTGATAGTCTGCCTATAACCAGCCAGAGTAGGCCTATAACTCCATTCCTATTCTATTCAGAATAGTAAAAAATATATAGAATTGGAATTAGTTGTTATCAGGCTGGTTAATGCGATGCATGTCTGTTTAAATCCATCAGCACTCTGCCCCGCCCTACCTAGGTTGCGGCGTTGTTTTGCAAACTTTTTACTAAACGGTACGTGCTAAACAATATGCAACGATGAGTACATAGTATGCAGTTTAAGTATGTAGTACGCTAGTACGGGTATTCAGACATGACCACAGTTGCTGGCTAGATACCTCTCTCCCTGTGGCTTTGTTGTTGTAGGAACACAGTATCTAGAGTAGCCAGAGAACAGAGAGAACTCAGACACGTTGACCTATAACCCCTAGTCAAACACTTTCTGGATTGTTGTCCATTCATATACATAATTTCCCTCTGTTTTATGTTGTTAAATACAACTGCTTATGTAATAGTTAATTATCAGCAATAACATGATTGCTAATCAGTAAGTGAAATAGTAATAGTTATAACAAATTACATGATGAATGTGTCTGAGCCATTGCCCTGTGCGGTTATATATCGGTTGTTATATGATTAACAAAGTCTGTATCTTATGGGTATCCTCTGTCTCTTATATATGAGCAGTATATTTATTCAATCTACCTCTTGCATATGATCCCTTACCTCAATAGGTATGATCTATGTGTTTTCTTTGACAGGTCATGGCAGAGATATGTCAGAGCGGCTACAAGGACGCCCTTCGCTTTCTTGAGGAGAACCGTGAGTATTACTATGTTGCCTTTGACAGTAACAGTGGGCTGTGCTAAGATCATAAGCTACTGTGACATATATACGCAGTGAGCATCAGTGATGTCAATTGTACAGGGTTCAACATGACCTGTGGAGTAAACCAGCACTTATTTCCATTTCCATTATGGTAAACCAACACTTATTTATGGTGACTGACAACAATCCCGAAAATGTGCACGCATCGATAGTGCGCGAAGCCGTGCTTTGTTATGATTCTGAACAGTCAGATAGCAACAAGAAGAAGCTGCCGTGTGGGGACTCGTAGGTGGCCTGTTTCAGCTAGTTTTATCTTGATTACCATGTCTTGTTGAGGTGTTTCGACTGATTTCATGTCAATGCTAATATGGTTAGCTAGCTAACCAACAACTGTAACAATGCATTTGAGAGACAACAAATGCTCATTGCGCAAATGTATTTATGGTTTCAATAAACATTGAGACAAAATACAGTTTACAACAATCTAAGCCAACTGTCTATTTTGCCCCATAGTTGCCAGCGCCGTTTCTTTTGCTAAACAAACAACTTGTCTATGCTTTATTACAAAGATTATTAATGTATTCTTTATGATGTCAGATCTGCTAAAGCTGGAGAGTCCGACTGCCGGACTCAACCTATCAGAAGCCACCTGCTGCTGCAAGCCCATTGCCATGGAAACCACTAGGAACTGGATGTTCTGGCGGCTCCGCCTCCAGAGGAAGCAGCACTGGTGGTTGGATGAGCAGATTGTTGACAACCTGCCAACCCAAATCAAGAAAGGTAGATAGGAGGTCAACCTAGACCAGGGATGGGCATCTGGCGTCCCGTGCCATTTTGTAGGCCTACGTATCAATTTCCACTTTTTTTTTGTATATATACACTACCGTTCAAAAGTTTGGGGGCACTTAGAAATGTCCTTGTTTTTGAAAGAAAAGCACATTTTTTGTCCATTAAAATAACATCAAATTGATCAGAAACACAGCGTAGACATTGTTAATGTTGTAAATGACTATTGTAACTGGAAACGGCAGATTTCTTTATGGAATATCTACAGTACATAGGCGTACTGAGTCCCGTTATCAGCAACCATCACTCCTGTGTTCCAATGGCAAGTTGTGTTAGCTAATCCAAGTTTATAATTTTAAAAGGCTAATTGATCATTAGAAAACCCTTTTTATGTTAGCACAGATGAGAACTTTTTTCCTGATTAAAGAAGCAATAAAACTGGCCTTCTTTAGACTAGTTGAGTATCTGGAGCATCAGCATTTGTGGGTTCGATTACAGGCTTAAAATGGCCAGAAACAAAGAACTTTCTTCTGAAACTCATCAGTCTATTCTTGTTCTGAGAAATAAACGCTATTCCATGAGAGAAATTGCCAAAAAACTGAAGATCTCGTACAACGCTGTGTACTACTCCCCTCACAGAACAGCGCAAACGGGCTCTAACCAGAATAGAAAGAGGAGTGGGAGGCCTAGGTGCACAACTGAGCAAGAGGACAAGTACTTGGCATCCGACCACAAGGTGTTACAGAGGGTAGTCCCCTCTAGTTTGATAAACAGACGTCTCACAAGTCCACATCTGGCAGCTTCATTAAATAGTATGGAAACATGAAATGGCGGTACAATTTTATAAATGCAGACATGGTGTGCGCTGCGTCATCACGACCCGTATTTTAGCCGCAAAAAGTCCGTTTGATGGAAACACATCTCTGGTAGGAAAATGCGCATATTGTTTTATGCAGATTTTAAGAATGTTCACATGAAAATCTGTCTCAAATTGGATGGAAACTTAGCTACTGACAGTCACTCAATTAGCCCATGTCAGCAATTCTTGGGGGATTGATAAATTCCAGTTTAGCCAGCTATCTAAACTTGCAGTAATCATGATCATGGCCGAATTAGTCACTCAGATATAATATTACGAACTGCAAAATCTTCTCTCCGCCCCATGGCAAAATATGTAGAACTGCAGGAACTTAGCTCTTAAACTGCAATTTCTTCCCTCCACTGTCAAGATGGGGGCTGCTTAAATGTTTCGCTTGCAAGGTGGCCCCCAAAAGAAAATCACTCACGGCCACCTAAAGGCTAGGGCTAGTTCTGACTGCATGTGTGGGCATGGATGTGTGTATGCAGACCTGCGAGTTCAGATTTTTGTGGCCCCCACGGCCCCACCCCCATAAAAGTTGCCCATCCCTGACCTAAACTTTCTAATCTTTTCTGCTCAAAGCTGTTATAAGCTGTTGTTATCTAGTTATAACATTGTGTTGTCACTATGCTATTGTCAGTGATGTGTGATTGTTGTGTGTCTCTGAAAGTCATCTGAGGCTGTGCCCGTATCAGCGAAGTGTGACATATTGTGTCTCTATGACTGTAGTGTTCTGTGAGGCGTGCCAGCAGAAGCCTGGTCTATATGCTAAGGTGTCCGAGATGCTGCCGGTCAGAGTGGCCTCCTACATGCTCCTGCCCTGCACACTACCTTTGGTATCAGCCTACTCAGTGGGCAAGAGGTAAGACTACATCCTATACCACTACTAGTGCTACCTACCACAAACTAACAAGCCCTCAATGAACTCAATGCGGTCACAGTAGCTCAAACAGCAACCAATGACAACAGTAATGCAAACAAATGGGGCCGAGCTCCCTGCCATCCAGGACCTCTATACCAGGCAGTGTCAGAGGAAGGTCCTAACAATTGTGAGACTCCAGCCACCCAAGACATTGACCGTTTTCTTTGCTCCCGCATGGCAATTGGTACCGATGCACCAAGTCTGGAACCAGCAGGATCCTGGACAGCTTCTACCCCTAATCTATAAGACTGCTAAATAGTTAGTTAAATAGTTAACCAACAGCTACCTGGAATATCTGCATTGACCCTTTTCGTACCAATCCCTTTTGATTTATCACATACACTGCGGTTACCGTTCATTATCTATCTCGTTGTCTAGTCATTTTATCCCTACCTCTATGTACATATCTACCTTACTTACCTCGAACCCCTGCACATCAACTTGGTACTTGGTGTATATAGTGTATATAGCCAAGTTGTCGTTACTCATTGTGTATTTGAAATCACATACACATGATTAGCAGATGTTAATGCCAGTGTAGCGAAATGTTATTATTGTTATATTATTTGTATTTTTGATCTCTGCATTGTTGGAAGCATGTGACAATTACAATTTAATAGGTTGAGGTTTCTTACTAAACCCAATCAATTTGAACGCACTGCACAGGGCCGTCACCTAGTGGACATTGTCACAAAATAAGTCAATCCACCACAGGAATTGTTGAGAACTGCCCCCCCCCCCTAGTGGTATACCACAGTACTTTGACTCTCTGTGTTGTCCCTCTCCTGTGCTCCAGGTTTGTGGAGTGGATCCCAGATGTGCCTGCAGACATGCGTTGGCTAGCTGGGGTGGCTGGGGATGTGGCTGGGAGCGTATACAGACAGGCCTGGAGAGGAGCGCCAGCAGACATAACCAGGTGAGAGACATGGAGTTACTACTACTGGGTTATATTATGGATGGAGTCTACTTGTAGATTTGGATGTCTCTCATACAGAATGAATAAAGTCTAATGGCCTTGTGTGTTTTTATTTTTGCAGTGATGGTTCTCTGAGGAATTGCATGAGCCTGCCCCCACCCCTGGAAAGTGACGGACAAAGGGAGAGAGACTGTCACCTCTCTGGGTTCGCTCGCTCTGCTCTCAACTTCCAATACCAATACTAGAACATCCCCACCGCCCCCCTCTTCCCACTACCCCACCAGCCCCAACACGCCCAGCCCCTCCCCACGACAGATCTGCTTCAGTGTTCATTTTGGCACTCTTTTTTAAATTTATTCTAGTCTATCTTTTTTACTAAAATATCATTGTCTTAGTCACATTTTTGTGATTGGAATAATGATTTAGTCATTGTTAAAATGACAAAAAAAGGGAGCCATTTTAGTCAACTAAATGCCCTTTCATTTTAGTCATATTTTAGTCACATTTGTATTGCCTCATTAGCCACAAACCATGTTTCCATCCAGAGTTTTTATGGGAGTAAAGTCATATCAAAGATTTGTATAACTAACCCAAGACGGACCATAACTACTAAGATGGGGTTAGTTACTGAGATGTCTTTGGATCACTCCACCAACCATATTTTATTATATTGTACACATTGGAAAACAATTTACCAGCTCACCACCAAAGACCTCTGCAAGTGAATTCTTTTTTTCACTTTGTCTAGTTTTACCAGATAACGTGTTGTC
The DNA here is from genome assembly GCA_030435695.1 of Brachymystax lenok tsinlingensis. Classification (NCBI taxonomy): domain Eukaryota; kingdom Metazoa; phylum Chordata; class Actinopteri; order Salmoniformes; family Salmonidae; genus Brachymystax; species Brachymystax lenok. Next base: position 7,848,944 of record CM059783.1, read on the forward strand.
ACTACCTACTTACAGTACCTAACTACCTACCTGTGTTCAGTCAAATGTAGCATTCATTCCTCATTCCTAACGGACTGTTGACCTGAGTTGACGTTGACTTCCTTATCAGCTGTGTGATTTCCTGACTACTATTAGACAGGACCCTTGAACTGAACTATGAACTACTGTGATGAGCTGTGATGTCAAGCAAATTGAAATCACAATATTCTTGAAAGTTCCTTTCAGAACTTCTCTCAATGTTGACATTTTGCTTTTGCACAATAACTTTAGGTGCATAGGATTCACAATTTTAATGGCATAATCAAATGTCAAATTTAAGTTATCACACTGCCCCATTTAAAGTAGGCTACATACTGTACTTATATTTGTAATGTGTGTAACACTGTGAAAACCTCTGCCTACTTGTGCCAAGGATGGCAGGTAGCCTAGTGGTTAGAGCATTGGGCCAATAACTGAAAGGTTGCTAGTTCAAATACCCGAGCGAACAAAGTGAAAAACCTGTTGATGTGCCCATGAGCAAGGCACTTAATCCTAATTTTCTCCAGGGGTGCCATACTACTATGGCTAACCCTGTAAAACTTCACCTATACGGTGTATGTGACAATAAAACATTTTTTAAATATACTTAACTGTTGTTATTTCACATTAAGGACCTTATCTTAATAACATAAAACACAACAACGTTTTTTATGATGTGACATTCTGTGTTTAAATATACTGTAACTGTTAAAATCCTATTGTGGTGCCTCATCGTTATGGAAACTGTGCATAATAAGTAGAAGAGAGTGGGATAAGTTGAGCCAAAGCGGTAAATTGATCTTTGTTTATACACACAACAAGAGGCCACCATTTCATGGAGTCTGAAGGAAGAAACCACGTGAAAAAAGTGGTAAGCTAGTTAATTAATATATATATTTTTACCTATCACCAAATCAAATTAATTTGTGTTCGAGGTTTCATGATGCTTGTATCTAAACCAACATACGTAGATCATTTTAAGATTGCTCTATACGTCAGCTGGGGTCTCTATAAGCTTCAATATGAGGTCCTAAACCTAGCATGAAAGTGCATCCGTGTAGCTGTGTGGGCTAATATAGTGAAGATGTTTGCCTTGGGGTAAGTTGAGCCAATGACCATGGGGTAAGTTGAGAGAATGTTTGAGCCAATGGCAAGTTGAGCAAATATAAGTGTTTTCTTCCCAGGCATTATTGCTGGGATATGAAATAACAACAGGGCCTGGCCTATGTTAAAACTGTTTAACAAAGTACAACGTGTTTGTTAGGCGTTAAGCCTGTAAGAAAAGATGCTTAAAATGATGAAAAAAATATATATTGTGATTGTACTGAATTGTGTTTGGGAAATAAAGATAGACATGGTTTAAAAAAGGTAGTGGTAAAATGTTATTCTGTACAGAAATGTGTAGGTGGCTTAACTTACCCCATACCCAGGGTAAGTTGTGCAAAGATACTTTTTTGGAAAAGCTATATTTTAAAAACATTAATCTTTACATGAATTCTGATTATTTCCAGGGATACCAAACATCCTGAAATATATGTAGATATCTTTGTTAGAAAAAAAAGTCCCTTGACAGAGTGATGCTGAATGTAAAAAATGGCTCAACTTACCCCACTCTCCCCCTAAGTGTTTTCAATGTTGCCAAAGTACAGTATTTAAAATATTTGACAGAAGGCCTATGGGTACATACACTGAGTGCACAAAACATACCCTTTCCATGACAGACTGACCAGGTGAATCCAGGTGAAAGCTATGATCCCTTATTGATGTCACTTGTTAAATCCACTTCAATCAGTGTAGGTGAAGGGGAGGAGACAGGTTAAAGAAGGATTTCTAAGCCTTGAGATAATTGAGACATGGATTGTGTATGTCTGCCATTCAGAGGGTCAATGGGCAAGACAAAATATTTAAGTGCCTTTGGACAGGGTATGGGAGTAGGTGCCAGGCGCACCCGTTTGTGTGTCAAGCACTGCAACACTGCTGGGTTTTCAATCTTGACAGTTTCTCGTGTGTATCAAGAATGGTACACCACCCAAAGGACATCGAGCCAAATCAACACAACTGTGGGAAGCATTGGAGTCAACATGTGCCAGCATCCCAGTGGAACGCTTTCGACTCCTTGTAGAGTCCCTGCCCCGACGAATTGAAGCTGTTCTGAGGGCAAAAGGGGGTGCAACTCAATAGGTGTTCCTGTTTTGTACACTATGTGTATAGTATTGCTGTGCGCAGGCCCTGTCATTCTGCCGCCCTAGGCAAGATATATTCTGCAATACCCCCATCGGAACTAGAATAGTCCCAGTAAGCAAAACGTCTAAAATATGTATTTTCGGTTCTGAATTAAAGTTAAAAAGATGTCTTGAGTAGAGTACATTAAAGTAGGGTACAATACAGTACATTATACTTGCACTGTTGTACTCTACTGTACTGAACTACCATTTACTGTACTCTAATGTATTGTACACTGCTGTGCTGTTCAAACTTGTAAAACATAGATGTCTATGATTGGTTCAGATTTGGTCCAGTCTGTAGATTTTGAAATCAAGGGCCGGACCACACAAAAAAAAGACGGACAGTCTGGACAGGACCAAAACAAGACATCTGCGTCGGTCCGTGCTTACTGAGGTGTAGCCTACAGTGTGGACCTGCAATGGAATTTTCTGAATGCCCATCCATGTGGTAGGCCCACCGTTTGTACTCGAGGCAGTTGCATTGGCTTTATTAATCCTGATTCCTGTAACTAATCATTTTGGCCATTTAAACTCTGAATATAATCTATCCTGAGCCTAATTGCAATGAGAATCAATGCGTTTACACAGCTAGAAATTGAGAAATATTTTTTTTTTCTCTATGATCATCGTCAAAAATTTTTACGGATACAAACTTGAAACCACTGATTATCATGTCAATTTAGCCCAAGGGGTAAAACTCCTGGACAGCAATTTTTTTTCCATTCCATATTGTCCATTTGACTTTGATCTGTCCTGTATTAAGGATATTATGTTTGTTAACATGCCATATTTACATCAACGTGCATTTTTATTTGATTGGGCCCCATTTAGGTTAAGCTATTTGATCGGAGAAACGTGCATGATGTAAAAAGTGTCTGCCTCATGACATTGTCATAGATTTCATCTCCAGCCTGTAGGCTACAGAAAAGGCCATATTCGCTTTCCAACATAGACTATAGACCCTTTTCCAGTACACAACACACTGACGTCACGCAAAGATGCATGCAACTCTTGGCAGTTGTAAGAAAGACATGCCATCTGCGACCACTCAACAAAGCCTAGATTTATGTTTTTATTACTTCTAAACCCCCCCACCAAAAAATTTGCGGTCTCTTACACTGACAATGATGTTTTGATTTGTGCTTGAACAGTCACTAAGATTATATTTTTGGTTAACTATGACTATTTAACTAGATAACTATTTTGGATGCAGCAGTCGTTAGCTAGAACGCTAATGCTCATTGATATAGGCTGTAGCAAAAGCTAGCCAAAGAGCCATTTTACTGGTTGAAGTTGAAGTGTTTTTTAAGTATAATGCAGTTGATTTGCGATGATGACACCAACATTATATTAAGCAGGACATTCATAAGAGCCTTAGTCAAATTATAATCCAAAAGTAGTGTGAAATGCACTCATAAGCAACATGAAAATAGAGGCCTTTTTTTTTGCGGCAATGTGCAAACACAGAAAGGTGTCTATAGGCTACGTAGTTTATGTTATGCTTCGTTTACATCGTGACGTTTTTCAGGACAAGTGTAGTGCTTGTTACGCAAGATGGAGGAGAGCCTGTCTTTCATCAGAGATCACATTTATTTTGGAAGATTGCAAAATATTACCTTTTCATTCAAGACGGGATAAATATATTGTTTCAGGTGATAATAAAACATGTGTGTTACTTTATCCTCAACTTGTTTCTGTAACTTTACAGCAAGTCAACCTAGCTTGCACTGCTAGGCTGAAGATAACAAGGATGTAGCTAGTGACCTCCACCTAGTAATTATAATCAGAAAACAAACGTCATTACCATCCCAATAAACGGGAGGCATATAATATAATTTAATTGGCTTAACAGCCAATGTGTATTATTTAACATTACTATTAAAATAGTACTCACTCATAGGAATTGGTAGTTGTTTACAAGTTGCTAGGTATCCCAAAAACACATATTTTAATCTTCTTGTGGTTTGGTAACTTCCTGTTCTTTGACGGACTCTGTCTCGACTGAAGACTACTCAAATGTATAAACATTATAAATCAGCCAATGCAGCATCCGTGCATGACATCCAGCACAACATAACGGAGTGTTCATGGGCATAGCCATGGGCATAGACACGGGACGAAAAAAATATAATAATAATAAATAAATGTAATACAAAAAAAGATATAGTGCACTGGGCCTTTACTAGTTCTGTATTAGCGGAGTCTGTAGTGCGGGCAAAAAATAACAACAATTCTGGTGTGGCTGAAATTGCTGAATCTACTAATTTGAAGGGGTGTCCACCTACTTTTGGCCATGCAGTGAATGTATAAAATATTTGCCCCCTTTTTAATTCTCTACTTTAGCACATTTTTTATACTGAATGATATCAGATCTTCAACCGAAACCTATTATTGGATAATGGGAACCTAAGTGAACAAATAACACAACGTCATACTCACTTAATTTATTTCAGAAACAAAGTTATGCAACACCCAATGCCTCTGTGTGAAAAAGTAATTACCCCTTACACTCAATAACTGGTTGTGCCAGTTGGTTGTTTTTTAGTCATTTTCATGTAGACTTGATTGTGTGTTTTGGATCATTGTCTTGCTGCATGACCCAGCTGCGCTTTAGTTTCAGCTCACAGACGGCCTGACATTCTCCTGTAGAATGATCTGATACAGTGCATAATTCATGGTTACTTTTATTAAGGCAAGTCGTCCCCAAACCATCACACTACCACCACCATGCTTGACCGTTGGTATGAGGTTCATATTGTGGAATGCAGTGTTTGGTTTTTGCAAGACATAATGGGACCCGTGTCGTCCAAAAAGTTATACTTTTTTAATATTATCTGTCCATAGAACATTCTTCCAAGAGTCTCGATGATCATCCAGGTGCTTCCAGGTGCTTTTTAGCAAACTTGAGTCAACTTTTGGACGACATGGGTCCCATTATGCCTGGCGAAAACCAAACACTGCATTCCACCTTCCTCCTGGCTATAAATTGACTAACTATCACTCCTACCCTACTGGACTATATTAATGTCCCATGTGTCTTAACCCCATGTATTGACCCTTTACTATTTTGCCACAACTTTGGAAGTATGCTTGGGGTCACTGTCCATTTGGAAGACCCATTTGCGACCAAGCTTTAACTTCCTGACTGATGTCTTGAGATGTGCTTCAATAAATCCACATAATTTTCTTTCCTCATGATGCCATTTATTTTGTGAAGTGCACCAGTACCTCCTGCAGGAAAGCACCCCCACAACAGGATGCTGCCACCCTCGTGCTTCACGGTTGGGATGGTGTTCTTCGGCTTGGGGACAAAGATCATACTTTTTGGAGAAATGTCCTCTGGTCTAATGAAACAAAAACAGAACCTTTTGGCCATAATGACCATTGTTATGTTTGGAGGAAAAAGGGGGTTGCTTGCTGTGGATATAAATACTTTTGTACCCGTTTCCTCCAGCATCTTCACAAGGACCTTTGCTGTTATTCTGGGATTGACTTGCACTTTTCACACCAAAGTACATTAATCTCTAGGAGACAGAACGCATCTCCTTCCTGGCGGTATGACGGCTGTGTGGTCCCATGTTGTTTATACTTGCGTACTATTGTTTGTACAGATGAACGTGGTACCTTCAGGTGTTTGGAAATTCCTCCCAAGGATGAACCAGACTTGTGGAGGTCTACAAAAAAAATCCTGAGGTCTTGGCTGATTTATTTTGATTTTCCCATGGTGTCAAGCAAAAAGGCACTGTTTGAAGGTAGTCCTTGAAATACATCCACAGGTACACCTCCAACTGACTCAAATGATGTCAATTAGCCTATCAGAAGCTTCTAAAGCCATGACATCATTTACTGGAATTTTCCAAGCTGTTTAAAGGCACAGTCAACTTAGTGTATCTAAACTTCTGACCCACTGGAATTGTGATACAGTCAATTATACGTGAAGTAATCTGTCTGAACAATTGTTGGAAAAAGTACTTGTGTTATGCATAAAGTAGATGTCCTAACCGACTTGCCAAAACTATAGTTTCTTAACAAGACATTTGTGGAGTGGCTGAAAAACAAGTTTTAATGACTCCAACCTAAGTGTATGTAAACTTCCGACTTCAACTGTATATGCAGTACCAGTCAAAAGATTGGACCTACTCATTCATGGATTTTTCTTTATTTATACTATTTTCTACATTATAGCTGGTTGAGAGAATGCCAAGAGTGGGCAAAGCTGTTATCAAAGGCAAAGGGTGGCTACTTTGAACAATCTCAAATATAAAATATATTGTGATTTGTTTAACACTTTTTTGGTTACTACATGATTCCATATGTGTTATTTCATAGTTTTGATGTCTTCGCTGTTATTATACAATATAGAAAATAATACAAATAATGAAAAACCCTTGAATGAGTAGGTGTGTCCAAACTCTTGACTGGTACTGTATATATATATATATATATTTGTTTTGTTTTCTGTTTTTAGATCTGCCCCACATTCCCTGAATGATTCCCTTTCCCTACACCCACTTCTGTTGATCCTCCCACTTCGGTTGACACGCCCACTTTCAGGCACACTCCATGTATGCAGCTACCCATGACTCAAAGGTGAGGGAAAGGTATTGAGGATGTAGGGGCTAATGAGCTCCTCCGGTGAGTCATGGGTAACTGAATACTTGGAGTGTGTCTGAAAGTGGGCGTTCGGAAAGAAATGGGTGGATCAACAGCGATGGGTGTAACATCAGTGGGTGGATCATTCAGCAGCGATGGCTGTAACATCAGTGGGTGGATCATTCAGCAGCGATGGCTGTAACATCAGTGGGTGGATCATTCAGCAGCGATGGCTGTAACATCAGTGGGTGGATCATTCAGCAGCGATGGCTGTAACATCAGCGCTCCATTATTGGTTAGACCGGCCATTGTCAGGTGCAGCGCAGGTTTAACACAATTTCAAAGTTATCGTTTTGTGCATGCAGTTGTATTCAATTGGGTTTTATGGTCATGTTGTTCTTATTATCTGGCTAGCCTACCTAGATCTGCCCTTGCTTTCCGGATCTAGGTGTACGATGCAGGGGACGTGTTCAGCATCATTGCAGGTATACCAGGACGATAAAGGAGATCAAGGGAGAATAATAATCCTGGTGTAGAGAAGTACAAAAGAGTGATTGTGACAAGGGGGACTGGCATGCAAGCCTTAGAGCCCACCAGGTGAGGGCGCTGTAGTCATAATAAATAACCACCTGTTGACTCTCAGACAAGTCACCAACACACATCACCTACCCCCTCACTTCTTCATAGAGATATGCAGTTGAGCACTTCAAGAGCGCAGAATGGTTTTTATAAGTAGGCCTAGGTGTAAAACTATGGCAAGTATTGTATGAATTGGGTACACTTTTTTTACACTTAAAACTGTTCTTACACATCCCAGAGACATACTAGCATTTCACTTCCCTCTACATCTCTTCTATTCTGCGTCTGTCCTGACTCCTAATCACTTCCTCTTCCATCTCCCTATCCCTTTTACCTCATATCCTCTAATTCCTCCATCCTCCAGTATCTTCCTGGTTGACCATGCATGGACGTACCGTGTGGAGAGCTCCAGGCAGAAGCTGGAGCAGATCCCCGGCCTCCTGCCCAGGATGCCTTCCCTCATGGGGGTGGACTTCCACGGAGAGGCTCCTGACACAGACATTGTGGAGCTGGAACAAATGTGGAAGTACAACCAGACCTAGCAGCTTGCCCAGGGGGTACGAGAACTCTCTCTCTCTCTCTCTCTCTCTCTCTCTCTCTCTCTCTCTCTCTCTCTCTCTCTCTCTCTCTCTCTCTCTGAATGCACCAAGCTGTCTGATTAAACTACTAGCACACAGCTCGAACACCCATGCATACCCAACAAGACATGGCAACAGAGGTCTCTTCACAATCCCCAAGTCCCGAACAGACTATAGGAGGCGCATAGGACTACATAGAGCCATGACTACATGCAACTCTATTCCACATTAGGTAACTGAAGCAAGCAGTAGAATCAGATTTAAAAAACAGATACAAATACATCTTATGGAACAGCGGGGACTCTGAAGAGATAGACACACAAGAACAGACACACCACAGGCGGTTGGTGACACCTTAATTGTTGAGGACAGGCTCATGGTAATGGCTGGAGTGGAATTAGTGGAATGGTATCAGTTTTCCGAAAGTTTTCCGACCCCTTGACTTTTTCCAAATGTTGTTATGTTACAGCCTTATTTCCTCATCAATCTACACACAATACCCCATAATGACAAAGCAAAACTGGTTTTTAGAAATGTATTCAAATGTAAAAATAAATGAAATATGACATTTACATAAGTATTCAGACCCTTTACTCTGCAGAGATGGTTGTCCTTCTGGAATATTCTCCCATCTCCACAGAGGAACTCTGGAGCTCTGTCAGAGTGAACATCGGGTTCTTGGTCACATTCCTGACCAATGCCCTTCTCCCCCGATTGCATAGTTTGGCCGCTTGGCCAGCTCTAGGAAGTCTAGGTGGTTCCAAACTTCTTCCATTTATGAATGATGGAAGCCACTGTGTTTTGGGGGACCTTCAATGCTGCAGAAATGTTTTGGAACTCTTCCCCAGATCTGTGGCTCGACACAATCCTGTCTCGGGAGCTCTACGGACAATTCCTTCGACCTCATAGCTTGGTTTTTGCTCTGACATGCACTGTCAACTGTGGGACCTTATATAGACAGGTGTGTGCCTTCACAAATCATGTCCATTTAATTAAATGTACCACAGGTGAACTCCAATCAAGTTGTAGAAACATGTCAAGGATGATCAATGCAAACAGGATGCACCTGAGCTCAATTTCGAGTCTCATAGCAAAGTGTCTGAATACCAATGTAAATAAGGTATTTCTGTTTTTTATATCTAATACATTTGCAAAAATGTCTAAAAACCTGTTTTCGCTTTGTCATTATGGGATATTGTGTGTAGATTGACGAGGACATGTTTTACAATAAGGCTGTAACGTAACAAAATGTGGAAAAAGTCAAGGGGTCTGAATACTTTCCGAATGCACTGTACATCAAACACATGTTTTCCATGTGTTTGATGCCATTCCATTTGCTCCGTTCCAGCCATTATTATGAGCCGTCTTCCTCTCAGCAGCCTCCGCTGACACACACACACACACACAAGCTAGCACACGCAGTCTAAACACACGTACACTGTAATATTGTTGTATGGTGGTATTATACATTTTGTATTGTAGATATGTAGTGGTGTAATAATGTTTTATGATGTACTGTTTTATCTTTTGTTTAATACACACTTTTTTCTCTCTCTCTCTCTCTAACCTCCTGTGTGTGTCCAGTCAGCGGTGGAAGAAGTGCCGTCTGGTACAGTACATCATGGGTGAGTTTGGCTCCCAGATGCAGCACTCTGACCAGTCTACTTGTTGCATGGCCCCCTTCTTCTACACTTGATGAATACAGAGAACAAAACAACAAAAACATAAATTCAAGATTTTATAAATGATCAGCCGGGAAAAGTTGTACACATGTAGCATACAAACTTCAACACACATGGGTCTCAATCACTACTTGATCTACATTAGAGAGGGGAGTTTCCTCAACCTGTACAATCCATCCAATAGCAATCATAATAAATCTCAATGACAGAAGGAAAATAATTGTGTTATGTACATCAGATGAAGATGTTCTAATGACTGATCATTCACCAGAGGCTCTCTTGGACAAGATGTTCTAATGACTGATCATTAACCAGATCCTCTCTTGGACAAGATGTTCTAATGACTGATCATTAACCAGATCCTCTCTTGGACAAGATGTTCTAATGACTGATCATTAACCAGATCCTCTCTTGAACAAGATGTTAGAATGACTGATCATTAACCAGATGCTCTCTTGGACAAGATGTTCTAATGACTGATCACTAACCAGATCCTCTCTTGGACAAGATGTTCTAATGACTGATCATTAACTAGATGCTCTCTTGGACAAGATGTTGTGATGACTGAAGTCTTTAACCAGACAATGACGTTCCTTCTATTCAATTAGGAACAGAGGGGGAAGCTGTTTCACCATTGCAACTCATGTTACAAATCAACGGGTATAGAAATACAGACGGTGAAACATATACATCCACCGGGCTGAAGTGGTTATTACATATCAGCAGACATGGTCACACACACACACACACACACACACACACACACACACACACACACACACACACACACACACACACACACACACACACACACACACACACACACACACACACACACACACACACACACACACACACACACACACACACACACACTCCTAGACACATGCATACACACAGACAGGCGTACACACAGAGAGACAACAGACACACATACTCAAACAAACCTCCGCTAGCAGCTGATCAGAGGAAATTCAGGACTAAGCATTTTAGCCCCTTGCAGCAACATCATGTGGCCTGTCCTCTTGGAAAAAATTATAAAGATTTATCTCTGGGTTTTAGTGACCAGAGGCAATTACCACATGGAACTCCATATATAATAACTCAATGGGGGTTTTACTAGCTTTTCTATCCAACTTATCATCCAATTGGATGTGCATGGAGGACACACTGGCCTGGTTGTGAATGACCGGTAATTCTTGTTAGTTTTGGTCTTCTGCAAAACACACACACACGCCTCCCCTCAACTGCTGCAGAAAGTGGAGCCGCCTGTAACACTCGCTTGTACAAGTTTCAGTCACCATTCCATTTATTCCATTCCAGCCATTGCAATGAGCCTGTCCTCCTATAGCTCCTCCCACCAGCCTCCTCTGGTTCGGCTTTAAGCCTTCGGGATGTTTTTATGTATAAAGTCATAGTATGAAAGAGAAAAAGGGTTGCTGCATATTAGTGAGCAGGTTTGGGGAAGTGTACTCCATGTGACTGGAGAACCGAGACATGCAATCTGGCGCAACAGCAAGATGTCTATAAAAAAATATAATAAAGTGAACCCAACATTTTTATTACATAAAAGTATTACATGTTGATTACAGTTTTTTACAGTCGCTAGGACACATTTCTCAATACTTAAGTCACTTTTTCAAAACTCTTCACACAGTTCTCCTAACCAACTTTCAGCTCGGCACAGCAGTTCATTTCACATTCAAAATGCACTAAAACTACCAAATCACTTCATACATGTCTCAAATCAACACATTCTTCCACAACACTAGCAAAGGTTGACAGCCAACAAACACACTTTGTCACCCACAAAACAATGACCTAAAAAACACTAACAACATGTAGCATTATACAATGTTTTCTTGTGTAAAACAAGGACACATCTCTGTTTATAATTCACTGCAATATATGTTACTGGAATGAATCAGACATGATGCAGAATGCTTCAATATATTTTATGTCTTTTTATTTTTTTATTTTTTTGCAGTGAGTAATTCCAAAATACAAGAGGTTGTATACACACCATCAACTGATACAGATACAATAGTAATGCTAATCTACTCGGTCATCTCCATTTGGCCACAGGTTCTCATCCACATCACATCTTATGTCATCTAGGCAATACACCTAGGAAAGAATCTTCTGGCATGCCTGATCCATCCCTGGCAATCTTCTGCTGATATGTCCAGGCATCCAGCATTCATTGCATCCAGGAGGGACATTTGATCATGTGGATGGTGGTCATAAACCTTCCACCTCCATGAGGAAAATAATTCCTCTATGGGGTTGAGGAATGGAGAGTAAGGTGGGAGGAAAAGTGACACCATTCTGGGATGGGCTGCAAACCACTCAGTGACTGCACGGGAGTGGTGAAATGCCACATTGTCCCATACAATTATAAATGTTGGCTGATTTCTTCTCTCTGCGTCCCTTTCCTCACCTAGCACAACCCTTCCATAGAGATCATGCAGGAACGCAAGGAGACGTTCAGTGTTGTATGGCCCAATTAGTGTTTTGTGTAACAGCAGTCCATCAGTGGATATTGCTGCGCACATTGTGATGTTGGCACCCCTCTGGCCCGGGACATCCACTGTGGCTCTCTTCCCAATCACATTCCTCCTCGTCGCCGTGTTTTGGCCAAGTTGAAACCCGCCTCATCCACAAAGATGAAAATGTGGGGTGTTTGCCTGCCTTCAATCTCCATGACTCTCTAAAATAAATCCACAAGGCAACATAAGCTGTTACAGTAGTAAACATTACCTAAAAATATGTCTTTGTGTGTGTTTGGTTTTGTTTAAAAACAGTTCTGTATTTTATTGTGATCTTACTCTGGACATATTGGTTCCTGAGTTGCTTGACATGTTCAGAGTTCCTCTCAAAGGCACAGTGTACAACTGTTTCATCCTGACCTGATGTTTTTCAGGACTCTAGAAATAGTTGTTATGCTTACACTGTGAATATTTGCAAAAGAAACGTTGTCTGCCAAGACTCTGTCTCGAATCTCAGTGAGTTTTATGCCATTGTTTCTGATGACCATATCAACAATGGCAGTTTCCTGCACATCAGTGAGCATCCTTCCTCTCCCACCTGTGTGAGGTAACCGTTGAGTCCTAAGCAGAAATGCAAAAGCAATTACACACAAGTCTATTTACTTCTGTAATGTGCAACTCAGTCATATGCCCTTGCAGAATACAAGTTACCTGTTGGTTTGCCGGAAAACTCTAACAATAGATGCCACTGTTGAGCGTTGCAAATTTGGCTGCACTCTAAGACCAGCTTCTCTCATTGAGAGACCATGATTTACTACATGATCAATTACAGTAGCTCTGATCTCATCAGACTACAGCTCTTGATCTTCCTCTTATTCTTCTTCCACCACGCATACGTATTCCTCGCCCCCTCCCAGCCACTCTTCTTCCTCTTTCAGCCACTTCTCTATTTCTGTCTGGGTCCATGTTTACATCACAATACAAAACTATTCAGCAGTTGTCTCCTTTTGTAATGAAATTGAAAGAGAAACACCTGTGTAGATGTTCATCTACAATGAGAATCAGCTGTGGTTGGTCCAATTGTCCAATTGTTTTTATAGCATTTAATTTTAAGATTTAAAATATATTTCATTAAAATATTACTGTAGAAATGTAGCAAATTGCTGTCTTATTCAGTTTTGTATTATGTTATTGTTTTGAACATAAGTTTAACAGTTTTGAAAAAAGTATATAAGCATGTGCAAATTGGCCTGTAGGTACACAGAGTTTTGGCGGTTGTTGTGTCGAAGTGAGAAAAGAGTTAATGTAATTTGAAAGATGTAGTCATTGAATGCATTTTGTGCCAAAGCAATGATAAATGATCCACAGTTTAGCCCACATATACTTCTGTTGTGCTCACTGTGTGAAGAGTTTTGAAAAAGTGACCTAAGTATTGAGAAATGTGTCCTAGCGACTGTAAAAAACTGTAAACAAAGTTGTTTACAGAGCAAGATTACAAGTCTCTGGTAGGTAAAGCCCCGCCTTATCTCAGCTCACTGGTCACCATAGCAGCACCCACCCGTATTACGCGCTCCAGCAGGTATATCTCACTGGTCACCCCCAAAGCCAATTCCTCCTTTGGGCGCCTTTCCTTCCAGTTCTCTGCTGCCAATGACTGGAACGAATTGCAACAATCACTGAAGCTGGAGACTCATATCTCCCTCACCATCTTTAAGCACCAGCTGTCAGTGCAGCTCACAGATCACTGCACCTGTACATAGCTCATCTGTAAACAGCCCATCCAACTACCTCATCCCCATACTGTATTTATTTATTTAGCTTGCTCCTTTGCACCCCAGTCTCTCTACTTGCACAGTCATCTTCTGCACATCTACCATTCCAGTGTTTAATTTCTATATTGTAATTTACTTCGCCACTATGGCCTATTGCCTTACCTCCCTTATCTTACCTCACTTGCACACACTGTAATATAAACTTGTATTTCTTTTTTCTACTGTATTATTGACTGTATGTTTGTTTATTCCATGTGTAACTCTGTGTTGTTGTATGTGCCGAACTGCTGTGCTTTATCTTGGCCAGGTCGCAGTTGTAAATGAGAACCTGTTCTCAACTAGCCTACCTGGTTAAATAAAGGTGAAATAAAAAAAATTAACTGTAGGTTTCAGATTACGCGTGACATTCTAAGCTCTCGTGTTTGCCTACAGTGCTGCCTGCATATCTAATATTTGTGATTATTTTACTTGAGATAACTCCAGGCATTTGGTACTCTTTTAAATATGTTCCTGTGAGAGTATCTACCTGATCACAGGATAAAACACAATCATTGTTTAATACTGTGGTGGTTAATTTCTTTACTATCAAATGAGGAGAGACAAACTTATCACACAAGTCAGAGTTATTCTTAAACTAAATCTTTAATAGTGAGAGCTTTGCAATAGCACCTGCTTGTCAACGAATCACCACCTCTGATGGTCCGTTGAGAGCGCCAACACAAAAGTACCAAGGTCTTTTATAGCCAAGATCCACCCCCTAGTCTACATAACCAACCACAGATGTTTGGAACAGGTCACAAGGTGAGAGGTGTTAAATGAGAAAGGAGTATCCCCCAGCCAGATAGCATTCTCTATAAATTACAGTATGTTCAGTTTGGCCTTTAAGACGTGGTTCAGATCTCATTCCTGGTACTTCATAGCACAGAAACACCAACTTATCCAATGGCTTAAATCAATTGTCAACTCCAGATACACCCATCTCAAGTAAAACCCCTTCTTGACCCCTCTCCTGGACAAGCTCACTGAGGGGAGTGAGCCTCTAGATCATACACTATTCCACGATAAGTGCAACATCAAAGATGACATATAATGGTTCCAGACACTACCACACACATCTCCCCAAAGTAAAAGGAGGGAGTGACTGGCACACAGACATTGTGGAGACAAGTAATTGGTTCCCCATTAATCACGCCATCCCTTCACATGGTTTAAGAATAGGTAAAGACGCATTCACATATGAAGACAATGCTCCCTCCTGTCCTCTTCCCTTTCTGATATTCTGCATAGCAACAGGGACATGTGAAAGACAAGCCTGACCTCTCCTCTCTCTGGGCCCCAGGTGACTGAGCCCCAGCTGAGGAAAGAAGTGCAACTGCCAACACCAGAGTCCGAAGGGATACATTCTAATAACAAGTATATCACCTAAGCATATTATAAGATAAGACATTTTAATGATCTATGTTACTCAACTAATTCTGATTCTTCCGCCACAATACAGATTAGCAAAACATTTTATGAATGTTAGAATACAATATTTTTTGCCTTTGCTTATGGGGGGCTTAAGGAGATATATCATACATTTTGTAGACATCTGTGTGTGCAAAGTGTGCAAAGCTGTCATCAAGGTGGCTACTTTGAAGAATCAAAAATATAAAATATATGTTTATTTGTTAACAGTTTTTTTGGTTACTACATGATTCCATGTGTGTTATTTCATAGCTTTGATGTCTTCACTATTATTCTATAATGTAGAAAATAGTAAAATATAGAAAAGACCTTGAATGAGTAGGTGTGTCCAAACATTTGACTGGTACTGTATATCAACCTAATTATGCAATGTTCTGTATAGCCAGCTAGCACATTTCTAATATAATTAACTAATGTTTTTACTGGTAATACATTACACATATTGTATGATACAGGCAAGAAAACAAATATTCAGGATCAGGAAGTAGTAATACTCTAGGCCAGGCTGAGAGTACTCCAGAACAGTAGTAATACTCAGTACTGTAGTCCTACCTGTATGATGTCTAGGCCAGGCTGAGGGTACTCCAGAACAGTAGTAATACTCAGTGCTGTAGTCCTACCTGTATGATGTCTAGGCCAGGCTGAGGGTACTCCAGAACAGTAGTAATACTCAGTGCTGTAGTCCTACCTGTATGATGTCTAGGCCAGGCTGAGGGTACTCCAGAACAGTAGTAATACTCAGTGCTGTAGTCCTACTTGTATGATGTCTAGGCCAGGCTGAGGGTACTCCAGAACAGTAGTAATACTCAGTGCTGTAGTCCTACCTGTATGATGTCTAGGCCAGGCTGAGGGTACTCCAGAACAGTAGTAATACTCAGTGCTGTAGTCCTACCTGTATGATGTCTAGGCCAGGCTGAGGGTACTCCAGAACAGTAGTAATACTCAGTACTGTAGTACTACCTGTATGATGTCTAGGCCAGGCTGAGGGTACTCCAGAACAGTAGTAATACTCAGTACTGTAGTACTACCTGTATGATGTCTAGGCCAGGCTGAGGGTACTCCAGAACAGTAGTAATACTCAGTGCTGTAGTCCTACCTGTATGATGTCTAGGCCAGGCTGAGGGTACTCCAGAACAGTAGTAATACTCAGTACTGTAGTACTACCTGTATGATGTCTAGGCCAGGCTGAGATTGTGAGAGGAGGGAGGGGGAGAGGAGGTAGAGAGAATCAAGAGGAAAGGGTAAGTGGTTAGTCATTAGTCAAAAGGTAAAATTACACTAATGAGGGAAATATTCACAGCCCAAACTAAACCAGTATAGTGCTATATGTAGCAAACATTTACCAAACTGTATATCTCTTTCCAAATCTTGTCTTTCTCAATATCTTTCTTTTAGCGTCTCCTACTGTCTGTGACAGAGACTTGCCCTACAGTAGCCTAGGACAAGAGATTTCATAGCTATGCCAACCTCACACCCCAAATGATCTAGTTGGCTTCCATGAACACTCTCTTACAGGGAAACAAACACTGTTTCTGTGAAGTAGAGATCAGATACTAGACTGCCTGGTTACCCATCATTGTGTGTATAAGCTCCAGAGGCAATGACACACCACATTAAATCCCACAGAATCCATGCATCCAACACATTACAATTAACAATCATGTCTTTCAGTAGTCATGATGTCTTACTGGAAACCAACTCTCAGAACAGAGCCCAGTGGCACTGACCACATTCAAATAAAATAGGAATTTCAAGATAATCCAACAGTTTGCTTCACTGGTATTGGCTTCATGTGATCAAGACTTGTGAAGTAATGACAGGCCACATCACGTCCCACAAAATGAATGCCTGTCTGCCATAACCATGTCTAATACTGGCTTTAGGGACATCATATTTTGAGCTTTCACTGGGGACAAGATGTACACAACTTTATAGAGTCTAAGATCATATTTGGATCCATGAAAAATGCTATACAAAACCCAAGTATTATTTTTATTATAAGAGAGATAAGTTGTGTGCAGGGTGATATAGCCAAAATGTCATATCATATTTTTCACATTTTTGACGGAATTTAATGTTTCTAGCAGTAGCCTAGCTGTTAAGAGTGTTGGGTCAGTAACTGAAAGGTCACAGGTTTGTATAACTGTGTGAAACAGACGGACGGCAGAAAATTATTGTAACTGAGAAGTACTGTTGGCCGGAACTGTGTTAAAGGGAAATAAATAACACAATGTCTACTTTGTATTCCTCATCTCCAACACCACCCCCAACAATCTCAATTGCGATAAGGGTCAAAAATCATAAAGCCTTCTACTTTCATATCACATCAAAAATAATTGTAGAAATGCAAAATATATTTACTGTACACCGTTTCAAAGACAAATAAAAAAAGAATTCAACAGCATTATCTCTAGCACCACCTCAACATCAACATGAAAATTGCACGTTTCTATGTTTTGTAGTAAAAATGATAGTGGAAGATAACCAATACCTACTCATAATTGGTTGAAATCCCACAATGCACACTGATGTAATTGGAAACACTTATCTTCCTCCAAACTGTTGATTTCACGTGCATTTTACATTTACTGTACTTTTCGCCGCATTTGTTGATGAAGAAATGTTATACTCTATACATTCAGTGGCATGATAAGAATATTCCTGGAAAATGTGGTGTAGGTGCAACATAAGACAAAAACATGACAAGGGTTTGAGTGAGAAGACTGGTGTGTCCAAGTAACCACGCACCTCTCCAAAGTGTGCACATTTCCTAAGTAATTTCTTAGGCTCAAAGAGTTTTAAACTATAAGGTGCTTTTTTGACCTGTGCCGTTGAGGAACTAGAGCAAGCACACTTGTAGTTGTTTTGTTTGGAACACAACCATGCATCCCCGCCACCAGACAATTACTGTTGTTGTTTACACAATCCAAAAACGGTCCATTATAAATCGCAATCTGGGTCAGGTGGGCATCATTTGAAAGCCTGTTCTATTGCCAACATGACTAGCTAAGGTATAAAATACGATATTACAGTGTTAGGCTTTCACAATGCAATTCAGGGAAACAGTAATTCTGGTGCGCATGGATAGGAGTCATGAGTGCATTAAGAGGCGTGTGTCGCGGCAAATTTTCTTCACAGTAGGCAAACACAGGCTCATTCTGTTCAGAATAACACAGGGTATGCCGTCATGTCATCTTGTAACTGTACATCAAACATTGTGATCATAAACGTTGGCCTATATGACATGTGTTTTATGATATAGAATTGTGAAGTGCACATTTTGACTCAGGTGTTTGGCTTACTTGTATGACAATTAAAGGAGTATTTATTATAATCCTCAACGTCTCATCTTTCAAAAGACAATGAGTCCTCTTAATTTACAGCATTTCCCTCACTCAGACGACAACATTTTGCAAAGGTTGCCCAATTAGCAGGTGGGATGGGGGCAACTTCTTGTCGCACTAGGTGCTCAAGTTCAGAATGGCTGTCAGTCAAAACCCATACAGCGCTGTGAAGCGCAGAGCCTGAGGTCTGACATCATGTACAGCATGTTACTGTACAGCCACAATGCTCCAATTTAGGCAATTATCAGTGCCCAAATCAGCCATTGTCAACCCGTATACGGGTATGAGTGTAAAGGACTACATGCAACAAAACATTATTTATAAAAAGCAATCTATTAATATGGTTTTTGAACACTATAATTTCTTTACAAGCATGATTGCTGTATTTTTAGTTTATGGTTTTACGCAGCTTGTTGGCCTTTAGCCAATCAGCATTTTTTAACGAGTTCAAAGCACTTGAATAAATCCAACTGGTATTTATGACTTCTTAACTGGTAAATTCCAACCTCCCACTTGGTTACGAACACAGTATTACAAGACCCAATTCCTAAACCTTAACCAACCTCAATTCCAAACCCTCCCCCCATGTGCCTGTTTGTTGGCATTGATAGGAGTGTTGAGGAGAGCCTTCTTCCCTGACCTACCTGAAATGGGTCAGGTCATACAAAAACTACACAGTGGAACTTTAAGGCACACTTACAGAGAAAAGAGTCAGGCTTGGCAGTTCAACTCTGCCATTGTGTCAGCAATTTTGTAATGTTCACATAACAAACCTCACTGAACAATGTATTTTATATGTTTGGGCAAAGATGCAATATGCAAATACTGTCCAATGACAAGCTAGTCCTTTTTGCCCACTAAACATGTTTCACATATTTCACTGGCGATTCTGAAGCCTTTCTATTGGTTGTCTTCAGGTAAAGATCAAAATAACATCAACCCGAGCAGCTGCCATGGGACATTGTCTTTCTAAAGAAACTATAGACCTACACCAGTGGCGGTCGGTGCTGTTTAAGATTAGGGGGGACAGTCGTTCATATTCAATTCAACCAGCTCAATGTAACATCGATAGGTTTAGGTTTACTACTCTAATTCCCCCTATACCCATCATGAGGTTCCTACAAACTAGTCTACGAAATGAAAGTTTATAACGTAAGTGCACACGTCGAGAGACAAATTGGAGTAATCAAGGTGACAGACAGTGACACATTGAATACCACCTTGCACACTCTTGCCTGCATCTACTGTAGTTGATCTACGGTGTAATCATTAAGCCAAACAATTGCAAGCGAGCGTTTCTATTGGACAAATTCATGTAGATGTATCACCGTTTCGTTCCATTTGCTTCCATTTATGAAACATTTTTCAACAGAATCGGCCGAGTGAATGCACCCCTGATCATCCGCACACACATAGTAGCCACATAAGAACAGCATCATCACTTTGCTCGTTGTATAATTCCTTCTCGCATCTATGCGCTCTCCTCCTCTCACCTTTTCCCTTTTGCTCATAGAGTTCAGTGCACAACACAACAGCTGTCTGTGACCAAGAGAAAAAACCTTTCCAAGTCAAACCTTCATACCATAACCGCTAACCGTTACACACAGCCTACATCATTGTCACCATATTAGCTAACGTCATAGTTAACATAGCTACTAGAACTAACGCGTTTGTAAACCCGCTACAATCACACAGTACAGTGTACAGCAAGCAGTTAAGCAGTTACACCGGCAGGACCCGATGGCAATAAATTTATAAAACCGAAAGCTTACCTTGTCTTGGAAGAGTTCCAGTGTTG
The DNA here is from genome assembly GCA_030435695.1 of Brachymystax lenok tsinlingensis. Lineage (NCBI taxonomy): Eukaryota > Metazoa > Chordata > Actinopteri > Salmoniformes > Salmonidae > Brachymystax > Brachymystax lenok. The sequence continues at coordinate 7,869,489 of CM059783.1, forward strand.
GATAGCCTTAGCCAGCTACTTAGCATAAATAGCATTCCTCTCTGTTTGAGCCAGGTATTTGAGTAGGCTAAATTAGCTAGCTGCATTAGCTAAGTAAGCTAAGTAAGTGAAAGTGAAAAATATACAACGAAATATAGCTACAGTGCCTTCGGAAAGTATTCAGACCCCTTGAATTTTTCCACATTTTGTTACTTTACAGCCGTATTCTAAAATGGATTAAATAAATAAAAAATCCTCATCAATCTACACACAATAGCCCATAATGACAAAGCAATGCACTGTAGCTCTCTGCTGCTTCTGTTCAAAAACTGTTCAACTATTGTATTTCTCTCTCTTTGAGTCAACTACTCACCACGTTATGCACTGCAGTGCTAGCTAGCTTGATTAAGCGTTCAATACTAGATTCATTCCCTGATCCTTTGATTGGGTGGACAACATGTCAGTTCATGCTGCAAGAGCTCTGACAGGTTGGAGGACGTCCTCCGGAAGATGTCAAAATTACTGTGAAAGTCTATGGAAGGGGATGAGAACCATGAGCCTCCTAGGTTTTGAATGGAAGTCAATGTACCCAGAGGAGGATGGAAAATAGCTGTTCTCTGGCTACACCATTGTGCTACCCCAGAGAGTGCTGTTGAGGCTGCTGACCATTGCAAAACAGTGTGTTTTAATCAGTTATTTGGTGACTTCAATATTTCTTGTATAGTTTTATCTAAAAAGGATAACTTTTTAATTGTTAACTATTTTTATTTGTATGAAATTTACTGAGCAGGATGGTCCTCCACTCCCTCCTCTGAGGAGCCTCCACTGATACACCTAAGACCCTGCATTCTTAAGCCTACAAGCTGCATCTCAGGGTAGTGAGGGTACAGCACTAATATTATGCATAGCATCAAGACATGCCAATATTGTTCACCTGACTTGGGATATGTGACAATCCATTGTTGTCGCTACTTCTGAGGGAGAAGTTGGTGATCTGCTCTTCTTTCCTCTGCAGAAGGGAAGGAGCCACACTCCAACAAACACGAAGTAGGCCTACTTGGTCACAAACTCTATCCGGGTGCTTTACATGTCTGCCTAGCTCTCGGCCATCCTCAAAACGGGCACCAAACGAAAATATCTATGTAATCAATTCAAAGGTTATAATTAAATTTGTTTTGAGAGCGATAATATGTCTCCTCTTGAGTCGGGAGATATGGCTTGGCTAGGACGTGATAGTGCACGAGCGAAGAACGCCTTGACCTTCAGGCTTCAACCAATCATTTAGTTGCAAATGGATGTAATTGGATGCGCTCATGTGATGCGCGCGCCCCCTCCTCAGCATCAGCACCAGTTCGCTGAGGCGGGGTATGCGCGTGCTCACTAGTCTCTGTAGCGGGAAGAGTAATGCCTTCAAGCATACATGAAGCATTCAAGATGATGCAGGTGGGCCTGTTGTTCTTGGAAGATCAAATGAACAGATTTTCAATATACGTGAATGGTATCATGAGCCTATGGAATCCTCCGGGTGTCAAATCTGTTAATGATGAAGTTCGACTTGTCACAGTAATTTTTTTAATTTTTTTTTATTTTTTATTTCACCTTTATTTAATCAGGTAGGCCAGTTGAGAACAAGTTCTCATTTACAACTGCGACCTGGCCAAGATAAAGCAAAGCAGTTCAACACATACAACAACACAAAGTTACACATGGATTGAAACAAACATACAGTCAATAATACAGTAGGAAAAAAAGAAATCTATATACAATGTGTGAAAAGGAGGTAGGATAAGGAACATAAGGCAATAAATAGGCCATGGTGGCAAAGTAACTACAGTATAGCAATTTAACACTGGAATGGTAAATGTGCAGTAGATGAATGTGCAAAGTAAAAATACTGGGGTGCAAAGGAACAAGATAAATAAATGACTATGGTAGGGGATGAGGTAGTTGGTTGGGCTATGTACAGGTGCAGTGATCTGTGACCTGCTCTGACAGCTGGTGCTTGAAACTAGTGAGGGAGATAAGTGTCTCCAGTTTCAACAATTTTTGTAGTTCGTTCCAGTCATTGGCAGCAGAGAACTGGAAGGAAAGGCGGCCAAAATAGGAATTGGCTTTGGGGGTGGCCAGTGAGATATACCTGCTGGAGCGAGTGCTATGGGTGGGTGCTGCATGAGTGAAGGAGGCTTTGTTGCGAAATAGAAAGCCAATTCTAGATCTAATTTTGGATTGGAGATCTTTAATGGGAGTCTGGAAGGAGAGTTTACAGTCTAGCCAGACACCTAGGTATTTGTAGTTGTCCACGTATTCTAGGTCAGAGCCGTCCAGGGTAGTGATGCTAGTCGGGCGGGCTGATGCAGGCAGCGAACGGTTGAAAAGCATGCATTTGGTTTTACTAGCGTTTAAGAGCAGTTGGAGGCCACGGAAGGAGTGCTGAATGGCATTGAAGCTCGTTTGGAGGTTAATTAACACAGTGTCCAAAGAAGGGCCAGAAGTATACAGAATGGTGTCGTCTGCATAGAGGTGGATCAGAGAATCACCAGCAGCAAGAGAGACATCATTGATGTATACAGAGAAGAGAGTCGGCCCAAGAATTGAACCCTGTGGCACCCCCATAGAGACTGCCAGAGGCCCGGACAACAGGCCCTCCGATTTAACACACTGAACTCTGTCGGCAAAGTAGTTGGTGAACCAGGCGAGGCAATCATTAGAGAAACCAAGGCTGTTGAGTCTGCCGATAAGGATGTGGTGATTGACAGAGTCGAAAGCCTTGGCCAGGTCAATGAATACGGCTGCACAGTAATGTCTCTTATCGATGGCGGTTATGATATCGTTTAGTACCTTGAGCGTGGCTGAGGTGCACCCGTGACCAGCTCGGAAACCGGATTGCACAGCGGAGAAGGTACGGTGGGATTCGGAAGTGGTCAATGATCTGTTTATTAACTAGGCTTTCAAAGACTTTAGAGAGGCAGGGCAGGATTGATATAGGTCTATAGCAATTTGGGTCTAGGGTGTCACCCCCTTTGAAGAGAGGGATGACTGCAGCAGCTTTCCAATCTTTTTGGGATCTCGGACGACACCAAAGAGAGGTTGAGCAGACTGGTAATAGGAGTTGCAACAATGGCAGCAGATAGTTTTAAAAAGAGAGGGTCCAGATTATCTAGTCCAGCTGATTTGTACGGGTCCAGAATTTGCAGCTCCAGTAATAACTCCAGTAATAACAGGCAGGTGAAACAAATATAGGTTTTAATAGAATATATTAGAGTAGAATAGACATGAATAGATGCATCGCTCACATGTGTTACGGATGCAGAATGTGGGGGCGTGGCTCCACCTAAAATAAGACCCAGCCTCCTTATGCCGATTGGCCAGACCTGCCCTGTTCTAGAACCGGGAAGTTTATGGCAAGTCAGCGCTCCGGCGATTCTCAATACAGGACTGTCTCGTTGTACGTTACACAAGAGGAGTAGACTGAGTAGTGTGTGCACGTTTGAGCCGTCCTCTTTCGGAACTGTTGTTGACATTCAGTAATGAAGGGAACTTGTCAATGACTCCAAGAGTAAACATTTTGGAGTGATTATTACAAGCGCATTACCCAAACTTCTAGGTCCTTGCCAAGGACTGTTCACCCGGGATGTTCGACCTAACGAAGGAATGGAATCTGTCGTTTGCCGGCTGCGGGTTCATGGGGATCTATCACGTCGGAGTGGCCAGCTGCCTGTTGGAACAAGCGCCCTACCTCATCAAAGGTGCCACCAAGATTTACGGGGCTTCGGCCGGTGCCCTAACCGCCTCGGTGCTCGCCAGCCAGGCATCCATAGGTAGGCATCCAATACCCTACACTGGCCCCTAGTTTTCACCACACCCTGAGGTAGGCATCCAATACCCTACACTGGCCCCTAGTTTTCACCACACCCTGTCATCAGTCGAATGCCTGGATGGGGACTTTCACGCAAAAGGGGCAGACTGGTAGCCTAGTCCTCTCTTTCATGTGTTTAGGCAACTTTAGATTAGCAACTAAATTACCTTCAAATAATAATCACTTGTGGCCTTGATACATGGGGTAAAATTATTTAAAAGCATCTGCTAAATGGCATGTATTATTTTCATGTAATAAACTACAAATTATTAATAATTACATAATTACATGGTCAGTGCCAAAATGGCTGCCTGTGTATAAATATGGTAGCCTACCATTGATAAATGCCATCTGAGTCAGTTATAGGACTTTTGGCCTTTCGGTCCTCTGGATCAGAGGCCTCCCAATGGTACTGATTGATCTTGCTGACTAAGGGAAAACACAATCATGATTAAGAGCAAACATGCCCCTGTGTGACATAGAACGTGACATAGAAAGCTCTTAGCTGAGTCTCTGTGTGATACCATGCCTCTTTCACTTTCTTTAAAACCTGATGCCCTTTAGTGAAGAGACGAAGGACTGGGGAACTTAGGAAACCTGATGACCTTATAGTGAAGAGACGAAGGACTGGGGAACTTAGGAAACCTGATGACCTTATAGTGAAGAGACGAAGGACTGGGGAACTTAGGAAATGTTCCAATTGTGTCCTGTCTAAATGAGAGAGAGTTAAGGAGGGTGAGAGAGAGAAAGAGTAATAGAGGGAGACTTATTGAGTGAACAGTCAATAAAGGGGTCATTAAGAGTCAAAAGAAAGTACTGGATTGTTGTGAAAATTGCCAGTTTTTATAGGGTTATGTTTTTCACTGTCACTCAGTGACTCCCATGTGTTCCACTGATAAGACTACCTCAGTATTTCTCTAATGTCTTGATTTTCTTTACTAGAACTCTGTCTGTGTGCATAAAATACTTTAGATCCATTCCATCCACGTGTAGATAAGATGAAGACACATAACTAGCTCAGTACAGTTGCAGAGCAGTAAATAAGTGAAACCAGTGGATATTTTTCTTTGTGAGCTACGTATCACTGTTTAGTTCCATTGAGAATCAATCTTCCTTTGAATAAAAAACATTATCCAATTCCTCGCAATTCCTGGAAGGCCGTAACACAACTAACAGTGTCTCTCCGTGCCTCCCCTCCTCTAGCTAAGTGCTGTGAGGATGTGATCGAGACGGCCAAGGAGGCCCGGAAGCGTAACCTGGGTCCCCTCCACCCTTCCTTCAACCTGGTCAAGGTCATCAGGTCGGGCTTGGAGCGTGACCTGCCCGCCGATGCACACAGACTCGCCTCCGGGAGGCTGTGTGTGTCACTCACTCGCGTGTCTGATGGACAAAACGTCATCGTGTCCGAGTTCAAGTCCAAGGAGGAGCTCATCCAGGTCAGTGTCCTCACTCAACCCACCTGGGCTGATATTCACAAAACATATCCGAGTAGGAGTACTGATCTAGGATCGGTTTTGCCACTTAAATCATAATGGATTGGAGTTGGGACCTGATCATAGATCAGCACTCCTACTATGAAACACATTGTGAATATGGGCCCTGAACACCCCTGAGCACTTGAGAGTTTTTCCATATCCCATACATATCCCAGAAATATTTGTCCTTTCAGCTACAGGCCTTGCCATTGACTGTTTACATTAGTTGTATGAAGTGTAAACTGGGTTGGACTGTGTAACATCTCTCTCTCTGGTGTGTCTACAGGCACTGCTGTGTAGCTGTTTCATCCCCATATACTGTGGCCTGATCCCCCCATCCTTCCAAGGAGTGGTAAGTGCCCAGGGCCCTAATGCCTCAACTGCTTTCTTACGTTTCCTTGAACACTGTTTCCTTATTTTCTAAGAAAAAGCAGCAGATGTTGGACTGGGTTTATTATGGTCTCGTCTTTAAGATGCCTATACTGCTCAGGTCATAGTCATAAGGAGGCTATAGGTTCAAGTGTTGTACAATGTTATATTTTTCTGTTTGTGTGTATGTCTGTCTGTCGGTCTGTGCATACACCCTGGTACTTGTTCATTTGTCAGTCTACCTTACTCTAGGAGATTATCAGTCCGAGAACCATTTCCTTTGGCAGGTCAGTGGTGTATTATATACTTCCAGACTGGCTTCTGGTTCAACAGATTGGGACCAGAGTCCAGGGTGGCTCCATTCTAAACTGAGTCACCAGGACATAGGAGCACAGTCCTCCAAAACATCAACTACCATTTAGCACTGACCTATTTATGCAGCTTTTTCTCTAGTATATTTCACTGCTATCTGCTCTTGTTTTTTTAGGGCATATAGCTGCTATCTGGGCATGTCCCTGGCTCAGTGCCAAAGTATACATCCATAGAACATAGGCAGAACACACTAGATTGTACAATAAATATAGGCTATAGTTAGTGTGTCCTATAGCCGGGTGAGTCAGGTTCACAGATAGCTATTTAGATATCCTGTTTAAACTCCTCCACCCCCACCCAGACGTCTCTCTCTCTCTCTGGTTGTCTGCTGTACATTGTGTACCATTCTGTCTCAGGGGAAGAACGGGCTCAAAGCCAATTTACATTGTGACTCAACACATTAACACTCATACCTGTCGTATGCCCCATCTCTCTATATAGATGTATTCCACATCTCTCTATATAGATGTATGTCCCATCTCTCTATATAGATGTATGCCCCATCTCTCTATATATATGTATGCCCCATCTTTCTATATAGAGGTATGCCCCATCTCTGTATGTAGATGTATGTCCCATCTCTCTATATAGATGTATGCCCCATCTTTCTATATAGAGGTATGCCCCATCTTTCTATATAGAGGTATGCCCCATCTCTCTATATAGATGTATGTCCCATCTCTCTATATAGAGGTATGCCCCATCTCTCTATATATATGTATGCCCCATCTTTCTATATAGAGGTATGCCCCATCTCTGTATGTAGATGTATGTCCCATCTCTCTATATAGATGTATGCCCCATCTTTCTATATAGAGGTATGCCCCATCTCTGTATGTAGATGTATGTCCCATCTCTCTATATAGATGTATGCCCCATCTTTCTATATAGAGGTATGCCCCATCTCTGTATGTAGATGTATGTCCCATCTCTCTATATAGATGTATGCCCCATCTTTCTATATAGAGGTATGCCCCATCTTTCTATATAGAGGTATGCCCCATCTCTCTATATAGATGTATGCCCTATCTCTCTATATAGATGTATGCCCTATACTAGGCCTATTGTGACAAATATATAGAACCGTCATGAATGAATTATGAACAGCATATCTGAGTCCATGAAGTTGAACTTTCTGCCAGTTGACTGAGCATGTACTTTTTCAGACTACTGTACATACTATTTATTTAAAAGTTCCTTGTGAAAGTGATGCAGTTTCATTTAAACTAGATTTCATCACTGGACTACATTCTCGTAACAGTTGGCTCTGATAAAGGAAATATAGTACATTCTTTGCCCTCAGCCCTGAACTGTCTTTGCCAACCTCACTGCCAAATTGAGTCTTGATCATGCTTTGGAACTGGCACTGCTATCCTTTTCCCCCCATTAGATGTTCTAAGCGTTTTACACTGGAAAACTATTCATTCATTTTGAAATGCTAGAGGGTTGATCTGATCTTGAAATGGAGCTGGGTAATTACATAAGACTGTTGTAAACATTTATTAATTCTCCAAATAGTGATGCCAGATTGTTTGGTCATGAGTTGGCAGTGGGGAGAAGCTGGCTAAGGGGAAATCTTGTACTGACAAGCCTAATATGCCCTCAAGAGGGGAATGTTTCCTTGAAAATGTTGTATTGTATCATATTATAATTCAGTGATAACCGAGTTGGGTTATAAGTGACGTATTTTTTAGCAGAAGATAAGTGGAGGAAGTCAACAACAAATATTTTAAATATATAAATAGAGATTTAGAACAGTTATCTTTGTCAGCCCTGAGACGTCCGGACTACAGAATGCCTGGGGTGTTGTTCTGTGGAAAGGCTGTGGTCCTGTAAATAGTCGAACAGATACGGGTTGTTTATAGTTGTGCATGGGTTCAAAAATACCCAAGTATTCTCACTTTCGCTCTCCCTCCTCCCTCTCTCCCCCTCTTCTCTCTCCAGCGTTATGTGGATGGGGGGATCAGTGACAACCTTCCACAGTCAGAGCTGAAGAACACCATCAGTATCTCTCCGTTCTCAGGCGAAAGCGACATCAGTCCCCGGGACACCTCCTTCAACCTCCACGAGCTTCGTTTCACCAACACCTCCATCCAGATTAACCTGGGCAACATGTACCGCCTCAGCAAAGCCCTGTTCCCCCCAGAACCCAAGGTAGGACGACCGCTATGACTGCTTACCAATGCGTTATGCATGGCCCCGGGAAGATGTTTGAAGTCCTTATGTAGGCCCTGTTCCCAAAGGTAGGATGGAGGATCAGGATGCCCCTTAGTCCCATTCATCAGAAGGGTTGTTTATGACTGCTTGTAAATAAATGCCTTGTGTATGGGTTATGTGTTATGAAATCCTTATTTAGGTACCCTTGAAATAGTTTAAACATTCTATACGTTTCTGTAGGAGAGCGTAGTAGTCTGGTATGGGAGACTGGACCCCTGACCTCCCACTATCCTATTCCCTGAATGTATAACCCCAACTCCCCCATCCCCCCACCCTGTCTCCGCTTTGGACTCTGCCTCCTACCCTTAACCCCCATACTTCCTATCTGTACTTTGCCCTCCCCTGTCCCTCCCTAACTCCACAGTGATCAATACTGGCAGGACATTATTGGCTTTTGTCCTTGTTGAATTACATTTCCTGTATTGCACATTCTTCTTCACTGTCTGGATAATAACATGGTAGTCAACTTTTAGCGTAAGGTGAACTTTTCCCTCCTTGATGTTGATCTGTGTCTCTTGGTTCAGTTTTCGCTGTCTTATTATTGTTGCTGCAATCCAAGATCTGACACAGTCTTTTCCCTGTGTGTGTGTGTCTAGAAGGTTGTGTTTTCTGGAATTTGGGGATTATGCCAAATCCCACTGACAGAGCCATTTGCAGAGGCCCTACTTAGAAAAGGAAGTGTGTGTTTCTCTTGACTCTGCCACCTTTGACATAGTGTTTACACATCACATGCACAGACACACACATAGAACACTTCACCTTACCTTTTCCCTCACGTGTAATAGTGTTTAACCTACCCTGGCTAAATTCACACGTACTGTAGGTAGTTCCACTGTGAAGTTAGCTGTCCAGATACCTCTCTCCCTGTTGCTTTGTTGTTGTAGGAACACAGAATAAGGAGTAGCCAGAGAACAGAGAGCTCAGCCACGTTGACCTTTAACCCCTAGTCAAACACTTCCTGGATTGTTGTCCATTCACAAATAAAGGAGCCTGTTGCACAGGAGGGTTCTGGCTGATATTAGTCATTCCCCTCTGTTTTATGTGGTTATAAACAGCTGTACTTGTGTAATACGGTTGTTAACTGTCAGCGATAACATGATTGCTTATCAGCCAGCGGTAGTAATAGTTCGAACTAATTACATAATGTGAGATCATGCTCTGTATATTGTGTGGGTGGGTATATCTTAGTCAAAATGATACTGTGATATGATTATGAGTATGTCTTATATTTATTCAATCTACCTCTTGCATATGATCCCTTACCTCAATAGGTATGATCTATGTGTTTTCTTTGACAGGTCATGGCAGAGATATGTCAGAGCGGCTACAAGGACGCCCTTCGCTTTCTTGAGGAGAACCGTGAGTATTACTATGTTGCCTTTGACAGTAACAGTGGGCTGTGCTAAGATCATAAGCTACTGTGACATATATACGCAGTGAGCATCAGTGATGTCAATTGTACAGGGTTCAACATGACGTGTGGAGTAAACCAGCACTTATTTATGGGGTAATATTGTTATGTTGTGTTACAAAGATGATGAATGTATTGTTTATGATGTCAGATCTGCTGAAGCTGGAGTGTCCGACTGCCGGCCCCAACCCATCAGAAGCCATACACACCTGCTGCTGCAAGCCCATCGCCACGGAAACCACTAAGGACTGGATGCTCCGGCGGCTCCGTCTCCTGAGGAAGCGGCACTGGTGGCTGGACGAGCAGATTGTTGACAACCTGCCAACCCAAATCAAAAAAGGTAGATAGGAGGTCAACCTAGACTCAGATCTTTATCGCTCAAAGCTGTTAGAAACTGTTGTTATCTAGTTATAACACTGACATTAACATTGTGTTGTCACTGCGCTCTTGTCAGTGACGTGTGGTTGTTGTGTGTCTCTGAAAGTCTTCTGAGGCTGTGCCCGTGCCAGAAAAGTGTGACATATTGTGTCTCTATGACTGTAGTGTTCTGTGAGGCGTGCCAGCAGAAGCCTGGTCTATATGCTAAGGTGTCCGAGATGCTGCCGGTCAGAGTGGCCTCCTACATGCTCCTGCCCTGCACACTACCTGTGGTATCAGCCTACTCAGTGGGCAAGAGGTAAGACTACATCCAACACCACCAGTGCTACCTAACACAAACTAACAAGCTCTCAATTAACTCAATGCTGTCACAGTAGCTCAAACAGCAACCAATGACAACAGTAATGCAAACAAATCATCTTCTAAACCCTGAACTAGCCTTTAGCATAACTAGCATACAGCAGCCAATACCTTCAAACTAGCCCTGACAGCAACCACTGACAACAAGTAGTCTTTAAAGCAGTCATTAGCCCACCACATCACCAAAAAGAACACTGTGAATGCAAACAAACTAGGAATACAAACAGGTTTCCTACTAAACACAATCAATTTGAATGTGCTGCACAGGGACTCCACCTAGTGGGCAAGTCAATCCATCACAGGAATTCTTGATAACTGGCCCCGCCCCAGTGGTACATCACAGTACATTGACTCTCTGTCCCTCTCCTGTGCTCCAGGTTTGTGGAGTGGATCCCAGAGGTGCCTGCAGACATGCGTTGGCTAGCTGGGGTGGCTGGGGATGTGGCTGGGAGCGTATACAGACAGGCCTGGAGAGGAGCGCCAGTAGACATAACCAGGTGAGAGACATGGAGTTACTACTACTGGGTTATATTATGGATGGATGGATGGAGTCTACTTGTAGATTTGGATGTCTGCCATACAGTATGAATAAAGTCTAATGGCCTTGTGTGTTTTTATTTTTGCAGTGATGGTTCCCTGAGGAATTGCCTGAGCCTGCCCCTACCCCTAGATAGTGACAGACACAGGGAGAGAAATGGTCACCTCGCCGGGTTCGCTCTCTCTGCTCTTGACCTCCAAAGCCAATATTGGAACATCCCCACCGCCCCGTCTTTCCGCCGCCCCACCAGCCCCCTCATGTCCAGCCCCTCCCCACGACAGATCTGCTTCTTTGTTGGCTCGCAGGACGAGCCTGACTGACAGTCCCATCCACCAATGAGAGGACACTGTGACTTTGTTTTAAAAGATGATAGGACAGTCCAGCTCAAGATCCCTCCCACAGGGCCTGTCTATAGGCTATAGGAACTGTGAAGGGTGGTTTTGGATGGACAAAAGATGGTAATGTGATCGAATAGCTTTGGGATCCAGAACTGTTGCTATAGACACACTAATGACTCAATCATGTCTTTTGATCACTCCACCAATCATATTTTATTCTATTGTACACATTGGAAAACAATTTACCAGCTCACCACCTCTGCAAGTGAATTATTTTTTGGAATTACACATTTTATATCTAACTACGTCTAGTTTTTCCAGATAACTTGTTGTCACTACAACTCTACCTACCGACCTACCTACCTACCAGAGGAGGCTGGTGGAAGGAGATATAGGATGACCGGCTCATTGTAATGGCTGGAATAGAATGTATGGAACGATATCAAACACATCAAACATATGGATTTGCGTTTGACTTTGTTCCATTAATTCCATTCCAGCCAATATAATGAGCCCGTCCTCCTATAGCTCCTTCCACCAGCTACCTAACTACCTACAGTACACAGGAGGTTGGTAGCAACTTAATTGGGGGGACGGGCTCATAGTAATGGCTGGAGCGAAATTAGTGGAATGGTATGAAATACATCAATCACATGGTTTCCATGTATTTGGTGCCATTCCATTATTATGAGCTGTCCTCCCCTCAGTAGCCTCCTTTGCTACAGTACCTACCTACCTGTGTACATGTAGAATTCATTCCTCATTCCTAACGGACTGTTGACCTGAGTTGACGTTGACTTCCTTGACTATGAGCTGTGTGTTTTCCTGACGACTATTAGACAGGACCCTTGAACTGAACTATGAACTACTGTGATGAGCTGTGATGTCAAGAAATGTAAAAAAAAAAAGTTACAAAACCATGATGCATCTGCAAAAATCATTCTGAGATCGACCGCAGATTGAAGGAAAAGCAGCCAAGTGCTCAGCATATGTGGTAACTATTTCAAGACTGTTGGAAAAGCATTCCAGGTGACTACCTCATGAAGCTGGTTGAGAGAATGCCAAGAATTTGCACAGCTGTCATCAAGGCAAAGGTTGGCTACTTTGAAGAATAAAAAATATTAAGTATATTTTGATTTGTTTAACACTTTTTTGCTTACTACATGATTCCATGTGTTATTTCATAGTTTTGATGTCTTCACTATTATTCTACAATGTAGAAATAAAGAAAAAACCCTGAATGACTAGGTGTGTTCAAACTGTTGACTGGTACTGTATGTGTAACACTGAAAACCTCTGCCCACCCTTCCCTTTACTGTTGTTATTGCACAGTTGGCCCTTATTTTAATAACAAAGCACAACAACGTTTTTTATGATGTGACATTCTGTTTAAATATACTGTAACTGTTAAAATCCTATTGTGGTGCCTCATCGTTATGGAAACTGTTGTAGCAAGCTCAAGGGTGTGGGGTTTCCACGTCACCAAGTTCAATAACAAAAGAGGCACCAGTAGCACAAATAGAACGCAAAGGGGAAGTTTATTAGGGGTCTTGGTACACTGGGGAAGAGGGGGAAATGCACCAATCACCTCACAGTCCAAGCCATTCTCGTTGTCCGTTCCGTTTTCCAAGGGTAATCCTCACACTCGGCTCCTCAGCCAATCCGGTCCGGTACTCAAGGGAGGTAATCCGACATTCCAGGTCACAACGGGTAATCACACAGATAATGCTCTCGCTCTTCATAACTCTCTTGATTCGCTCTTCATAACTCTCTTGATTCGCTCTTCATAACTCTCTTGATTCGCTCTTCATAACTCTCTTGATTCGCTCCTCCTCTGCCCCTATGTGCAGGCTGCTTCCTCCTCTTTTATCCCTAAGCACTCCCTGGCTTAACGAACTACAGCCTCGCCTCGTTGGGGCAGGAAGTCCATATAAGTCTCGGGGGTGGAACCTGCGAGCTGCCAGAAATCTCCCCTCAATAACCACTGTCTGTCTGTGCCAGTTCGTCTGTGCCTGTCGTCTGCCACACTGTGTATAATAAGTGTTTTCAATGTTGCCAGAGTATGTACTGTATATTGTTGTACTCTCTCCGTGGAAGTGAAAACTAAAAACATTGGGTCAATTGCAACCAACATTGAGCACCATCTCAACATTAGGTGATCTCTCGTTAAACCATCAATACGCGCTAAGATCACCCCCACACTGATCTCATTTGCAACCACTATTGGCCACCAACTCCCTAAAGCTGTGTTTACTTTAAGTCCTGGTTGCTGACAACATTTTTCAAGACTATTTAGCCCTCTGGTGAGTATTATCTTTGGTATAAATTAAACCTTATAATTGAGCAGGCTAAGCACAGATTTAACTATTTTAAAATCTTTCCGTACAATTGAAATTGGGTATTTCCTCGTTTAACACAGAGAATATCCTGTAGCAATTTACTCTACACATGTTATGAATGTAAAGATTGTGTTGCTTTACTTACTTTTTCATTTCCAATTAATGTAATCATTAATAAAAATGTGTCTTAATAGAGTGTCCACATCTAAAATTGGTAACTTAATCAAGCCAATCATGATTGAGTTTATATAATCTATGTTTTCATTAAATTATAGTCTAATCAAGGTACAACAAATTTGACATACTAATGTGACATTCTAACGTGGCCCAAACATAGACATCTATAATGTTATCACAACACAAGGCGTTACCCAGATGCAGACACAGGAGGCAGATGGTTTGAGCTCTGGTATTTATTATAATCCAAGGTATAGACAAAAGGCAGGTCAGGGACAGGCAAGCGTTCATAACGGTACAGGGCGGCAGGCAGGCGGGCTCAGAGTCAGGACAGGCAAGGGTCAAAACCAGGAGGATGAGAAAAAGAGAGACCGGGGAAAACAGGAGCTGAGAGTAAAACGCTGGTTGACTTGGCAAACAAGACGAACTGGCACAGACAGACAGAAAACACAGGTATAAAGACCCAGGGGATAAGTGGGGAAGATGGGCAACACCTGGAGGGGGGTGGAGACAAGCACAAGGACAGGTGAAACAGATCAGGGTGTGACAGTACCCCCCCCTCTAGGGGATCAACCTGGCGTCCTACCTGGGTGCATACCTGGTTGACAGGGATGCCGGCGGTGGAAGTCGGCGATGAGGGATGGGTCCAGGATGTCTCTAGCGGGGACCCAGCACCTCTCCTCCGGGCCATAACCCTCCCAGTCAACCAGGTATTGGAAACCCCTGCCCTGCGGTCGAACACTCAGGAGGCGTCTCACCGTGTATGCCGGGTGGCCATCAATGACACGGGGCGGAGGGGTGGACCTCAAAACAGAAGACAAAGGACTGTGAGACACGGGCTTAATCCTAGACACATGGAACGTAGGGTGAATACGGAGGGTACGGGGTAACAAAAGACGCACAGAAGTGGAACTAAGGACTCTAGAGATGGGGAAAGGGCCAATGAAATGGGAAAGTTTTCGGGACTCCACCCGAAGGGGCAGGTCCCGTGTGGATAACCATACCCTCTGCCCAATGCAATAGCGAGGAGCTGGAGTCCGGCGGCGGTCCGCTTGTCGATGATACCTGGAGTTGGTCTTGAGAACCAATGCAGCAGCTACTCTTCCTGGGTCCGGGAAAAGCGGAGGTTGATACCCCATGGAGCACTCGAAAGGGGAGAGTCCCGTGGCCGAACAGGGAAGAGTGTTCCGGACATACTCCACCCAGACCAGTTGTCGGCTCCAGGTAGTGGGGTTGGTCGAGACGAGGCATCTCAAAAATCAAAAAAACAAAATCTAATTTTATTTGTCACATACACATGGTTAGCAGATGTTAATGCGAGTGTAGCGAAATGCTTGTGCTTCTAGTTCCGACCACGCAGTAGTATCTAACAAGTAATCTAACAATTTCACAACAACTACCTTATACACACGTGTAAAGGAATGAATACGAGTATGTACATATAAATATATGGTAACATTATATGTATAATGTAAACATTATATAAATGGCATCGTTTAAAGTGGCTAGTGATACATTTATTACATCCACGTTTTAATTATTAAAGTGGCTAGAGATTTGAGTCGATGGCCGAACGGCATAAGCAAGATTCAGTAGACGGTATAGAGTACAGTGTATACATTTGATATGAGTAATGTCGGATATGTAAACATTATATACAAAATTGTTTAAAGTGGCTAGTGATACATTTGTTACATCCAATTTTCTATTATTTAAAGGCTAGAGATTTAAGTCAGTATGTTGGCAGCAGCCACTCAATGTTAGTGATGGCTGTTTAACAGTCTGATGGCCTTGAGATAGAAGCTGTTTTTCAGTCTCTCGGTCCCAGGTTTGATGCACCTGTACTGACCTCGCCTTCTGGATGATAGCGGGGTGAACAGGCAGTGGCTCGGGTGGTTGTTGTCCTTGATGAATCTTTTTGGCCATCCTGTGACATCGGGTGGTGTAGGTGTCCTGGAAGGCAGTTGCCATACCAGGCGGTGATACAGCCCGACAGAATGCTCTCGATTGTGCATCTGTAGAAGTTTGTGAGCGTTTTTGGTGACAAGCCGAATTTCTTCAGCCTCCTGAGGTTGAAAAGGCGCTGTTGCGCCTTCTTCACCACACTGTCTGTGTGGGTGGACCATTTCAGTTTGTCCGTGATGTGTACGCCGCGGAACTTAAAACTTTCGACCTTCTCCACTACTGTCCCGTCGATGTGGATAGGGGGGTGCTCCCTCTGCTGTTTCCTGAAGTCCACGATCATCTCCTTTGTTTTGTTGACGTTGAGTGAGAGGTTATTTTCCTGACACCACACTCTGAGGGCCCTCACCTCCTCCCTGTAGGCTGTCTCGTCGTTGTTGGTAATCAAGCCTACCACTGTAGTGTCGTCAGCAAACTTGATGATTGAGTTGGAGGCGTGGCCACGCAGTCATGGGTGAACAGGGAGTACAGGAGAGGGCTGAGAACGCACCCTTGTGGGGACCCAGTGTTGAGGATCAGCGGGGTGGAGATGTTGTTTCCTACCCTCACCACCTGGGGCTGTCCCGTCAGGAAGTCCAGGAACCAGTTGCACAGGGCTGGGTTGAGACCTAGGGTCTCGAGCTTAATGACGAGTTTGGAGGGTACTATGGTGTTAAATGCTGAGCTGCTGTTGATGAACAGCATTCTTACATAGGTATTCCTCTTGTCCAGATGGGTTAGGGCAGTGTGCAGTGTGCAGTGTGATTGTAATTGCGTCGTCTGTGGACCTATTGGGACGGTAAGCAAATTGGAGTGGGTCTAGGGTGTCTGGTAGGATGGAGGTGATATGATCCTTGACTAGTCTCTCAAAGCACTTCATGATGACGGAAGTGAGTGCTACGGGGCGATAGTCATTTAGCTCAGTTACCTTAGCTTTCTTGGGAACAGGAACAATGGTGGCTCTCTTGAAGCATGTGGGAACAGCAGACTGGGATAAGGATTGATTAAATATGTCTGTAAACACACCAGCCAGCTAGTCATTCTCTGAAGACAGGGCCAGGGATGCCATCTGGGCCGGCAGCCTTGCGAGGGTTAACACGCTTAAATGTTTTATTCACGTTGGCTGCGGTGAAGGTGAGCCTGCAGGTTTTGGTAGCGGGCCGTGTCGGTGGCACTGTATTGACCTCAAAGCGAGCAAATAAGTTGTTTAGTTTGTCTGGGAGCAGGACATTGTGGTCCGCTACGGGGCTGGTTTTCTTTTTGCAGTCTGTGATTGACTGTAGACCCTGCCACATTCCTCTCGTGTCTGAGCCGTTGAATTGTGACTCTACTTTGTCTCTATACTGACGCTTAGCTTGTTTGATTGCCTTGCGGAGGGAATAGCTACACTGTTTGTATTCGGTCATGTTTCCAGTCTTAAGGTTGTTTCCAGGTCTTGGTTTGCTCCCTCCAACTGGCCGTTGGATTGGGGATAGAATCTGGAGGACAGGCTGGCTGACGACCCAATAAGGGTGCAGAATGCCTTCCAGAACTGAGACGAGAACTGAGGACCCCGGTTGGTGACCATTGCCACCGGGAGTCCGTGGATCCTGAAGACGTGCTGGGCCGTCTCCTTGGCAGAGGATAGTTTGGGGAGAGGGATGAAATGGGCGGCCTTGGAAAACCGATCCACTACCGTCAGAATGAAGGTGTTGCCATCAGACGGAGGGAGCCCAGTGACAAAGTCCAGGGAGATATGGGACCAGGGACGATGAGGGACAGGTAGTGGCTGATGGGGGCTGGACGGGGCTTGCCGCGGAGTCTTATTCTGAGAACAAATGGTGCATGCGGCGACGAAGGCAGAGGCGTCAGGAACAATTGTGGGCCACCAGAAATGTTGTCGGAGGAATGCCAGGGTTCGACGGGAACCCGGATGACAGGTAAGCCTGGAGGAATGAGCCTGCTTGGAGTTAAGGCGCTTGGCTGTGCGGAGATATTCCAAATTGTTGTGGTCGTCCAAAACAGACACGGAAGTTCTGCTCCTTCCAGACAATGTCTCCACTCCTCCAGTGCCATCTTGACCGCCAGGAGTTCTCGGTTACCCACGTTGTAGTTTCTTTCTGCAGAGTTGAGACGATGGGAAAGGAAGCACAGGGATGGAGCTTTTGGTCCTGGGCGGATCACTGGGACAGGATAGCCCCCACTCCAACGTCAGAAGCATCGACCTCAACCACAAACTGACGGGACGTGTCCGGATGGATGATGATGGGGGCTGTAGTGAACCGATGCTTCAGGTCCACAAAGGCTCTGTCAACAGCTGGGGACCATGTGAACGGTACCTTGGGAGAGGTCTCGAGCAGTCCGGTCGTAGAAGCACTTAGCGAGCTGCTTTCTGTGATGCAGTTTGTCCGTGACACCAGCCATGACGCAAAAAAAAAACACTGATCAACTCATTGTTAGCTGGCTAGGTAGCATCACTACCTACCTCGATGTCTGAAGGCAAAGAAATCTCCTATTCCATCACTATGGCAGCGAACATTCCGCCACCAAATCCCATGGTTCTCACAGGAGACTGGAATACTAATTGGGACAACTTCAGGGATGAATTCGAGGAATATTGTCACGCCCTAGCCCTCGGGGTTCTCTATGATGTTTTAGGTCAGGACGTGACTAAGGGGGGTTTTCTAGTTGTTATATTTCTATGTTGGTTTTGTGTATGGTTCCCAATTAGAGGCAGATGTTTTTCGTTACCTCTAATTGGGGATCATACTTACTGTGTTCTGTTCCCACCTGCATTTGTGGGATATTGTTTTTGTTAGTGCAGTTTGAGCGCTACTTATTGTCCGATCAGTTATTTATTTATTTGTTGTTTTTGTATGTTTCACATTTAACAAGAAATTTGTGGAGTGGTTGAAAAACGAGTTTTAATGACTCCAACCTAAGTGTATGTAAACTTCCGACCTCAACTGTATGCTTGCCTCTTAGGTTCCTCTCTGAATGCAAGTCCCCCTCACGGTAACCATCCAGGTTCCTCTCAGAATGCAAGTCCCCCCTCACAGTAACCATCCAGGTTCCTCTCAGAATGTAAGCCCCCCTCGTGGTCACCATTCATCCTTCAGCCAAGGGAGAAGAGTTGAGCCAACAGCCAGTCACCTTAGCTCTCCCATGGACTAATGGAACGAGCGGTGGTCAGGAGACAGACGTGATTCGGAAGCATGTCAGTCGGCCCTGACAGGATACACCAGACAGAAAAGTAGTTGATGATAACTGGCGAAGACAATACTTTTACCTCAAACCTGACATTGGGCATATGCTGTTTTGAAACATTACAGACAGTGCCTATAAAGCCATATTTAGGCTACATTATGCAGTTTACTTTTCTACATGTTTTTATCTGTTTTTAAATGAATAAACGTCTGATTTCTCTCCCTATAATAGGTACGGTTAGCTGTGGTTGAAACAGTCAGAAGTATGTTTTATATACTATGTACATGTGTTATTGTTACTCTTGACACCTAAGGGTGATTGGTGTTCGGTTACCTGTATTCCTATAGTATTGTTTGCCTACATTGTGGAGAAACCAGACTGAAATTATGTTTTTACGAGATTATCTTGTCCCAAACACAAAGAAACAGGTGTTTTTTTTACACCGGTGGTAAAGTGGGTAAATGTATCATGGATACCTGACATTAAATTATGTTTGAAAGCCATCATGTCATTTTGTTTCATCTTGCACTGGTTTATAGTTTTCTGTGGCCATTAATGTTGTTTGTAGTTAAATTCAACCGATGCTGCTAATGTTTTGGGTATTGAGGAATGTATGTACTTTACAGGTTGCTGGTTTTATACTATGTCTTAACAATGTGTCAATCCTGTGTTCTGTTTTTAATAGCTGTCTGTTTTTGTCAGTTTTGATGCTGTATTGTATTATTATTATTTTTACCTCTGTACTGTATTGTAATGGCACTGAACTAATATAAATACAGGAAAAACGTTTTTTTGTTACCTATCCTCTGACTACACAGCATCCAATGAAGAGAATTGTAATATTATTTACCCCCACCACCAGGCAAAGACCACGTGAGACACACAGTTACACCACCAGAGGGAAGCAAAGTACAATGTTAATGTTCCTTTAATTTCAGTCACTCGCTTGTGCAAGGCTTCTGTTCTCCTGTGTTGATACTTGAGAGACTCACATAGGTGAATGGATAAGAACAGGAATCTTCAGTCATATGTTCTGTTTTTACACAACACTTATTGTATATTTACTGGAGAAAGCCAAGCAGAAACTGCTACCTACAAGGACAAGAGTGGTGTCCTGTTGAGAATGTATAGTACAAGATCACTGCTTACAAATGAGATTTGTACATCTTTTGACGAGTTGAAATGTCCTAACTGTACATACTTGAGGTCAGCTTGCTTTTGTTTCTGTTATTGTTTCCTCAACGGCAGTTTTCTACTTGATAGGCTACAGGATTCTGTACATGGCTGACATTGCCTGGGGGATCGAAGTACTGATGGGTCGTTCGCGAATGAGTCGGCTCTAAGAGCCGGCTCTTGTAGGTGAACTTTGGGAGCCGGCTCGCATATCAGAACAGCCAAATCTATTTATAAAACAATTAAGATATAAATAATCAAAAGATTTAAATGAATAGAATTAAATAATTAAAAAGAACGAGAAAATAAATAAAATAATATAGGCCTAAATGCTCCAGCGCACACATTTGTTCTAACTGTCTGCTCAGACTAACAGCCTCACCTGTTGGCTCCATCACCTGTAGTGGTGGAGCCAACACCTCCACACGTGGATATTGATCCACTCAGTTATTTTCTTCACTGGGGTGGTGGGTCATTATTTATAGTTGTATGTTGTATTTGTGTGTGCCTGGTTTGAGCCACACATTCCGTCACGATCTTCAACAGGAACGGACCAAGATGCAGCGAGGGTTCCAGTGTACATACTTTTATTTTACATAATGCTACTGGCAAAACAATAAACAAACAACGATCATAACTCAGGTGTGGCTCAAACCAGGCACACACAAATACAACTATAAGTAATGACCCACCACCCCAGTGAAGAAAAGAACAAACATATATATGGTTCCCAATTAGAGGTAACGACAATCAGCAAGTAGATGGAAAAGTGGTCTGTTGTGTTAGCGACAATGCAGCTAACATAACCAAAGCCATGAAAATGTTCAAAAAAAATGTTCATCCATGTCTTGCCCACACAATCAACCTGATTCAAAACTTAACCTTATGACCAATTCTATATATCTGTTGTTCGTCATGTAGGTCGAAAGGGGTGTATCTTGGCTATAGAAGAAAGGGGTGTATCTTGGCTCTACTTTTGTCTCGGGGCAAATCATCTGAGGGTGATTCGTTGACCAGCCATCGCTTTTGCAAAGCTCTCACTAATAAAGATTTAGTTTAGGTATAACTCTGACTTGTGTGATAAGTTTGTCTCTCATTTGATAACACCGAAATTAACCACCACACATGGCAATAAAGAAGAGAGAGAAAAGAGGGACCAGTTTAATGTTTTAAGTGGGATGCTGCAGTTTTGCACAATGTTATTTATTTTTCTTTGATATGGTGCAATACTCTATTATTATGTTGTTCAGATTGTATTCATTTTGAATTGTTACATTGATATGCACTTTGTTTATATACATTAAAAACGTTATACTTTAAATGCACATGGGTAATAGCATCCTTCTTTTTTACATTTATTTCAATTGGTGGGATGCTGCAGTTTTGCAAATTGTTATTTATTTTTCTTTGTCATGGTGCAATATTCTATTATGCTGTAGAGATTGTTTTCGTTTTGAATGGTTATATTTATATGCACTTTGTTTATATACATTCAAAGGTTATACTTTAAATGCAAATGATTAATAGCATTATTTTTCATAACAAACCAATGCATTTTTAAATACATTGTGGTTAAGGTAGAGTATGATTTCATTTAATAATTTTATTAGAATTGTTTTAACACCAATCATAGTAAAACTATCGCAAACTGTTTGACATATTTTTTTTAAAGAGCCATTTTGGAGCAAAACGAGCCGGCTCTTTTTGGTGGGCTGAGCTGAACTAGCCGGCTCACTGAAAAGAGCCGGGATGCCCATCACTAGTTCTCAGCATAGGGTCATATCACACTGTCCTGTAAATGAGTTGTGTGTGTTTTGATCTCAGCAGGTGTCAGACGAGAGGCACTACGCTGTGGAGGAAAAGGCCCTTCCCAACACAGTGCTAAAACTCTCATGGTCATTAACCTCACCAGTCACCTGAAGAATTCCATTCTGTCTGTTGCATGGGATAGGAATATTGGGTAAATAACAGGCTTGATACTGTATGTTAGGCCCACCTCATGAGATAATGTCCATATAAACATTTTAATTAACTAAATCAATTCAGAGAAATTTAAACAGCCTGCAGCATGCAAAATATTGATTCATATGTAGACTACATACAGTGGAATCTTTGCACCCAATATACCTAATTTATGCATCAGATTTGATTTTGATTTTAATTACCCAGCAGGCTAGGCGGGGGGGTCACGTGGTGGTGGTTGAAGAATGCCTTGCATGGCTTAAGAACGGAGTTTGCTAGCTGAAGTATATGTTCATTAAAAAGTAGTTAAACCTATGCCCCGGTTTGTCATTATATAAGGAACAAACATAACATGGTGTCAGATTGGTAATCGCTGGATGACTACAAAACACTGAAGGTGAAGAGCAAAATACACCCGGTGAAAATTAAGGTTACTGGTTATACTGGGGAGAATGTACCAGTCAAAGGAAGCTGCATAGTAACTTTACAGCACAAAGGAAAACAGTTCAGAGCACAGCTGCTGATTGTGGAAAAGAGTGTACAGCCTATTCTAGGAATCAATGCATGTGAAAAGCTCAATTTGCTGAAAAGAGTGTATGTAGTGACATCACAGACTGAAAATGACCAGGAATCACTACTGGCTGAGTATGAGGATGTGTTTGAGGGTCTTGGATGTTTACCAGGAGAACACAAAATATGTACCAATGACAAAATTACTCCAGTTGTGCATGCATGTAGGAAAGGTCCATTTGCATTGAGGAAAAAGCTCAAGGAGGAACTCGGACGCATGGAAAAGATGGACGTCTTCACAAAAATGGATGAACCTACAGACTGGGTAAGCTCACTGGTTATTGTGGTGAAAAAGAATGGTGATCTCAGGATATGTCTAGACCCAAGAGATCTCAACAAAGCAATCAAGAGAGAGCACTTCAAGTTGCCAACCAGAGAAGAGATAATGTCGCAGTTTGCTGGAGCAAAGTGGTTCAGTAAGCTTTATGCCTCATCAGGATTCTGGCAAATGAAGCTAGACGATGCAAGCTCAAGGCTATGCACATTCAACACACCTGAGGGCAGGTACAGATTTCTTCGTCTACCATATGGGATTCTCTCAGCGCCAGAGGTCTACCACAAGACAATCCACATGCTCTTCGAGCATATTCCTGGAGTGGAGACCATGATGGATGACATCATCGTCTGGGGGGCCACAAAAGAAGAACACGACGCAAGAGTGAGACAAGTGCTGGACCTGACACGGAAGGTCAACCTAAAACTAAACAAGGACAAATGCGAGTTTGGTGTGAAAACACTTACCTTCGTGGGAGATGTACTTTCAGAGGATGGAGTCAAACCAGACCCGAGGAAAACATCAGCCATCAACAACATGGAGCGCCCGAAGAACAAGGACGACGTGAGACGCTTCATGGGCATGATCACCTACCTTGCAAAGTTCATACCTCAACTGTCAGCACAGTCCGCTCCACTCAGATGTCTACTGGAACAGAAAAATGAATGGGAATGGTCCCATGAACAGGAAAACTGCTTCAAAAACCTAAAGAAGACAATCACAGAAGAGCCAGACTGCAAAAAGTATGATGTGAAGATGATCTATACCCCGGGAAAGTTCATGTTCGCCACCGACACTCTTTCTCGAGCAGTCGACAAGAAAGAGAGCTTCGACACACAGAAAAACACTGAGATTCAGGCCTACGTCGACATGATCGTAGCATCACTTCCTGTGTCTTCTGAGAGAATGGAGCAGATCAAAAGAGAGACCGCAGCTGACCAAACAATGACAGAGTTGAAAGAAACAACAGAAAAACCACTGTCCAAGGAGAATACAGGATTACTGGATGTGCAGAGCAGAGCTCACCGTTGTAGATGACATAGTGTTCAAAGGCAACAAGATTGTCATTCCCATGACACTACGCAAAGAAATGCTACAGAAAATACATGAGGGCCACTTGGGTGAGGAAAAATGCAAACGACGAGCACGAGAAGTAATGTACTGGCCTAGAATGAACCAGGAAATCAGCCAGACCACTGCTTCATGTGAACTGTGTTTGGCGTACAGGCCAAAGCAGCAAGCAGAGCCACTAATGCCTCATCCAGTACCCAACAGACCCTACTACAAAGTTGGAGTTGACCTTTTTGACTGCAATGGCAAAAGTCACATTGTTGTTACCGACTACTACTCAAACTACCCTGAAGTAGCAACACTGCCAACTACCTCCAGCAAAGCTGTAATCACATACCTGAAATCAGTCTTTGCAAGACATGGGGCTGCGTCTGAACTGTACTCAGACAATGGTCCGCAGTTCTCAAGTTCCGAATTCCGATCGTTCGCTAACGACTGGGGATTCCGACACAACACCTCCAGCCCCAACTACCCAAGGTCCAACGGCTTAGCAGAGAGTTCAGTCAAAATTGTTAAAGGTCTGATGAAAAGGCACACGACGGAAAGGAGGATTTCCTAAAAGTCTGATGATCTACCGCAGCGCACCGCTGCAGAATGGACTTTCACCTGCACAAATGTTGATGGGACGTCGCATCAGAACCAACCTACCCATCCACGAGGACTTGCTGACACCCAGAGGTGCTCACAAAGTCAAACTCGAAGGAAAAACAGAAAGACAAACAAAAACAGCGACACGACAAAAGTGCAAGACACTTACCTGAACTGAAACCTGGAGATCAGGTACGACTCCGAGACATCACTACAGGAACCTGGATGCAGCGAGGGTGTGTGCAGAGAGAAGTTGCACCGCGATCCTATGTGATCCAAACGGAGCATGGATCACAACTGAGACGAAACAGAGTGGATCTAAGGCTTCAGCCATTCACTCAAGGGACTGAGGATTACCAGGAGGATACTGCTGAAGCGTCAAATTATTTCAGAAATGGACAATTCAGTCAGAACACCCTGACTGACAACGAACTGACTGACAACGAACGCTGTCCAGCTGTTACAGGAAGCACTTCAGCAGGACGACCAAAAAGGACTGTCAGAGCCCCTGAAAGGCTTATTGACAATTGCTAAAAAGAAAACAAATAGAGACACTGTAGAGTATTGTTGACTATATTTAGTTGAAAATAATAATACATCAGAATATGTTTAATGCCTCTTAAGTGATGAGAGCAATGTAAACCTGTTGTGGATAAGAAATGTGTGTTATTGAAAATTGCATGTTATGCAGGTTGAGTAAAGAAATGTGATGTGACAGGTGTAGGTACATAGAAAAGTATAGTTATATTTTAAAGGAAGGAAGATGTGTTGTTATGTGTTAATAACATTTAGACTACGTTACCCAGCAGGCTAGGCGGGGGGGTCACGTGGTGGTGGTTGAAGAATGCCTTGCATGGCTTAAGAACGGAGTTTGCTAGCTGAAGTATATGTTCATGAAAAAGTAGTTAAACCTACGCCCCGGTTTGTCATTATATAAGGAACAAACATAACACCGCCCTGCCACGCGACGAGCGTCCGCCTTCGTGTGGCATGGAAGCAAGCACACACACCGAGGTCCCGCTTCTCACTCGGTTTAATTCTGTATTTGTCAGTGCGACCAAGAGCTGACAACCAGCAAGTATTTTCTTCGATAATTCAGTCAATTTAAATATACATTTGAAGAACTAAATCTAATTTAATCGTGCGTGAGAACACTATAATTCTGCCATTTACAAAGACTAAATTATAGTTTTAAAACCAGATGAATTATCGCTATGCGGATGTATCGGTTGGAGTACTAGAAACGGGAGGACGCTGATCTGTGATCCAAGATGAGTGTGACCAACGCGGCGTCTGGAGCGGCGCTCTGCCGCTTCGCTCACTACTTTGTGATATGCGGAATAGACACCGAAACTGGGCTGGAAAAGGACTAATTAGCCGGTAAGATGACTTACTTTATATATATTTTTTATTAACCTTTTCCGTATGAGGTAACTATACAAAAACAACGAATTAGATTTTTTAATAATACACATGAATCTTACTGACACTATCAATTATTATCACTTTTTTTTAAATATATTTTACAGTCTCTGAAGTTCACAAAAAATGTGCTGTGATTTTTTTTTTTTTTATGTAACCTTTATTTAACTACACAATGGTCAAGGGCAGAACGACAGATGTTTACCCTTGTCAGCTCGATCCACTAGGCTACCTGCCACCCCCCAAAAAACAACATAAGGACAATGGCTAGTTGCAGCCTGACATCTGTGGCGAAGAATCCGAATTAGTTAGGTAACTAGATAATTAAGTTTATATCTGCTTGTTATTAGAATGTATCCCTTCTGACTCTGGTGTTGGCAGTTGCACCTCCTCCCTCAGCTGGGGCTCAGTCACCTGGGGCCCAGAGAGGGAAGAAGTCAGGCTTGTCTTTGTCTCTGGCACTATGCAGAATTTCAGAAAGAGAAGAGGACAGGAGGGAACATTGTCTTCTAATGTGAATGTGTCTTTACCTATTCTAAACCATGTGAAGGGATGGCGTGATTAATGGGGAACCATTTACTTGTCTCAATGTCTGTGCGCCAGTCAGTCACTCGTTTGGCCTAGGGGGAGATAATGTCTGAGACAAGATGTGTGGGGTAGTGTCTGGAACCATTGTATGTCTTTAATGTTGCACCTATCCTGGGGAAGTGTATGACCTAGAGGCTCACTCCCCTCAGTGAGCTTGTCCAGGCGTGTTGTCAAGAAGGAGTTTTACTCCCATCTCAAGTATCTGGATTTATGCCATAGAATTAATTGGTGTTTCTGTGCTATGAAGTACCAGGAACAAGATCAGAGCCTCGTCTTAGGGACCAGACTGAACAATAAGAACAGTCTTCACAGCAAATGCTATCTGGCTGCGGGATACTCCTTTCTCATATATCAAGTTTCACCTTGTGACCCAATTCCATACATCTGTTTGTCATAAAGACTAAAAGGGCATATCTTTTCTATAAAATATGTTTGCATTCTTCATATGTCAGAGCTATTCACCACAACACTTGGAAGTGCTGAGCCGACCAGCCTCATCATTATAGAAGCAATTACTCTATGCTTTCCTTATTAATACGTTTTGAATAAAGTAATATCCTGATTGGTGATTGACCTTGTCTCCTCATTATCGATTAGTATTTCCACATCACCTTTTTATGTATTTATTTTATTTCACCTTTATTTAACCAGGTAGGCCAGTTGAGAACAAGTTCTCATTTACAACTGGGACCTGGCCAAGAAATAGCAAAGCAGTGTGACAAAAACAACCACAGAGTTACACATGGAATAAACAAATTACAGTAAATAAAACACAGAATATCCGTATACAGTGTGTGCAAATGGAGTAAGGAGGTAAGGCAATAAATGAGCCATAGTGGCAAAGTAATTACAATTTAGCAATTAACACTGGCGTGATAGATGTGCAGATGAGGATTTGCAAGTATAAATACTGGTGTGCAAAAGAGCAGAAAAAAAACATATGGGGAGGAGGTAGGTAGTTGGTTGGATGGGCTACTGACAGATGGGCTGTGTACAGCTGCACCGATTGGTAAGCTGCTCTGACAGCCGATGCTTGAAGTTGAGGGAGATATGTCTCCAACTTCAGTGATATTTGCAATTTGTTCCAGTCATTGGCAGCAGAGAACTGGAAGGAAAGGCGGCCAAAGGAGGTTTTGGCTTTGGGGATGACCAGTGAAATATACCTGCTGGAGTGCTTGCTACGGTTAGGTGTTGCTATGGTGACCAGTGAGCTGAGATAAGGCAGGGCTTTACCTAGAAAATACTTATAGATGACCTGGAGCCAGTGGGTTTGGCGACAAATATGTAGTGATGGCCAGCCAACAAGAGCGCAGAGGTCGCAGTGGTGGGTAGTTTATGGGGCTTTGGTGACAAAATGGATGGCACTGTGATAGACTACATCCAGTTTGCTGAGTACAGTGTTGGAGGCTATTTTGTAGATGACATCGCTGAAGTCAAGGATTGGTTTTACGAGGGTATGTTTGGCAGCATGAGTGAAGGAGGCTTTGTTGCGAAATAGGAAGCCAGATTGCAGATGGAGATGCTTAATGTGAGTCGAAGGAGAGTTTAGTCTAACCAGACACCTACAGTTGAAGTCGGAAGTTTACATACACTTAGGTTGGAGTCATTAAAACTCATTTTACAAACCAATCCACAAATCTCTTGTTAAGTACTTTACACCAGTGTTTGTAACAAATTTTCCCCCAACATCGAACAACCCCCAACTTCAGAGACACTCTAGCGGTTAGAGGATTAAATCTTCTCGAGTGTAACCGTATAGCATCCATCCCTCTCCTCGCCCCTACCTGGGTTTGAACCAGGGACCCTCTGCACACATTGACAACTGACACCCATGAAGCATCGTTACCCATCACGCCACAAAAGCCTCTGCCCTTGCAGAGCAAGGGGTACAACTACTTAAAGGTCTCAGAGCGAGTGACGTCACCGATTGAAATGCTGTTAGCGCGCACCCTGCTAACTAACTAGCCATTTCACACCGGTTACACGAGCTCAACATGAATGGATTGGAAAATAATGGTACATTTTGCAACTAAAGACACCCTTCTAGCTACCTGACCACAGATTTTCATTGCAATTTATGTAAGTCAAGTTTTTTTATATTTTTATAATAACATATACAGTTGAAGTCAGAAGTTTACATACACTTAGGTTGGAGTCATTAAAACCCGTTTTTCAAGCACTCCACAAATGTCTTGCTAACAAACTATAGTTTTGGCAAGGCAGTTAGGACATCTACTTTGTGCATGACACAGGCGATTTTTCCAACAATTGTTTACAGACCGATTATTTCACTTATAATTCACTGTATCACAATTCCAGTGGGTCAGAAGTTTACATACACTAAGTTGACTATGCCTTTAAACAGCTTGGAATATTCCAGTAAATGATGTAATGGCTTTAGAAGCTTCTGATAGGCTAATTGACATCTTTTGAGTCAATTGGAGGTGTACCTGTGGATGTATTTCAAGGCCTACCTTCAAACTCACTGCCTCTTTGCTTGACATCATGGGAAAAATCGAAAGAAATCAGCCAAGACCTCAGAAAAAATATTGTAGACCTCCACAAGTCTGGTTCATCCTTGGGAGCAATTTCAAAATACCTGAAGGTACCACGTTCATCTGTACAAACAATAGTAAGCAAGTATGAACACCATGGGACCACGCAGCTGTCATTCCGCTCATGAAGGAGACGCGTTCTGTCTCCTAGAGATGAACGTACTTTGATGCGAAAAGTGAAAATCAATCCCAGAACAACAGCAAAGGACCTTGTGAAGATGCAGGTACAAAGGAAAACAGGTACAAAAGTATCTATCTACAGTAAAACGAGTCCTATATCGACATAACCTGAAAGGCAGCTCAGCAAGGAAGAAGCCATAGCTCAAAAACCTCCATAAAAAAGGAGGCTTGCAAGCCGAAGAACTCCATCCCAACCGCGAAGCACGTGGGTGGCAGCATCATGTTGTGGGGGTGCTTTAGTGCAGGAAGGACTGGTGCACTTCACAAAATAGATGGCATCATTAGGGAGTAAAATTATGTGGATATATTGAAGCAACATCTCGAGACATCAGTCAGGAAGATAAAGCTTTGTCGAAAATTGGTCTTCCAAATGGACAATGACCCCAAGCATACTTCCAAATTTGTGGCAGAATGGCTTAAGGACAACAAAGTAAAAGTATTGGAGTGGCCTTCAAAAAGCCCTGACCTCAATCCTATAGAAAATTTGTGGGCAGAACTGAAAAGGCGTGTGCGAGCAAGGAGGCCTACAATCCTGACTCAGTTACACCAGCTCTGTCAGGGGGAATGGGCCAGAATTCACCCATCTTATTGTGGGAAGCTTATTGTGGAAGGCTACTCGAAACATTTGACCCAAGTGAAACAATTTAAAGGCAATGCTACCAAATACTAATTGAGTGTATGTACACTTGTACAGACCAACAGGGAATGTGATGAAAGAAATACAATCTGAAATAAATCATTCTCTCTACTATTATTCTGACATTTCACATTATTAAAATAGTGGTGATCCGAACTAACCTAAGACAGGACATTTTTACTAGGATTAAATGTCAGGAATTGTGAAAAACAGAGTTTAAACGTATTTGGCTAAGGTGTATGTAAACCTCCGACTTCAACTGTAGGTATTTGTAGTTGTGCACATATTCTAGGTCAGAAATGTCCAGAGTAGTGATGCTAGTAGGGCGGGAGGGTGAGGGCAGCAATCGGTTGATGAGCATGCATTTAGTTTTACTCTCTATTTAAAAGCAGTTGGAGGCCTCAGAAGGAGTGTTGTATGGCATTGAAGCTCGTTTGGAGGTTTGTTAGCACAGTGTCCAAAGAAGGGCCAGATGTATACAGAATGGTGTCGTCTGCGTAGAGGTGGATCAGAGAATAACCAGAAGCAAGAGCGACATCATTGATATATACAGAGAAAATAGTCAGCCTGAGACTTGTACCCTGTGGCACCCCCATAAAGACTGCCAGAGGTCCGGACAACAGGCCCTCAGAGTTCAGTGTGTCAAATCGATCTGAGAAGTAGTTGGTGAACCAGGTGAGGCAGTCATTTGAGAAACCAAGGCTAATGAGTCTGCCGATAAGAATACGATGATTGACAGAGTCCAAAGCCTTGGCCAGGTCAATGAAGACGGTTGCACAGTACTGTCTTTTATAGTTTATGATCTCGTTTAGGACCTTGAGCGTGACTGAGGTGACCTGCTCGGAAACCAGATTGCATAGTGGAGAAGGTACGATGGGATTCGAAATAGTCGGATCTGTTTGTTAACTTGGCTTTCGAAGATTTTAGAAAGGCAGGGCAGGATGGATATATAGGTTTATTTATTTAGGATGGATATAGGTCTAGAGTGTCTCCCCCTTTTGAAGAGGGGGATGACTGCGGCAGCTTTCCAATCTTTGGGGATCTCATACGAGACGAAAGAGAGGTTGTATAGGCTAGTAATATGGGTTGCAACAATTGTCTGAATTGATTTGGCTTCAATATATTCAGAAAATAATGTACTTTTTACTCCATACAATTTCCCTGACATCCAAAAGTACTTGTTACATTTTGAATGGCTAGCAGGACAGGAAAATTGTCAAATTCTTGCACTTATCAAGATAACATCCCCGATCATACCTATTGCCTCTGATCTGGCAGTTACCCTAAGTTACCCTTCTTTGCTGAGTGTTTCCAATGCCATGACCGTGTCTAGGTCATTCCCGTGCTGTGTCTCCTTTGGGGCGTTCTTATTCTACTTCGTGTACCTGGTAGGGTTCCTTTGTTTTTGTTTTTTATTTACTTTTGCTATTTGACATTTTTGGAGTACTCACTGTTCTTTTGTGAATCTTTTTTCAAATTCCTTTTGGATTATCTTTGGACTTTTTGTTTTTACCTTTTGGAACCATTGTCAAACCTTTTTGGAAGTTTTTTTGGAGTTTCTTTTTGGTTACATCCTAGGAATGTTTGGACGTTCCTTATCATTGAATAAAAGATTTGAATACATTTCCCAGGACTGTCATCTGGCTGTCTGCATTTGGGTTCACCTTTCTGACTGTTCAAGTTTTCACACTAGTCCTGACCCTGAAGTCTGACAAACGGCTCAGACACGAGAGGAATGTGGCAGGGTCTACAGTCAATCACGGACTACAAAAATAAAATCAGCCCCGTCGCGGACCACAACGTCCTGCTCCCAGACAAACTAAACAACTTCTTTGCTCGCTTTGAGGATAATACAGTGCCACCGACACTGCCCGCTACCAAAACCTGCGGGCTCACCTTCACCGCAGCCAACGTGAGGAAAACATTTAAATGTGTTAACCCTCGCAAGGCTGCTGGCCCAGATGGCATCCCTGGCCGTGTCCTCAGAGCATGCGCAGACCAGCTGGCTGGTGTGTTTACGGACATATTCAACCAGTCCCTATTCCAGTCTGCTGTTCCAACATGCTTCAAGAGGGCCACCATTGTTCCTGTTCCCAAGAAAGCTAAGGTGACTGAGCTAAATGACTATCGCCCCGTAGCACTCACTTCCGTCATTATGAAGTGCTTTGAGAGACTAGTCAAGGATCATATCACCTCCATCCTGCCAGACACCCTGGACCCACTCCAATTTGCTTACCGTCCCAATAGGTCCACAGACGACGCAATCACACTGCATACTGCCCTAACCCATCTGGACAAGAGGAATACTTATGTAAGAATGCTGTTCATCGACTACAGCTCAGCATTTAACACCATAGTTCCCTCTAAGCTCGTCATTAAGCCCGAGACCCTAGGTCTCGACCCAGCCCTGTGCAACTGGGTCCTGGACTTCCTGACGGGTCGGCCCCAGGTGGTGAGGGTAGGAAACAACACCTCCACCCCGCTGATCCTCAACACTGGGGCCCCACAAGGGTGCGTTCTCAGCCCTCTCCTGTACTCCCTGTTACCCATGACTGCGTGGCCAAGCACGCATCCAACTCAATCATCAAGTTTGCTGACGACACTACAGTGGTAGGCTTGATTACCAACAGCAACGAGACGGCCTACAGGGAGGAGGTGAGGGCCCTCGGAGTGTGGTGTCAGGAAAATAACCTCTCACTCAATGTCAACAAAACAAAGGAGATGATCGTGGACTTCAGGAAACAGGAGAAGTAGCACCCCCCCTATCCACATCGACGGGGCAGTAGTGGAGAAGGTGGAAAGTTTTAAGTTCCTCGGCGTACACATCACTGACAAACTGAATTGGACCACCCACACAGACAGTGTGGTGAAGAAGGCGCAACAGTGCCTCTTCAACCTCAGGAGGCTGAAGAAATTCGGCTTGTCACCAAAATCACTTACAAACTTCAACAGATGCACAATCGAGAGCATCCTGTCAGGCTGTATCACCGCCTGGTACGGCAACTGCTCCGCCCACAACCGTAAGGCTCTCCAGAGGGTAGTGAGGACTGCGCAACGCATCACCGGTGGTAAACTACCTGCCCTCCAGGACACCTACACCACCCGATGTCACAGGAAGGCCAAAAAGATCATCAAGGACAACAACCACCTGAGCCACTGCCTGTTCACCCCGCTATCATCCAGAAGGCGAGGCCAGTACAGGTGCATCAAAGCTGGGACCGAGAGACTGAAAAACAGCTTCTATCTCAAGGCCATCAGACTGTTAAACAGCCATCACTAACATTGAGTGGCTGCTGCCAACATACTGACTTAAATCTCTAGCCACTTTAAAAATAGGAATTGGATGTAATAAATGAATCACTAGCCACTTTAAACAATTTTGTGTATAATTTATATAATGTTTACATATCCGACATTACTCATCAAATGTATACACTGTACTCTAAACCATCTACTGAATCTTGCCTATGCCGTTCGGCCATCGACTCAAATCTCTAGCCACTTTAATAATTCTTATTGGATGAAATAAATGTATCACTAGCCACTTTAAATGATGCATTTATGTAATGTTTACATATCCTACATTACTCATCTCATATGTATATGCTGTACTCCGTACCATCTACTGCATCTTGCCTACGCCGTTCAGCCATCGCTGATCCATATATTTATATGTACATACTCGTATTCATTCCTTTACTCTTGTGTGTGTAAAAGGTAGTTGTTGTGAATTTGTTAGATTACTTGTTAGATACTACTGCATGGTCGGAAGTAGAAGCACAAGCATTTCGCTACACTCGCATTAACATCTGCTAACCATGTGTATGTGACAAATAACATTTGATTTGATGTTTGAGATGCTTCCATTAACTTCACCGGCTCCAGCAGCAAAACTGACTGTTTTGGAGAGCCTGGCGTGCCCAAAGTAAAATGCCTCCCATTTAGGCCCAGAAAATGGGATATGCATATATTTAGTACCATTGGATAGGATAGGAAACACTCTGAATTTTCCAAAACTGTTAACCATTTGTCTGTGGGTCAATCAGAACGCATTTGGCAGGCAAAACCCTGAGGAATCTCTGTCCTGAAAAAAGTCATTTTGACACATTGCTCATTTTTGAGCCCCTCCCTATCCAAAATGACCATATATATAGGCATGTGAACTCAGTGCACGTCGCTTCCTTATGATGTCATCAACCACGAGACGGTGTTTTACTCCATCTTGGGGGAATTTCGCCATTGATAAACAGCATGGAACGAGAGACCACGTTATGAAAACTCTTCAGAGTGCGCGTGCATGAGAAGGCGCGCTGTGCCTTATTTATCGTTTTTAGCGTTCAGTTTATATTCCGGCTGATTTATAATAGTACATATACGTAAAAGGGTTCCTAAGGATACATTTAAAACTATGTTTGATTGTTTTGGACAAGTTTATAGGTATAATTTTAACGAGTCGGCGCTGAGTTTCAAAGGAGTAATGGAGGCTGTCGTTTCTGATTATAACGCATGAACCAAATGGAGGATTTATGGATAAAAGACGTTACTTTTTCTAACAAAAGAACCATGGATTGTCTTCGTTGGACACTTAGGAAGACCTCAGCAGAAGTTCTTCAACAGGTAATTACTTTGTTTTCGCTGTGAAATGTGTTATGTGTGTGCCATGATTGCTAATCGATACATGGCTATTGGAAAATATGTGAGGTGCTACCCTCAAACAAATGAATGTGCTGCTTTCGCCGTGAAGCCTTCTTGAAATCTGACAACGCTGTGATATTGCCTAGAAACAGAGCTTTTGATGAGTATGGAACACTTGTATATAGCTGGATGTTTAATAATTCAATTTTCGGATTTTAAATCTGGCGCTACAGGTTTTTGCTAGTAGTGTCGGGATGATCCCGCTAGCGACCCACTGGTATTTGAGTCGTTAAAGAACTCCCTCTTTATTCACATTATAGCAGGGTGTGTAAAGCCATAACACATGTTTTTCCAGCAGAAGACTATGATCGATAATGTCAAAAGCTGCACTGAAGTCTAACAAAAAGGGGGGGGGTCACTTTCCCAGTGGATGCCATCTATCTCCCTAGGTGGGAGGGTGTGTGTTCAGTATTTGTTCATTCAGTGAGCATGGTAGTACCACACTTATCGTTGACTTTGACCTCAATGTCTATCCTTCAGAGATGAAACATTTCCAAAGTAGAGAACAGTTGAAGTGTGTGTCACTTATATTAAAGGGATAGTTCGGGATTTTGGCAATGAAGCCAAAAGCTACTATCCCAGCGTCAGATGAACTCATGGATACCATTTTTATGTCTGTGGAAGTCTATGGGAAAAGCTAGCATGCTACAAGTTCATCTGACTCTTGGGAAGTAGTTTAAAGGCTCCATTGCCAAAATCCTGAAGTATCCCTTTAATGGTGGCACTATAATAGAAGTCTCACTCACTGACTTGTCAGAGTCTTGAAGTGGTTTATATATATCCTGGCTGGTGACTAGAGCAACATAAATAGTTCCACTCTAACAGAGGCCTGGCACCAATGTGTTGTTCGTTCCCTGTATTCTAGAACTAGGTGCATTGTGGTCGGTGGGTGTGTGTGTGTGGTGCTGAAAAGTAAGAAGGGGTGTGTGCTATTCTGGGAGGCGAGGTTGGCACACCAGCTGTAGAGGAAAGCTGTTAGGTCAGTGTTCCATCCTTGTGAGCCTCCCCTCTCCTCACCTCGCACCCCTCACTCTAACCCCCCACTGATGGGAAAGGCTTTCAGGAAAGCATCCATAAATATGAAATGAAGTCGTCTTACCGACAAACATCACATAAGATGCAGCCCGTACCAGTAAACAACAGATGTTCAGGTTCAGCTTTCAGTAAGCAATCCTGCAATGATGCTATGTACTCCGTCAGGTGAGAAGTTTCCTTTGTAGTTGATCCTGTCTCTTTGGAAGGGGTGAGGAAAGGGGAGAGTCTCTCCATCGTCTCCAGTGGTCCCAGACCTCCTCTTTTATCCCTGTCCATTCATCCTTCCTCCCCGTCTCCCTCTTTCATACCTCAGACTCCTCACACCTGTCTGTCATCCTAACTCTCCCACACGAATCTTTCTCCCAGTCACACTCAATCGCACATCTTCCCAATTCTATTCACTGCTATTCACTATTCACTCCTGTCATTACCTATAGGATCATGTATGCCATATTTGAGGCTGATGGTTTAAGGTTGGGGTACTGAATTCTTACAAGTAATTCAACCCTGTTCATAAACTGTATGGGATAATACCAGCACAGATGTTCTTGTGTCTGTCACTAGAAATCTATACATGACCCTTGAGTGTAGGAGTCTAAAAGTGTGGGCCACTAGTGTTTCTGGTGGTATGACCTACACATTGATAACTGAATGTTGGCCTGTAGGGACTAGCTAAACTGGGCTGAGGTGGAGCAGGGAGTGTCAGCAAGCCCAGTGAAGGAGCCTCACAAAGGGATTTGATGGACTTTACTGCTGGTCTTGAAGGCCAGTTGTCCTCCAGGGGCCAGTCTGGAAGTCAGCACAATGCAGCCCTTGGCTAATGCTAATAAAACACTGACGTATGCTAATGATGACACAGGCCAGCGCTGACGCACGCCCTTGTTGACATATGCTAATGACCATGTAGGAATCTGATAACATAAACCCATAGGCTAACACTTATGCTAATTCATATTAATAGGTAAACATTGTGGCTAACACCTTCAGTTCTCTGGTCATGTGACCAAGGAGGTTTCTCTAGACAAAGGAGAGCGGAAGCTAAATGTCCTGCATAGCCGAGTACTCTTTTAATCGTCACACAGTGAAATCTTCCTTCTTCCCACTCTCTCTCGTTGATTAGTTTGTCCTGTCTCTCGCTCTCTCTCCACTGTGTAGTGATTTTCCCCATCACCTATTTTAATAGTTCTTCAAAAATAAATATGGCATACATTGCTGCTGAATACCAACTATCAGATCATTTACTGTATTTTCAGGCTTGCGAAGCAACTGCTTTCTCTCTTCTCTCAGTGTCTGCTCCACACAAACCGGACAAGTTTGAAACTACAACTCCCTACTACATCTCACAGTTCAGGCTACATCTGATTCATCTCTACATAAACTGCACATCGAGCTCACAATGTATTTGAACAGATGTCGGTCAATTAATTGTTTGAAAATGAAAAAATAACCAAATGATTGGTTAATTGCCCATTATCAAAAAAGTTTATCGTTTAAAAATGGAACTGTGAGGGACTTACTTAAATTTGTCCAATAGAAACTTCAGTTTATGTTGCAAAATGTTTTCTGTTGCAGAGAGAGAGAGAGAGAGAGACCAAATCAGCAAGGGCAACGCCATTGAGGACTTTCACCATTTCTTAATATGGGTTAATGGATGATCACATAATTCCATCCAGGTCACCAGGAGGGACCAGCCAATTAATTATACTTAGCTTTATAGGCTACCTGTTCAAACAACACAGTCTAGGTGGCAGTGTGCACCCAGTTTGCCAACTCATAGAAGTAGTAGTATAACAAAAATGGAGATGGCCTCAATGGCGCTGCCCATGGTCTAGTTACCACAGCCACCAAGTCCTAAACCCGCCTATTTGAGGCCATCTCCAATGCAATTTTAAACCTAACCTTAACCCCACTGCCAACATAATGCCAATCCCTAACCTTAAATTAAGACCAAAAAGCAAATGTTGTTTTCATAAATGTTAACGATATACTCAATGTTGACTTTGTGGCTGTGCTAGTAGTAAAATAATAGATAAGACCGTGCCGTGTGTGTGTGTGTGGCGCTGGTATGCATATGTGAGCATGTTATGTGTGTGTTGGGATGTTAGTGTGCAGTGCCTTCAGAAATTATTAACGCCCCTTTCCATTTTAATCTCACTTTGTAACAAAAAAATGTGGAAAAAGTAAAGCAGTGTGAATACTTAAAGTTTTGTATAGTCCTGGGCAACTCAAGTCTATTGGAGGTACGCCAGATGTTCTTGTCAAGGGGGCCTTGTACAATGTGATCTGCCTGTAAGCCTTCAAGAGAGCCGTGTTATGTTGTATGGTTCACACTACAGGGTTTTGAACACACTATTTGGCCATAGCCCTCAGATCACAATACCTACATTAAGTTGCTGAACTAATGTTTACCACAGACACACCTTTGGGGGAGGTACTTTGTCTGTGGTAGGGTAGGTCCCCAGGCTTCTCAAGGATGTTGAATACATGGAGATGCCATTGAAGTGGGCTATCAGTGACACAAAGCTTCCCCCCGTGACACAAAAAATACGTATTTACCTCATTTGTTGGATATTTAACAATTATTTACTTAACAAACAGTAAGATATTTCTGTCCTACTAATGCTGTGTTAAAGAGATGGTTTCCACTCTAGCTTCTTGCAGTTAGTCTGGACGTATGGTCAATGAAATTGCTAGAGATAGCTTGAGCTGACAATGACTTGGTGATAAAAACCTAAAAGCTGGCATTCCATTGACAAGATGTGATGTGTATGACCCGAGCTAGAGAGAGCCTGCAAGAGTTTAGAACAATGCCTCATTGTCTTCTTGGCATCTGGGGAACTAAGCTATGTTGGAAGTAAAACAACATCCTGTGCAGAAAACCAGGAGAGGGACCAAGGTGGCCTATATAAGATCTCAGTTTTTTTCATTACCAGTTAAGCACTCGGGAACACACTGCAGTGTGGGGTCAACGGTTTCATTATTGCAATAATTAATACATGTTAAATAATGATGATTGCTTGAATAATTGTCCAAGTCTCTCTAAGGAATGACATTTCCACAATGCTCCTCCCCCAGGTCTATATTGACTGGGTCAATATAGGACTATTCAACATCGCCGAATACACCGATACGGTGACTGAGTTTATCGGAGATGTTGTACCCACTGTGACTATTAAAATCTACCCTAACCAGAAACCGTGAATAGATGGCAGCATTTGCGCAAAACTGAAAGTGTGAACCAATGCATTTAACCATGGCAAGGTGACTGACACGGACGTCTTGCTTCCGGACATGCTAAAGACCTTCTTCGCCCGTTTTGAGGATAATACAGTACCACCGATGCGGCCCTCTACCAAGGACTGTGGGCTCTTCTTCTCCATGGCCGACGTGAGTAAGACATTTAAGCATGTTAACCCTCGCAAGGCTGCCGGCCCAGACGTCCTCAGAGCATGCGCAGACCAGCTGGCTGGAGTGTTAACGGACATATTCTCTCCCTATCCCAGTCTGCTGCCCCCACTTGCTTCAAGATGTCCACCATTGTTCCTGTACCCAAGAAAGCAAAGCTAACTGAACTAAATTACTATCCCTTCTGTCATCATGAAGTTCTTTGAGAGGCTAGTTAAGGATCATATCACCTCTACCTTACCTGACACTCTAGACCCACTTAAATTTGGCTTGCCACCAAAAAACCCTGACAAACTTTTACAGATGCACAATTGAGAGCATCCGCCTGGTACGGCAACTGCCCTGTCCGCAACCACAGGGCTCTCCAGAGGGTGGTGCGGCACGCCCAACGCATCCTCGGGGGCAAACTACTGTCGTGGAAAATCATTTAAAAAATGTCAAACTCTGACAAGAACTTGTGAATTCAAAATAGGCTTTAATACAAAATAGCAAGAAAGCCGAGGAGTTCCATGGGACCTCTGTTTTTCTGAACACACCGCTCGGCTTAAGTACCTTCACAGCATATAGATACACCCCATATGTAAATACTGTTCCTCCCTTTTCCAACTGCCACCATTATCTTTCAGTCCGAGTTGTTGCTTGTTTACACCCAGTAACGCCCACATCTATTTCAGGTTAGATTATAATGATGGCAGGACCCTTAATGTAATACAAAAAAATAATACATTTATTGTATGCATGTGTTTCCTGTTTTAGCCATTCTGCTACCATCCTGTCTCTAATTCTCCTATAGTATGTTTCAAGTGTCAGCATGGATCCAGTACTGTGATCCCATGTCTGTGTCTTCACCTTTTTAAATGTGCTTATGGGCTTTTAGCTAATGTACCTGTGCATCAGCTAATGTGTATGTCTTTGCTCAGTCATGTTTTTACCACCACAGTGCATTAGCTAATGTGTGTGTCTTTCCTCAGTCATGTTTTTACTACCACACTACCTGCCTTCCAGGACACCTACAGTACCCGATGTCACAGGAAGGCCAAAAATATAATCAAGGACAACAACCACCCGAGCCACTGCCTGTTCACCCCGCTATCATCCAGAAGGCGAGGTCAGTACAGGTGCATCAATGCAGGGCCCAAGAGACAGAAAAACAGCTTCTATCTCAAGGCCATCAGACTGTTAAATAGTCATGTCATCACTAGGCGGCTTCTACCCGGTTACTTAACCCTGCACATTAGAGGCTGAAATCACTGGCCACTTTAATAATGGAACACTAGTCACTTTAATAATGTTTACATACTTTTGATTTACTCATCTCATATGTGTATACTGTATTTAGTCTATGCCACTGACATTTCTCAAAAGGCCACTCCGCAAGGAAGAAGCCACTGATTGTACTTTTTGGAAAAATGTCCTCTGGTCTGATGAAACAAAAATAGAACTGTTTGGCCATAATGACCATTGTTATGTTGTGAGGAAAAAGGTTTGACCCAAGTTAAGCAATTTAAAGGCAATGCTACTAAATACTAATTGAGTGTATGTAAACTTCTGACCCACTGGGAATGTGATGAAAGAAATAAAAGATGAAATCATTCAATCTACTATTATTCTGACATTTCACATTCATAAAATAAAGTGGTGATCCTAACTGACTTAAGACAGGGAATTTTTACTAGGATTAAATGTCAGGAATTGTGAAAAACTGAGTATAAATGTATTTATCTAAGGTATATGTAAACTTCCTACTTTAACTGTATACTATGCTTCTGATCTATCATGTCTTTAGTATCTCACTGTTCAAAGTTTACCCTGAATCCAACACCTTAATTCCATTCTTTTACTTTTAGATTTGTGTGTATTGTTAGATATTACTGCACTGTTGGAGCTAGAAACACAAGAATCTTGCTACACCCGCAATAACATCTGCCGAACATGTTTATGTGACAAATAAAATGTTATTTGACAAAATTCTCAAGTCAGTTCAAGTCCATTTTTATTTCATTACCATTAATTAGATATGGCATATCATGCTCACAAAACCCCTTTGTGTGCATGTCTTGAAGGGTGTACACAGAGATGGGGCAAGTTCTAAACAATCTCCATCACCCACGGTTCATGTTCACAGAGACTGAAGAGGCTGATATTCTTTGAACCTTCTCCCACATAAGAGACTACAGGTGAACACACACACACTTTCAACAAGTACCCAAAACACTATTCCATCATTTAATCACACTGACTCCTGTCAAGGAAATTCCCACTGAGAGAGAATTTGTAATTTCTTCAAACAATCATCTTTATTTAATATTGATTAATTATTGCAATAATGAAACTAGTCAGCCTAAACTAGTCAGCCTAACCTTTACAGAAAATGCTGTTCTTTATATAGTAGACACTAAAAATGGCTAGTCATGGCTGGTTCCACCCCTCGGATTCAGATCGGGGGGCACCATAGGCCACTTTGGGTTTATCCTGTGGTCATCTGCCTCTGGCGGCAGGTAGCCTAGTGGTTAGAGCGTTGGACTTGTAACCGGAGGGTTGCAAGTTCGAATCCCCGAGCTGACAAGGAAAAAAAATCTGTCGTTCTGCCCCTGAACAAGGCAGTTAACCCACTGTTCCCCGGGCGCCGAAGACATGGAAGTCGATTAAGGCAGCCCCCTGATTCAGAGGGGTTGGGTTAAATGCGGAAGACACATTTCGGTTGAAGGCATTCGGTTGTACAACTGACTAATAATGGTGACTTTGGTGTTGTTTCCCAGATGCAATAATGATTAGACACAATAAGGGTTTTGTTCTATTCCTCCAGGCTCTCTCTATCTTGGTTACACCCACTGCATCTTATCTATGGAATGCCAGCTGTTGGTTTTTAGGCTCCTCTCAGTTCACACAGACATAGTTCTCATCTATGTAAAAACTACACATGTTGCATAAATCAACCATTCGTTGCATAAACAGTTTTATAACATAATCTTGTAATTTTCCCACCATACTCCCTATGAGAGTCTACCCAACATATCAAGCCATGTCAAACTCCTGCATTCTTATGTCATAGCTGATAGTGTTCACTTATACGGAAAATGTGGGGTGTTCACTAGATGTGGGCTTTTTAGTGTCCTCTCTGTTGGCTTACACCACGGTGTCGCCTTAGTAAGATCACAGCTCACTTCACCACAACCCATATCTTATGTCTGACTGCCCCTAGCTGGGACAACTACAGACGGCACAGATACGTATATACAGTTGAAGTTTACATACACCTTAGCCAAATACATTTAAACTCAGTTTTTCACAATTCCTGACATATAATTCTAGCAAAAATTCTCTGTCTTAGGTCAGTTAGGATCACCACTTTTTATTTTAAGAATGTGAAATGTCAGAATAATAGTAGAGACAATGATTTATTTCAGCTTTAATTTTTTTATCACATTCCCAGTAAGTCAGAAGTTTGATGGCCACTCCAATACCTTGACTTTGTTGTCCTTAAGCCATTTTGCCACTTTGGAAGTATGCTTTGGGTCATTGTCCATTTGCAACCAAGCTTTAACTTCCTGACTGATGTCTTGAGATGTTGCTTCAATATATCCACATAATTTTCCTCCCTCATGATGCCATCTATTTTGTGAAGTGCACCAGTCCCTCCTGCAGCAAAGCACCCCCACAAGATGATGCTACCACCCCCGTGCTTCAAGGTTGGGATGGTGTTCTTCGGCTTCCAAGCCTCCCCCTTTTTCCTCCATACATAACGATGGTCATTATGGCCAAACGGTTCTTATTTTGGTTCATCAGACCAGAGGGCATTTCTCCAAAAAGTTATTGTCCCCATGTGCAGTTGCAAACCGTAGTCTGGCTTTTTTATGGCGGTTTTGGAGCAGTGGCTTCTTCCTTGCTGAGCGGCTTTTCAGGTTATGTCGATATAGGACTCGTTTTACTGTGGATATAGATACTTTTGAACCTGTTTCCTCCAGCGTCTTCGCAACGCCCTTTGCTGTTGTTCTGGGATTGAGTTGCACTTTTCGCACCAAGTACGTTCATCTCTAGGAGACAGAACGTGTCTCCTTCCTGAGCGGTATGGCGGCTGCGTGGTCCCGTGGTGTTTATAATTGCGTACTATTGTTTTTACAGATGAACGTGGTACCTTCAGGCATTTGGAAATTGCTCCCAAGAATGAACCAGACTTGTGGAGGTCTACAATTTTTCTTGGCTGATTTTCTTTTTGATTTTCCCATGATGTCAAGCAAAGAGCCACTGAGTTTGAAGGTAGGCCTTGAAATACATCCACAGGTACACCTACAATTGACTCAAAGGATGTCAATTAGCCTATCAGAAGCTTCTAGAGCCATGACATCATTTTCTGGAATTTTCCAAGCTGTTTATAGGCACAGTCAACTTAGTGTATTTTAACTTCTGACCCACTGGAATTGTGATACAGTGAAATCTGTCTGTAAACAGTTGTTGAAAAAATTACTTGTGTCATTCACAAAGTAGATGTTCTAACCGACTTGCCAAACTATAGTTTGTTAACAAGACATTTGTGGAGTGGTTGAAAAACAAGTTTTAATGACTCCAACCTAAGTGTATGTAAACTTCCAACTTCAACTGTATCTCAGGTGGCCTTCCAATTGTGAGCGCCTAAGTAAGAAGGGCTAAGTGACATGTAAATGATTAGAAATGTCTAGTTATAGTTATTTTATAGTGCATTGGGACAGAGATGGCTGCTCTCTGTCCCAATGACACACACCGCAGAACACTTTAACCAAAGCCTCCAGGCTGTTTGGGCGGTGAGATAAGCCTCCAGGGATCTTGCCTCAATCTTATCTGTCTTTAGGACACCACTAATGAGAGTACAAGTGATTTATTGATGACCTTCCCATTTAGGATCAGCTCTCTCAATCCTAGCCCTGATGTGAAAAATACCAAACTAATAGTAATCCTAAACTGACCCCCGCCCCGCTCAAACCCGGAGTCTGTATGTCTCTCCACGGGAAGTTAAGCGAGGAGCGTCCTCTAGTAATGACCATTCAGTTTTCCTGTGAGATGGTTGTCACAGTGAAGGACTGCCTCTCCTAGTGTCGCGGAGGGCACGGGGGGTCCAGGGGGGCGAGTGGCTGCCAGAGCCATTTAACCTGCAGACCAGGGTAACACAAACACCATGGTCATGTGAAAAACATTTTATGGAAAAGCATCCCACCCCACAACCCCAGAGAAGCTATTTTACATCAGACTAAAA
The DNA here is from genome assembly GCA_030435695.1 of Brachymystax lenok tsinlingensis. Taxonomy (NCBI): domain Eukaryota; kingdom Metazoa; phylum Chordata; class Actinopteri; order Salmoniformes; family Salmonidae; genus Brachymystax; species Brachymystax lenok. Next base: position 7,913,807 of record CM059783.1, read on the forward strand.
TATTAACAACACTAGTCTTCTCTGTTGAAGGCCTGGGGTTTTGTGTCCCATTTGTTCCTATCTTTAACCCCTCTGATACCAGGTCCAGATGGCCTCAGGCCAGAAGTTCATTGATCAAAGCAGTTAACCCTTCACTACCCCTCTTTATTGCCAACAGAGCCCAGACGGGTCTCCGGCCAACAAAAGGATAATTGAGGCCATATTAGCATACCATTCACGCATGCCTGTAACCCTTTAGCACCTAGTGCAGCCATCTCTTTCCCAATGCGCTTTAAATGACACTACTCACACTTGAGTGGTCACAGGTTACATTCAATAGGTAAGATGCAGAACATGTATTCTAAGTCAACCACAGAACTCCTGTCATCACAGACATCCTGTATCGACAAGATTCTGAGTCAAAGGCCACCTGGGTTGTATACGTCTCTGGGCCTTTTTACACTACACTACATTGACAACACAAACTTGGCCCAGGAGAGATACAGTGCATCCAGAAAGTATTCATACCCCTTGAGTTATTCCACATTTTGTTGTTACAGCCTGAATTCAAAATGGATTAAATACATATTTATTCTCACCCATCTACACACAATACCCCATAATGACAGTGAAACATATTTTTAGAAATGTTTGTAAATGTATTGAAAATTAAATATAGAGATATCACATTTACCTAAGTATTCACACCCCTGAATCAATACAGCACATTTTGCCAGCGGTTACAACATTCTGGGTAAGTCCCTATCTGGCTTGTGCGACATTTTCCCATTATTCTTTTCAAAATTCTTCAAGCTCTGTCAAATTGGTTGCTTATGATTGCTAGACAACCATTTTCAGTTCCTGCCATAGATTTTCAAGTAGATTTAAGTCAAAACTATGACTAGGCCAATGTCAGAGACAAAAATTGCAAGATTATGTTAACACTTTTATTGCCTCGTGGCTGTTTAATTCAACAGAATAGAGTATTTTGTTAACTATTGTGTGTTCTACTGAGGATGGGGCCTCTTGGAGATAACACTGACAGGAGATTTACGATGTCTTTTGGGTGATAAAACCTAAAGAGCATTCCAGAGCATGAGTTAATGTTTCTGTTCTATATGGTACCAGAGAGAGATGGTTCCAGTTTGGAGTTGGAGGGTCAGACACTGGTCTATACAATTAAAACTGTTGACACAGCAGATGCTGTCTGCTATGTATTATAGGTATCTTTCATACAGATCTTAACCTTATGACCCATTCTATATATCTGTTGTTCGTCATGTAGGTTGAAAGGGGTGTATCTTGGCTATAAAAGATCTCAGTAGCCTTTGTGTCGCCGCTCTCAACGGATCATCAGAAAACGGTGAATCGTTGACAAGCCATTGCTATTGCAAAGCTCTTACTATTAAATATGTATTTTAAGTATAACTCTGACTTGTGTGCTATGTTTGTCTCTCCTCATTTGATAGTAAATAAATATACCACCACACTACTCAGGAACATTCATTGTCTCTTTTTGATAAGCAAGTCCAGTGTAGATTTGTGTTTTTAGGTTATTGTCCTCCTGAAAGGTGAATTCATCTCCCAGTGTCTGGTGAAAAGCAGACTGAATAAGATTTTCCTCTAGAATTTTGCCTGTGCTTAGGTCTATTCCATACATTTTTTTATCCTGACAAACTCCCCAGTCCTTACTGATTACAAGCATAGCCATAACATGATGCAACCGCCACTATGCTTGGAAATATGGAGAGTGGTACTCAGTAATGTGTTGTATTGGATTTGCCCCAAACATAACACTTTGTATTCAGGGCATTCTTTTGCAGTGTTACTTTAGTGCCTTGTTACAAACACTATGCATGTTTTGGAATACTTTTATTCTTTTCTTCCTTCTTTTCACTGTCAATTAGGTTAGTATTGTGGGGTAACTACAATAGTTGTTGATCCATCCTCAATTATCCTATCACAGCCAATGTGGTAGTAAAACATAACTGAGGAAAAACATACACATTGATTAATGCAAAGACACACATTAGTTAATACACTATGTGATAGTAGACAACATGATTGACATAACTTAGATTGCATTTCTAATATTGGCTGAGGCTTAAGTGCTAAAACAAGCATGCAAGATAACTTGGACAGTTGTCAAGATATAGGTGACACCAAGCAAGAACTGAAATAGCCATAGGGCCAACTGGAAGTAGTTTATGAACATACAAGGAGGGATCCTATATGCTGAGTAGAGACAGAGGACACCAAGCGCATCTCTCAGAATGCCACTTAGTCTATTTTGCCACTTGAGCAGAAATAGGTCAAAGGTTGTCTTGGCTAGTGACAAGGCTGCAAAGCTGAGACCCATAAATACATATGTTAAGAGTCAGACATAGATTAAAGTAACAGGGTCTGTAAAATTAGACAGGCGAACAGAAACAAAAGGACTTAAAAGGATTTACATATGGGCTGTACCCATATACTGTAAGGGTATAAAGCAGAGCTCTGTGATCAATAGAATCAGCTGTTTCCCGGTTCAGCTCGGCTTTAATTACTCTGTCTTTAAAGTCTTATTGAATTCACAAGTTTTTGTATGAGTGTCATATTTTTTAAGATTGATTTTCCACGACACCAATAAACTCTAACTGTTTTAATGTCACCATTGGCCTCATAGTGAAATCCCTTCCGGCAACTGAGTTAGGAAGGACGCCTGTATCTTTGTAGTAACTGGGTGTATTGATACCCCATCCAAAGTGTAATCAATAACTAAACCATGCTCAAATGGATAATCAATGTCTGCTTTTTACATTTTTACCCATCTACCAATAGATGCCCTTTTTTTGCGAGGCGTTGGAAAACCTCTCTGGTCTTTCGTTAAATCTGTGTTCACTGCTCGACTGAGGGGCCTTAAAGATAATTGTAAAGTCAGCAAAAAAGTAAGAAACGTCCTCTCACTGTCAACTGTGTTTATTTTCAGTAAACTTAACATGTGTAAATATTTATATGAACATAACAAGACTCAACAACTGAGACATAAACTGAACATGTTCCACAGACATGTGACTAACAGAAATTGAATAATATGTCAGTGAACAAAGGGGAGGGGGGTCAAAAGGAACAGTCAGTATCTGGTGTGGCCACCAGCTGCATTAAGTACTGCAGTGCATCTCCTCCTCATGGACTGCACCAAATTTGCCAGTTCTTGCTGTGAGATGTTACCCCACTCTTCCACCAAGGCACCTGCAAGTTCCCAGACATTTCTGGGAATGGCCCTAGCCCTCACCCCCTGATCCAACAGGTCCCAGACGTGCTCAATGAGATTGAGATCCGGGCTCTACGCTGGCCATGGCAGAACACTGACATTCCTGTCTTGCAGGAAATCACGCACAGAACGAGCAGTATGGCTGGTGGCATTGTCATGCTGGAGGGTCATGTCAGGATGAGCCTGCAGGAAGGGTACCACATGAGGGAGGAGGGTGTGTTCCCTGTAATGCACAGCGTTGAGATTGCCTGCAATGACAACAAGCTCAGTCCGATGATGCCCCAGACCATGACGGACCCGCCACCTCCAAATCGATCCCGCTCCAGAGTACAGGCCTCACGCTCATTGCTTCGACGATAAACATAATCCCACCATCACCCCTGGTGAGACAAAACCACGACTCGTAAGTGAAGAGCCCTTTTTGCCAGTCCTGTCTGGTCCAGCGACGGTGGGTTTGTGCCCATGGGCAACGTTGTTGCCGGTGATGTCTGGTGAGGACCTGCCTTACAACAGGCCTACAAACCCTCAGTCCAGCCTCTCTCAGCCTATTACGGACAGTCTGAGCACTGATGGAGGGATTGTGCGTACCTGGTGTAACTCTGGCAGTTGTTGTTGCCATCCTGTACTTAAAAAGAATATATATATATATATATATATATATATATATATATATATATATATATATATATATATATACACACACAGTGGGGCAAAAAAGTATTTAGTCAGCCACCAATTGTGCAAGTTCTCTCACTTAAAAAGATGAGAGAGGCCTGTAATTTTCATCATAGGTACACTTCAACTATGACAGACAAAATGAGGAAAAAAAAATCAGAAAATCACATTGTAGGATTTTTTATGAATTTATTTGCAAATTATGGTGGAAAATAAGTATTTGGTCACATACAAGCAAGATTTCTGGCTCTCACAGACCTGTAACTTCTTCTTTAAGAGGCTCCTCTGTCCTCCACTCGTTACCTGTATTAATGGCACCTGTTTGAACTTGTTATCAGTATAAAAGACACCTGTCCACAACCTCAAACAGTCACACTCCAAACTCCACTATGGCCAAGACCAAAGAGCTGTCAAAGGACACCAGAAACAAAATTGTAGACCTGCACCAGGTTGGGAAGACTGAATCTGCAATAGGTAAGCAGCTTGGTTTGAAGAAATCAACTGTGGGAGCAATTATTAGGAAATGGAAGACATACAAGACCACTGATAATCTTCCTCGATCTGGCGCTCCACGCAAGATCTCACCCGTGGGGTCAAAATGATCACAAGAACGGTGAGCAAAAATCCCAGAACCACACGGAGGACCTAGTGAATGACCTGCAGAGAGCTGGGACCAAAGTAACAAAGCCTACCATCAGTAACACACTATGCCGCCAGGGACTCAAATCCTGCAGTGCCAGACGTGTCCCCCTGCTTAAGCCAGTACATGTTCAGGCCCGTCTGAAGTTTGCTAGAGAGCATTTGGATGATCCAGATGAGGATTGGGAGAATGTCATATGGTCAGATGAAACCAAAATAGAACTTTTTGGTAAAAACTCAACTCGTCGTGTTTGGAGGACAAAGAATGCATCCAAAGAACACCATACCTAGTTGCATCCAAAGAACACCATACCTACTGTGAAGCATGGGGGTGGAAACATCATGCTTTGGGGCTGTTTTTCTGCAAAGGGACCAGGACGACTGATCCGTGTAAAGGAAAGAATGAATGGGGCCATGTATCGTGAGATTTTGAGTGAAAACCTCCTTCCATCAGCAAGGGCATTGAAGATGAAACGTGGCTGGGTCTTTCAGCATGACAATGATCCCAAACACACCGCCCGGGTAACGAAGGAGTGGCTTCGTAAGACTCATTTCAAGGTCCTGGAGTGGCCTAGCCAGTCTCCAGATCTCAACCCCATAGAAAATCTTTGGAGGGAGTTGAAAGTCCGTGTTGCCCAGCGACAGCCCCAAAACATCACTGCTCTAGAGGAGATCTGCATGGAGGAATGGGCCAAAATACCAGCAACAGTGTGTGAAAACCTTGTGAAGACTTACAGAAAACGTTTGACCTCTGTCATTGCCAACAAAGGGTATATAACAAAGTATTGAGATAAACTTTTGTTATTGACCAAATACTTATTTTCCACCATAATTTGCAAATAAATAAATAAAAAATCCTACAATGTGATTTTCTGGATTTCTTTTTCTCATTTCGTCTGTCATAGTTGAAGTGTACCTATGATGAAAATTACAGGCCTCTCTCATCTTTTTAAGTTGGAGAACTTGCACAATTGGTGGCTGACTAAATACTTTTTTGCCCCACTGTATATTTAACCTTTATTTAATCATGTAGGCAAGTTGAGAACAAGTTCTAATTTACAACTGCGACCTTGCCAATATAAAGCAAAGCAGTGCAACACAAACAACAACACAGAGTTACACATGGAATAAACAAGCGTACAGTCAATAACACAATAGGGAAAAAAAAGTCTATACAGTGTGTGCAAATGGCTTGAAGAGGTAAGGCAATAAATAGGCCATAGTAGCGAAGTAATTACAACTTAGCAAATTAACACTGAAGTGATATATGTGCAGATGATGATGTGCAAATAGAAATACTGGTGTGCAAAAGAGCAGAAAAGTAAATAAAAACAATATGGGGATGAGGTAGGTAGATTGGATGGGCTATTTACAGATGGGCTATGTACAGCTGCAGCGATCGGTTAGCTGCTCAGATAGCTGATGTTTAAAGTTAGTGAGGGAAATATAAGTCTCCAGCTTCAGTGATACTTTTTGCAATTCGTTATGGTCATTGGCAGCAGAGAACTGGAAAGGTGGGGATGTTGGCTTTGGGGATGACCAGTGAGATATACCTACTGGAGCGCGTGCTACGGGTAGGTATTGTTATCGTGACCAGTACCGCAGGTGTGATGTTCGGAAGTACCGATCCTGTGCAGGAGTTGTTATATGTGGTCTGCCACTGCGAGGACGATCAGTGATAAGGTAGTCATTTAAAAGTCGTATTAAACGCTGACTTCTTAAACACATTTTTTCTCCTGAACTTTAGGCTTGCCATAACAAAGTGGTTGAATACTTGAATACCATCTCCTGGTTATCTGCACAGGATGTTTAAACCCCAACCCGTCTTAGTTTCCCAGATGCCAGGAAGATGAGACAATGAGATTTTGTTCTAAACTCCTCCAGGCTCTCTCTATATCGGGTCACACACACCACATCTTGTCTATGGAATGCCAGCTTTAGGTTTTTATCACCAAGTCATTGTCAGCTCAAGCTATCTCTAGCAAAACCCATTTTCCTTGACCATACACCCAGACTAACTGTAGGAAGCTAGAGTGGAAATCATCTCTTTACAGAAACACAGAATTCAACAGAACAGAAATGTATTTTTCTAACTATTAATATCAAACAAATCAGGAAAATATGCAATTTTTCTATCACACCCCTAGGTGCTGTTGATGTTTGTCACACTTAGGGGCAGGCAGAAATAAGATATGGGCTCTGGTGAGGTGAACCGTGGCTTTAGACACTGGTGTGTTTGGAGGAAAATAATTCATTACATACTATGCTGTTTTTTACTTAAATAATTGTCCATTGTTATTTGCTAGTATTTTTTACTGATACAAACTTGTCTTGTCTGACTGCAATATGTGACCTCTGTCTTTATAATCTATGGGAATTTAGCTATGTGGGAATTGCAAGGAAAAAAGAATGGTGGCGATATCAGCTATCTTGATCTGCACAGATGAGCTAAATTACTTTTTACAACTCTGTTCCCCGGCCCTGTTTCTGCACATCTGCTAACTGTCACACAGATAAGAGGATGTACTTTCTATAAAAGGAGAGAGTCCACTCTGTTCATTGGGCTTTTCAACTCTGAACTATTTGAGTGATTGTTGAATTGCTAAATTTTTTCAGATCTAATCTAGTCTCTCTCTTCTTTTGGTTAGAATTTCCACCATAGGTGTCAGCCAAAGGCAACAGACTCAGAGAGCACCATGATGCCTATACACGTCCAGTCAAAACATCACATTATGAAGTGAAGACTATGAACACAGCAATTAGATATAGCTTGATAAATGAAGTGCTGTGTTGACTAGGCCTATTTGTTGTTTGAGAGGAAGGAGGTGGGGATGGTGAATTGTGATATCTGCTACATACTGCTGCTACGCTCAGTTCAGCCTACAACAGTTTCTGGCTGCGCTTCGCCAACAGGTTAGACACAAACACACACACGCTTCCCATCAACTGCTGCAGAAAGTGGAGCCTCCTTGCAACACTCGTTTGTACACGTTTCAGTCATGCTGGCGTTCACCAGAAAATGCTGGTCTATTCTGGGTTTCTTTCTTTTCATAGGAAACCAAGAAATCACATTTTATTTATCACATGTGCCGAATACAACTGGTGTCGACTTTACAGTAAACTGCTTGCTTACAAACCTTTCCCAACGATGTGGAGTAAAAATTTATTTTTTAAAGAATACAAAATGAAATGGCAACTAACACAATATACACACGAATGGAGCTACATACAGGGAGTACCAGTACCAGATCAATGGTACTGACTAGGCATCAGGATAGATAATAATAAGAGTAAAATAAAGAAGAGTAGCAGCAGCAAAGGAGTGTAAAAGTGTTTGTCAGCATGTGTGATGTGTATGTAGTGTTTTGTTTGAATGTGTGGGGGATTTGTGTGGTAGTGACTGTGTGTGTATGTAAAGTCTAGTGAGTGTGCGTAGGGTCAGTGCAAGATAGTTTGAGTAGCATTAATATACTATTTAGCGGTCTGGCTATTTAGCAGTCTTATGGCTTAGGGGTAAAATCTGTCTCGGAGCCTGTTGGTCCGAGAGCTGATGCTCCGGTACCGTTTGCCGGACGGTAGAAGAATGAAGTCTATGGCTTGGGTGGCTGGAGTCTTTGGAAATTTTTCGGGCCTTCCTCTGACACCGCCTTATTTAGAGGTCCTGGATGGCAAGGAGCTTGGCCCTAGTGATGTACTGGGCTGTCCTTTGTAGCGCTTTGCGGTCAAGGGCGGTGCAACTGCCATAACAAGCAGTGATGCAGCCAGTCAAGACGCTCTCGATGGTGCAGCTATATAACTTTTTGAGGATCTGAGGGCCCATGCCAAATATTTTCAGCCGCTTGGGGTAAAAAAGGCACTGCCGTGCCCTCTTCACGACTGTTCGGTTGTGTGCGGAACTTAAAGCTCTCGACCCGCTCCACAACAACCCCATCCATGTGAATGGGGGAATCCTATAGTCCACGATCAGCTCCTTGGTCTTGCTGACGTTGAGGGAATGAGGTTGTTGTTCTGGCACCACACTGCTATGTCTCTGACCACCTCCCTGTAGGCTGACTCATCGCCGTCTGTGATTAGGCCTACCACCGTTGTGTCATCAGCAAACTTGATGGTGTTGGAGCTGTGCGCTGCCACGCAGTTGTGGGTGAACAGGGAGTGCAGGAGGTGCTAAGCACACACCCCTGAGGGGCCCCGTGTTGAGGGTCTGCTTGGCAGAGGTAATGCTGCCTACCCTTCTGGATCCTGTTGCAGAGGGAAGAGTTCAGTCCCAGGGTCCCTAGCTTTGAGGGGACTATGCTGTTGAACTCTGAGCTGTAGTCTATGAACAGCTTTCTCACATAGTTATTTCCCCTCTTGTCCAGGTGGGAAAGAGCAGTGTGAAGTGCAATTGACATTGCATCATCTGTGGATGTTCGCTGAGAGTCGGGAAGCAAGTTCAGGGAGTGAGTGTTTTAATAAATGAACACAACATAATACGAAATAAGAAACATGGACAACGCACAGACGTGACACAAGAACATAAACAATGACGCCTGGGGAAGGAACCAAAGGGAGTGGCATATATAGGGAAGGTAATCAGGGAAGTGATGGAGTCCAGGTGAGTCTGACGACGCACAGGTGTGCGTAACAATGGTGACAGGTGTGCGCCATAACGAGCAACCTGGTGACCTAGAGGCCGGAGAGGGAGCACACGTGACAGTGGATCTGTTGGGGTGGTATGCGGATTGGAATGTGTCAAGGATGTCTGGAATGATGATGGTGTTGTTTGTCATGACCACTTCATATTTACAGATGTGAGTGCTACAGGGCGATAGTCATTTAGGCAGGTTACCTTGGAGCTTTTTGGGAACAGGTACAATGGTGGTCAGCTTGAAACATGTTGGGATTACAGACTGGGGCACGGAAACATTGAACATGTCTGTAAGACACCTGCCAGCTGGTCTGGGCATGCTTTGAGAATTTACCCTTGTATTCCGTCTGATTGTTAACCTGCTCACATCGGCCACAAAGAGCAAAATCATATTGTCATCAGGAAAAGCAGGGTCTTTCACGCAAGGCACTGTGTTATATTCCTCAAAGCGAGCATGGAAGGCATTTAGCTCGTTTGGGAGTTCTGCATCGCTGGGCAGCTCATGGCTGGGTTTAACTTTAATCTGTTATAGTCTGCAAGCCCTGCCACATACGACGAGTGTCGTAGCCGGTGTAATAGAATGACACCTTCCTTCTATATTGTCCTTTTGCATGTTTGATGTCTCGTCGGACATCGTAGTGGGATTTATTGTATGCGTCCACGTCTGTTTCCCATTAATTATAAGTGGTAGCTCTAGCCTTTAGGCCAGCGCAGATGTTGCCTGTAATCCATGGTTTTTGGTTGGAATACGTTCTTATAGTCACTGTGGGAATGACTTAGTCTATGCACTTATTGTTGAAGCCCGTGACTGTTATGGTAAACGCCTCAATTTTATCGGATGAATCCCGACCATATCCCAGTCTGTAATTGCAAAACACTCTTGTAGCCTCGCATCTGCTTCGTCCAACCACTTTGGTATTGAGCGCATCACTGGTGCTTTTGTTTAACAGGAAGCAGGAGAATACCTCTATCTTAGCTAGAACACTTGAGAAGTGAAACCGGCTCCCTTGCTAACCACAGTTTCCCCCTTTCTACTGACATGCTCCACTCACAAGACTGCGTATAGATCCTCCCTGTTTGTAGCTCTCCTCTTAGAATGGGTAAGGACAAAGTTAAGAAAATATTTACCAAACAAACTCAAGTAAAAAATAATAAAGAGTACAGTGGCAAGAAAAGTATGGAAATACTTGGATGTCTGCATAAATTGATCGTAATTTGATCTGATCTTCATTTAGGTCACAACAATAGACAAACACAGTCTGCTTAAACTAATAATACACAAACAATTATATGTTTTCATGTCTTTATTGAACACAATGTGTAAACATTCACAGTGCAGGGTGGAAAAGGTTTGTGAACCCTTGGATTTAATAACTGGTTGACTCTCCTTTGGCAGCAGTAACCGCAACCAAACGTTTTCTGTAGTTGCGGATCAGACCTGCACAACAGTCAGGAGCAATTTTGGGCCATTCCTCTTTACAAAATGTTGTGGAATATTGACTCAGAAATATATCACTGGAACTTGTGAATTCAAAGTTTAGACTTTAATACAAAGCTTTGAGCTTTGCCTTCATGCATTACATCCTTACATAATGCACATGGGCTCTCCTCATATGCTAATACAATAACTCCCCTTAGCCTTTTGCCACCATTATCTTTCAGTCACAGTTCTTGCTTGTTCACGCCCAGTAACGCCCACATCTGCTTCAAGTTAGATTATAATGGTGGTGGGACCCTTTACATAACACAAATATAATACATTGTATTGTATTACGTATTTCCCGTATCAGTACTTTTGCCATCATCCTGCTCCTATGTTCACCTGAAATTGGTGAGTCCAAATGTAGTAAATGCAGTTATTGGCATTAGCCAATCTGCACATTAGCCAATGTAATTATTGATCTGAGTTTTGCTCAGACACAGCACGTGCACTTAGTGACATCATTTCTACATTAGCCAATGTAATCATTGGCATGATTTCTTCCCAGAATCAGTAAATGTAATTATTGGCATCGAAGTATCTCCCACAAAAATTGTTTCAGTTCAGCAATATTCTTGGGATATTTGGTGTGAACTGCTCTCTTGAGGTCATGCCACAGCATCTCAATCGGGTTGAGGTCAGGATTCTGACTGGGCCACTCCAGAAGGCGTATTTTCTTCTGTTGAAGCCATTCTGTTGTTGATTTACTTCTGTGTTTTGGGTCGTTGTCCTGTTGCATCATCCTACTTCTGTTGAGCTTCAATTGGTGGTCAGATAGCCTAACATTCTCCTGCAAAATGTCTTGATAAAAGGGAATACAATTTTCCATCAATGATAGCAAGCAGTCCAGGCCCTGAGGCAGCAAAGCAGGCCAACACCATGATGCTCCCTCCACCATACTTTACAGTTGGGATGAGGTTTTGATGTTGGTGTGCTGTGCCTTTTTTTTTCTCCACACATAGTGTTTTGTGTTCCTTCCAAACAACCCAACTGTAGTTTCATCTGTCCACAGAATATTTTGCCAGTAGCGCTGTGGAACATCTAGGTGCACTTTTGTAAACTTCAGATGTGCAGCAATGTTTTTTTTTGGACAGCAGTGGCTTCTTCTGTGGTGTCCTCCCATGAACACCATTCTTGTTTAGTGTTTTACGTATCATAGACTCGTCAACAGAGATTTTAGCATGTTCCAGAGATTTCTGTCTTTAGCTGACACTCTAGGATTCTTCTTAACCTCATTGAGCATTCTGCGCTGTGCTCTTGCAGTCATCTTTGCAGGACGGCCACTTCTAGGTAGAGTAGCAACAGTGCTGAACTTTCTCCATTTATAGACAATTTGTCTTATCGTGGACTGATGAACATCAAGGCTTTTAGAGATAATTGTGTAACCTTTTCCAGCTTTATGCAAGTCAATAATTCTTAATCTTAGGTCTTCTGAGATCTCTTTTGTTTGAGGCATGGTTCACATCAGGCAATGGTTCTTGTGAATAGCAAACTCAGCAAAAGTTTTTATAGGGCAAGGCAGCTCTAACCAACATCTCCAATCTCGTCTCATTGATTGGACTCCAGGTTAGCTGACTCCTGACTCCAATTAGCTATTGGAGAAGTCATTAGCCTAGGGGTTCACATACTTTTTCCAACCCACACTGTGAATGTTTAAATGTACTCAATATAGACAAGAAAAATACACTAATTTGTGTGTTATTAGTTTAAGCACACTGCTTGTCTATTCGTGTGACTTAGATGAAGATCGATCAAATTTGATGACAGATTTATGCAGAAATCCAGGTAATTCCACAGGGTTCACATACTTTTCTTGCCACTGTAACACAATAAAATAACAATAACGAGGCTATACAGTGTGTGTAATTTGTACATGTAGGTAGGGGTGAAGTGACTTTGCATAGATAATAAACACCAAGTAGCAGCAGTGTACAAAACAAATGGAGGGGGCAATATAAATAGTCCGGTAGCTATTTGATTAAGCTGTTAAGGAGCCTTTTGGTCCTAGACTTTGCACTCCGGTACCGCTTGCCGTGCGGTAGCAGAGAAAACAGTCTTTGACTTAGGTGACTGGAGTCTCTGAAAATGTTATGGGCTTTCCTCTGACACAGCCTATTATATAGGTCCTGGATGGCAGGAAGCTTTGCTCCAGTGATGTACTGGGCAGTACGCACTACCCTCTGTAGCGCCTTACTGTCAGATGCCGAGCAGGTGAAATACCAGGCAGTGATGCAGCCGGTCAGGATGCTCTCAATGGTGCAGCTGTAGAACTTTTTGAGGATATAGGGACCCATGCCAAATCTTTTCACTCCTGAGGGGGAAAAGGTTTTGTTGTCTTCATCACGACTGTCTTGGTGTGTTTGGACCATGATAGTTCGTTGGTGATGTGGACATCAAGGAACTTGAAACTTGTTATGGAATTTTTGTTCTCAATGTTCACAAACTTTAATTGACCTACTCTGTCTGTAACCCAAAGGTCGTAAAGCTTTGGTTAAAATGAAACAGACAGAGACCCAGCTACAGGGATCATATGTCAAAGGTTTATTCACCGAGAATTCTCAAATCACAATAAGAACAGTCCTTTATATGTACATACAATTTAACTCCACCCCACTTTAGACAGGCTGTGTTTTACAACTTACATCTTATCACTTCTAACAGCTTTCTGACCGTTTCTCTCCTCCCTGGGTGAAGAAACCGGTTTCCTGTTATAGGGTCCAGTTATAAATCGTCTGTCGACAGTTCTCCTGTTATCTCAACTCCATACTGCTTAGGTTGCAAAATAGTATTCCTCTAACACCTATTACATATATTTTCAGGATTTAATATTCTTAGTAATTACTTAAACATATTATTTTAAACATATAATAATTTAGTCATTAAACATAAATCATATGAATTTATTCATAACATGACCCGCTCCACTACAGCCCCATCGATGTTAATGGGAGCCTGTTTGGCCCGCCTTTTCCTGTAGTCCACAATCAGCTCCTTTGTCTTGCTCACATTAAAGGGAGAGGTTGCTGTCCTGGCACCACACTGCCAGATCTCTGACCTCCTCCTCCCTATATGCTGTCTCATCGTTGTTGTTGATCAGGCCTACCACTGTTGTGTCGTCAGCAAACTTAATGATGGTGTTGGAGTCGTGTTTTGCCACGCAGTTCTGGGTGAACAGGGAATACAGGAGGGTACTAAGTACACACCCTTGGGGAGGCCCCGTGTTGAGGATCAGCGTGGCAGATGTGTTGTTGCCGATCCATACCACCTGGGGGGCGGCCCGTCAGGAAGTCCAGGATCCAATTGCAGAGGGAGATGTTTAGTCCCAGGGTCATTAGCTTAGTGATGAGCTTCGTAGACACTATGGTGTTGAACGCTGAGCTGTAGTCAATGAACAGCATTCTCACATAGGTTTTCCTTTTGTCCAGGTGGGAAAGGGCAGTGTGGAGTGCGATTTGAGATTGCGTCATCTGTGGATCTGTTGGGGCGGTATGCAAATTGTAGTGGGTCTAGGGTATCTGGGAGGATGCTGTTGATGTGAGCCATGACCAGACTTTCAAAGCACTTCATGGCTACCAACGTGAGTGCTACGGGGGCGGTAATCATTTAGGCAGGTTACCCTCGCTTCCTTGGGCACAGGGTCTATGGTGGTCTGCTTGAAACATGTAGGTATTACAGACTCGGTTAGGAAGAGGTTGAAAATGTCAGTGAAGACACTTGCCAGTTGGTCCGCGCATTCTATGAGTACACGTCCTGGAAATTCAACTGGCCCAGCAGCTTTGTAAATGTTGACCTGTTTGAAGGTCTTGCTCACATCGGCTACGAGAGCGTTATCACACAGTCATCCAGAACAGCTGGTGCTCTCATGAATGCTTCAGTGTTGCTTGCCTCGAAGCGAGCATAAAAGGCATTTATCTTGTCTGGTAGGCTCGTGTCACTGGGCAGCTCGCGTCTGGGTTTCCCTTTGTAGTCCGTAACATCCGACGAGCATCAGAGCCGTTGTAGTAAGATTCAATTTTAATCCTGTATTGACGCTTTGCTTGTTTGATGGTTTGTCTGAGGACATAGCGAGATTTCTTATAAGCGTCCCGATTATTCTCCCGCTCCTTGAAAGCGGCAGATCTAGCCTTTAGCTCGACGCGGATGTTGCCTGTATCCATGGCTTCTGGTTGGGATATGTACGTATGGTCACTGTGGGGATGACATCATCGATGCAGTTATTGATGAAGCCGATGACTCATCTGGTGTATTCCTCAATGCCGTTGGATGAATCCCGGAACATATTCCAGTCTGTGCTAGCAAAACAGTCTTGTAGTGTAGCATCCGCGTCATCTGACCACTTCCGTATTGAGTGAGTCACTGGTACCTCCTTCTTTCGTTTTTGCTTGTAAGCAGGAATCAGGAGAATAGAATTGTGGTCAGATTTTCCAAATGGAGCGCGGGGAGAGCTTTGTATGCAACTCTGTATGTGGAGTAAAGGTGGTCTAGGATTTTTTCCCCCCTGGTTGCACATGTGACATGCTGGTAAAAATGAGGTAAAACTGATTTAAGTTTCCCTGCATTAAGTCCCTGACCACTAGGAGCGCTAGTTGATGAAGCCGATGACTGAGGTGGTGTACTCTTCAATGCCATTGTATGAATCCCGGAACATATTCCAGTCAGCACTCCTATTCTGAGACGCTTTGTGAATACAGGCCCAGAGATGTATTTTTATAAGCCCCTGGTCTCATCTCTGATATACACAGGCCTCTCTCTCTGGACCACTTTGATGACTACCAGAAGCACTTCACTGTCATGAACTATGCAGAGGGGGTCCAGCTCAAACAGGTAATGAAGCCAAAGCAAACCCCTGCATACATCAAAGCAGATTAAGCCAGCCGACTGAAAAGGACAAACGCATGCACACACACCCAGAAAAGTAAACAAACACTTGTCAAAGAAAACGCACACAAGGCAACAACACAAACACACGCACATAGCTACAACAAACAAACACCATCTGAATTACTTCCCTAAATCGGATACTCTGTGTGCCCCAGGATCTCTACGATGAATTCATACCCATGAGAACCATGAAAAGCAGTATCCTCATTATCCATGGAAAGAGGTTGAGGTAAACACACACTTTTAATGCTTCACTTGTCTGTCTGTATGTGTGACTTAAGCCGGGTGGCCACTACACGACTTTTAAAATCCTAACATCACCTCTCACATTAAAAACCACTTAGGGATCATTGGGGCGCTCCCTACACTACCTGGTGAAATGTAAGGCGCCAAATTCAAAATCCAAAAGTTGAATTATTAAACATTCATCAATATACAAGTGTTGCATAGTCATCAAAAGCTCTGATTCTTGGCAATATCACAGCGTTGTCAGATTTCAAAAAGGCTTTATGGCGAAAGCACAACATTTGATTGTTTGAGGATAGCACCTCGAATATTTATGCATTATCATAAATTCATAACCAGCGCGGGTCTCACAAAGTCCATATAAGAGCTAAGAGTGGCAAGCATTTTACTTTGGGCACGCCAGACTCTCCAAAACGCCTGAAGAGTTAAACGACTGGCTTCTTCTCTTGTGAGCATTCATTGGCTTGCTGATCACCATTCTCAATGCTACAAGAGCATTGCAGATTTTGTGCCGATAAAATCAAACGTTTGAAAATATCGGGACGTCTGAGACTGCTCAAAGACTAAATCGGTAGCCCTCAGATTGTCTTTGACCTGCTCACATTAAATGAGCGTCGGTGACGGCCGCATGCCGCGAGTAGGCAGCGACATGGGGATTTTGTCTCTGATCTCAAAAACATGTCTAGGACAGATAAATCGTGGCCAATATCGTGTAGTGTACACCCGGCTTTACTCTAACTCTGTTACATAATCAGTATTGTTACTTGGAAAAGTAATATATAGTATTACATTTAACAAAGTAACACATTATTACTTTGCGTTACTTTCATGAAAAAAATCTAAATCTCACTCATTTGTTTGACTGTCAGAGAGAACAAGGCGAGACGCGCATGCGCTACCAAAGATAAGCTACTTACTCAAATCAAATTTTGTTTGTCATATGCTTCGTAGACAACGTATAGACTAACAGTGAAACTTTTCCAACAATGCAGAGTTAAAGATAAGATAAAATAAAAATACACAAGCTTGGCACACCTGTATTTGGGGAGTTTCTCCCATTCTACCTCGGCCATTGAAACTATAGTTAGTGATTTTTCACTATGTCCCTATTACCCCTTGCACGTCTGCGAAGTGAGCATAGTTATTTTCCACTCTCAAAACATCCTCTTGAATAAAATCCCAATACCCCCTCAAGTACCGTTTTGATCACAGGGTTCAAACCTGCCATCAAAGCAGAAGTGCAAATTCTATCAATCCACTCCTGTCTATAATACACACCTATTAACCATTTTCCAAGGTAGCGCTACCCACTTCCCTGGATAATAATGAATTGGTCACGGCACTTAATACCTTGTATTAGAACCGATACCATAGCGTTTGAGAATTTATTACTGGAGAATACGGATGACTTAATGGCTTTTTCCCGTATTGCCTCAACCTTCACTATTATTGATAACACACATCACCAAAATTATTCACACTTGCCTTCTTATTTCCACATAATCTTCAATGGTTTCCCCTTATAGGGCATAAACCAACCTCTCTCCGAATTGATACTGCTACTACACGTAAATCAAACTGTGATTTTTCCTTTCAGTTTTTTAACTCACTAGCTTCTAGAACTCTTGTCTTCGGCCTGCTCCATTTTACCTCGCAGATCTTTGTTTTTCTAGTTTTATCCGCTGCTGATAAACCGCTGTGATTAGGAGGCCTGCGTATTGTGGTTTGGACCGTTACCTGATCTCAGTGTTCCACATTACGATTCCATCCATACACTCTTGGCTGGTTTTAACCTTTCCATCTACTGGAAAATGTGTAAAAATGTTGTCCAATTTAGCTAATTTCCCCCACCATTTATTTTGTTTCTTGGTTTTGATCATTGCTTTTTTTTAGTGCCTCTAAAACTATGGTAACATGTTCCTTTTCTTCTCCTCCCTCCCCGGGAGTATCCTGGCCTCTAGAAGCCATTTCAGTTCTTATTAGCTCGGCGTCACCCCCCAACGGCGTTAAGTAATAACAGTTTAGCCTATTAGTAATTTAGTCACCTTTTATTCTTGAACCATCTTCTCTCTTTCCTGCTACTGTTACTACAGACTATGGTTGTCCAAACATTCATACACTCACACACACCTCTGGCTTCACGGCCACTGTGGCTGGGACTTTCGTCTCTCTTACAGATCTTGCAAGGGAATTCCCCCACTAGGGATCTATCCTTCATGGACCCTACCCTGTAATGATACCTATGGACCCCCCACTCGGGACCTATCCTTATGGAACCTACCCTACATTTATCTGGATCTCGCAGAGGAAAACCCCCACTCGGGACCTATCCTTATGGAACCTACCCTACACCAGATATTTACAACCGGTCGTTATACAATGGGCCTACCGAATTAAACTCAGGCTCTCCAGGTCCGTATCCTATAATTGTTCAGCCTACGATTCTCATCTCCCCAAGATGTCAAAATGAGTGGCAACAGGTATAGGAACTTGCCTAACTTGTTTGTTGCCAGCTCTGTTCCACTGATCTTGACTCTTTGGTTTGACTACAAATCATGGTGATGTCACGATCTTCATTAATCGACCAAGGCGCAGCATGTTGTTTATTTCTTCAACTCACCGAAACAAAAACAACGAACGAAGATCAAATGGTGTCGCAACAACACAACATACACCCTAACAGAGTCAACTTCCCACAAAGACTGGAGGGAAAAAGGGCTGCTTAAGTTGGTTCCCAATCAGAGACAACGATAGACAGCTGTCCCTGATTGAGAGCCATACTCAGCCAAAACATAGAAAAGAACCTAGAATGCCCACCCCAACTCACACCCTGATCAAACCAAATTGAGACATAAACAGGCTCATACAGGTCAGGGCGTGACAGTACCCCCCAAAGGTGCGGACTCTGGCCGCAAAACCTGAACCTATTGGGGAGGGTCTGGGTGGGCATCTATCCGTGGTGGCGGCTCTGGTGCGGGACGTAGACCCCGCTCCACCTCTGGCTCCCTCATCTTTGGTGGCGCCTCTGGGGTGGGGGCCCTCGCCGCCGACCCTGGACTGGGCACCCTCGTTGCGGGCCCCGGACTGGGCACCCTCGTTGCGGGTCCCGGACCGTCTCTGGAGGCTCCGGACTGGGGACCCTCCCTGGAGGCTCCGGGCTGGGGACCGTCTCTGGAGGCTCCGGGCTGGGGACCGTCTCTGGAGGCTCCGGGCTGGGGACCGTCTCTGGAGGCTCCGGGCTGGGGACCGTCTCTGGAGGCTCCGGGCTGGTCCGTGGAGCAGGCACTGGATACCTGGTGCGTGGAGCAGGCACTGGATACCTGGTGCGTGGAGCAGGGACAGGACGTGCCGGGCTCTGAAGACGCACAGGGGACCTGATGCGTGGAGCAGGGACAGGCCGTGCCGGGCTCTGAAGGCGCACAGGGGACCTGGTGCGTGGAGCAGGGACAGGACGTGCCGGGCTCTGAGGGTGCACAGGGGACCTGGTGCGTGGAGCAGGGACAGGACAGGCCGGGCTCTCGATGCGCTCAGGGGACCTGATGCGTGGAGCAGGGACAGGCCGTGCCGGGCTCTGAAGACGCACAGGGGACCTGGTGCGTGGAGCAGGGACAGGCCGTGCCGGGCTCTGAAGACGCTCAGGGGACCTGATGCGTGGAGCAGGGACAGGATGTGCTGGGCTCTGAGGGCGCACAGGCGGCCTGATGCGTGGAGCAGGGACAGGCCGTGCCGGGCTCTGAAGGCGCACAGGGGACCTGGTGCGTGGAGCAGGGAGGTCTCGAGCGTACAGCCTGCACAACCCGTCCTGGCTGAATGGATAATTTCACCCGGCCACTGCGGGGCGCTGGCACAGGACGTACTGGGCTGTGGAGACGCACCGGAGACACAGTACGCAGAGCCGGCGCAGGAAATCCTGGTCCAAGGAGGCGTACCGGAGACCAAGAGCGCTGAGCCGGCACACTCCTTCCAGGCTAAACACTCCCCTTAGCACGACAGATGCGGGAAGCTGGCATGTCGCGCACCGGGCTGTGAACACGCACTGGTGACACCGTGCGTTTCACTGCCTCACACGGTGCCTCACACGGTGCCTTACCAGTGCGATGCTCCCTCTGGTAAGCATGGGAGCTGGCCCAGGTCTCCAACCTGGCCCAGCCAAACTCCCCATGTGCCCCCCCCCCAAAAAATGGGGATGCTTCTCGGGCTTAAAAGCCAGCCGTGTTCCCGCATACTTCTGCTGATCAGGTGTCCATACTCCATATTTCTCCTCAGAAACGCCGCTCAGCCTCCGCTGCCTCCAGCTCCTCCTTGGGATGGCGGTATTCCCCAGCCTGCCTCCAGGGTCCCTTACCGTCCAAGATCTCCTCCCATGTCCAGGACTCCAGATAAGCACGCTGCTTGGTCTCTTGGTGGTGGGAAGTTCTGTCACGATCTTCATTAATCGACCAAGGCGCAGCGTGCCGGGTTGAGAAAAACATGTTTATTTCTTCAACTCCCCGAAACAAGCTCAAATGGTGTCGCAACAACACAACATACACCCTAACAGAGTCAACTTCCCACAAAGACTGGAGGGAAAAAGGGCTGCTTAAGTATGGTTCCCAATCAGAGACAACGATAGACAGCTGTCCCTGATTGAGAGCCATACTCAGCCAAAACATAGAAATAGAAAAGAACCTAGAATGCCAACCCCAACTCACACCCTGACCAAACCAAAATGAGACATAAACAGGCTCATACAGGTCAGGGCGTGACAGGTGAACCCTGCACGCAGCGGCGTCTGTTAGGTTCTAATTTTTCAGAGTAAATAACTCAGACACTACAGAAGCTTAACCAAGTTTAATTCTTCCCAAAGGGTCGACACAGCTGTATTCAGACAAAAACATGTTCCCACCTCTACAAGTATATATACTCCACTTTAGGCACTCCTCATTCTCTCCAATCCATACATCTTATGGTTCGACAGGAAGAGGTTAATAGGATAATAAACCATAATTTATCCCTTCAGGGGATCTGACCTGACCTCAACCCCTCCTTCAGCTAATCCACAGATTTCCATCCGCTTCCCCTATAGCGATCCTGTGACTTCCTCCCGTCCACCCAACACATTCCAAAGCCATCTGTCTTCTACAGAGAACCCTTAACCTCTGATGTAAAACCAGTCACTTTCACTTCTTTATACACTATGCTAATGCTTCTGATCTATCATGTCTCTAGTATAGCAATGTTCAAAGTTTACCCTGAATCCAACACTTTGTAATAAAGTCTAATTGAACTCCCAGGCTCCGGTATTTGAGAAATATTATTGACTGAATATTTCCACGACAGTATCAAGAATGGTGCACCATCCAAAGGACATCCAGCCAACTTGACACAACTTTGGGAAGCATTGAAGTCAACATGGGACAGCATCCCTGTGGAACGCTTTCAACACCTTGTAGAGTCAAATTGAGGCTGTTCTGAGGGCAAAAGGGGGAAGTGCCCCAAACGTCAATATTAGGAAGGTGTTCTTAATGCAGCTGTCATTACATTTCTCCAAACAGCCTTTCTCTGCTCGCTGGAAAACTAAATGAGGAAACAAGCCAAGACCGGATCATGGAAAGGCTCCCGGTAGAGATATGATTCTGAAAGTAACACACGCGTTGTTAGACAAAGTAACTGTAATAATATTACCCAATTTGAAAAAGTTACTTTACTCCGTTAATCATAAAAGTAATCTGATTACGTAACACCTTACTTTTTCAAACACTTGCCCCCAATCCCCCCCTTCCCCAAAACACGTGTAAATATCGGACTATAAATTGTGCCTCCTGTATTATACTTATACTAAAATGTTAATTTACTTTATGTTCGTACTCTTTTATTTTATTATTTTTTATCATTGCATTGCAAAAGAAGGAATCTGCAAGTAAGCATTTAGTTGGACAGTGTAGGCAATGTGTATCCCATACATACGATTAATAAAACTTGAACCTTTAAAGCGTTACGCCTGTAGGGGGGTAGGGTCCCAAAGACCCTCCCCATTATTGATTAAGGGGACCTTAAGATTCATATGCTTGTCTCACTATTGTGCTGTTGCTATGTATTGTCGTGGAAAAAATTATCTTCAAATTATGACACTCATACAACAAACTTGTGAATTCAATAAGCCTTTAATACAGAGTAATTCAAGGCGAGCTGACCTAGGAAACAGCTGACTCTGTGTCTCAGATCACAGCCTTTATAGTATTCTCCTTACATTCCATACATAGACCCCTCCCCAAGCTTTACAGGTTCCATATGTCCTGTTTCAATAGGGGTCTTTGTTATATTGTCTTCTGGCATCCTGCTTTTCCTCAGATCTGTTAATCAGTCCCAGATGGCCCTCTGCTGACCTGTTTATCCTCAGGTCTGTTATTCAGTTCCAAATGACCCTCTGCTGACCTGTTTATCCTCAGGTCTGTTTGTTCAACTATTCAGCCTTAGCCACCTTCCTCAGTTCATCAGATACTCCGCTTCAACAAATCCTATACATTATGTATGTCTTTCTGTCCAACTACTTCAAAGTGATCAATCAAAATATGCATGCTTGTTTTAGCACTTAAGCCTCATTATCAATATTATCATGTTGTCTGCTATCACATAGTACATTAATTAAATGAATCAATGTGTCTTAGCCATGTTTTTACTACCACAGTATCTGAACTCTTTCACTATACTTTGCACAAGCTATCTATATTAGTCTTTGCGGTTAGGCCCTAGCTGTTGCAATAGTGTACTTGCAGGCTAGGTGTGAGTCATACTGAAACTAGATAAAGAGAAGTAACCACTGTCTGGTTCTGGCATTTTGATATTGTGTGACAGTGTACAATGCTAATGAAATCAGAGAAGCTACTGTACTAGGTTACCTTATAAGTTAACCTCAACTTATTGCTGCACATATACATTGACGTAGGTGATCACAACTAGAGAGTGATCACATGTATATAATCAGCTGTGCCCTTTGGTTGGTTACAGAACTTACTGAGACATAAATTCTGTGTTTCTATTGCTAACTTCTTTCTGCAGTTGCATTAATAAACGTTTGAGATATTTACTTAAAGAAGATAGTGTCTGACTGCTGATTTCACCAATAAGCCAATGATTGACAAGGAACCTACGCCCAGCAGTGTACATAATACAATTGTTATCGTTCTCTCTCTACTCCCATCCTCTATCTCTTTCTCTCTGTCCCTCTATCCCTTATCTCCACCTCTCCTTCTCTCATCTTTCTCTGTCTACCTCCTCCCTTTGTTTATTTTTCTCTCTACCCCCTTCTCACACTTTACCTCCCCCCCTTCTCTCCTCTCTCTCAGGCATTTGCAGAGCTCTTCCAGGCAGCCTCATCCTGGCTGGCCCCTTGCGGTTTGTGTGCCTACCCCTCCTCCCGGGCCATCTACGCTGTAGTCCCAATGCTCAAGTGGGTCACTGGGGACAGAGGTGAGGCCTGGGTGTATTGATGCATACGTTTGTGTGTACGTTTGTGCACCTCCTCGTGTGTGTACGTGTGAGAGCTATACATTCCTCACATAGTTCCTCACACATTCACAAGATGGGCTAACTGTATACACTGTGAGGACAGCCAGTCTGGCCTTGAACTGGCTACAGTCTCAGAAACAATAGATAGGCTAACTGTTAATCTCACGCTATGCGTGGAAAGGATCCCACACATGGTTTACACACAGACTGGTGCTTAAGCATTATTGATAAATGAGTCCTTGTAAGTAAGCATTTCACGGTAAGGTCTTCACCTGTCGCTGCATGTGACAAATGCATTTGATTTGATCTATTGTTTCCGAGACTAGCCAGTTCAAGGCCAGACCAGCTGTCCTCCTGTTCCAATGGTGTATACATGGTAACTGTGATAGATGGTACTGCTGTTGTAAGGGAAGGAGGGGGAGCAGTGGAGGACCAGCAGCAGCTGCATAAAACAGTAACACGTGTGTAGGCGTAAGGTTGTTACTCTGTATTTTTTTGTCCCTACATTTGCAGACCTAAAACTCATGTATGGCTGCTGGTCTTGTTGAGAATAATTTATTTTTTCAAGGTGCTGAAAATGCTGGATAAAAGGTTAAAGCAAACAAGTTTTTATATTTAAAAGGTTTAATAGACTCACACATGCATATGGGGAGACACACGTCCCTCGGAAGGTCTGTACCAATCTGCTGAAGAACCGAAGGACAAACCAGTCATTATATACTAATCTTATCTCTGTTCGCTCTCCAATTGCTTAGGCCCTGGTCAAAACATCTCCACCCTCTGGGTCAGAGTAAACTATAATTTGAACGTGTCTATGGCTGAGTTACAGCTATCGGCCTTAGCCTCAGAAAGGTCACCTAGGATACCAAGTTCTATTTTATGATGATGACTCCTAATCTCAGGAGGGGGAGCAGTGGAGGACCAGCAGCAGCAGCTGCATAAAATTTTGTGGACATAAAGAATTTTTGACCGAACAGGTTAGGAGGGCGAGGGTGCTGTTGGTTAGTTGTCTTCTGTTATTTCAAATGTAGTCCTGTGTGGCTCAATTGGTTAGAGCATGGCGCTTGGAATGCCAAGGGTTATGGGTTCAATCCTTGTTGGGGCCACCCATGTGTAAAAGATGACTTAGTCGCTTTGGATGAAAGTGTCTGCTAAATAGCATATGTTACGCTCTCAAATCTGTCAGAGGTAGATTGGTTGGTTTAACAGGTGATTAGTGATATGTAACTCTGATTCCAACAGAGGTTTAGTTTCTCTAAACTGTGAACACCTCAGTGTGTAGGAAAACTGCTGTATATCTAAGTGGGAGTTTCCCACCAGGGGATGGGTACAATGGCACTATTCATCTATAAATCAATAGTGACAATACCATTGCAGAGTATTACCAGTGTAAATCCCGTATACTTAATAACATTTCTCACACTGTTAATTAAATGAATTAACAGTGTTTCTCACACATAATTTCTCATAAACCTAATTTTAGTTGTATTATATAATATGTTTCATTTAAATGTCATCCATTATTAACCCCTGCTAATAACATCCAGTGTATGATCTTACCCTCTATGATCTGTTCCTGGATCAGGTGAACGTTTGATGAAGCTTCAGATCCTGGAGGTGAACATCAGTCCAGACTGCGCCCGGGCCTGCCTCTATCACCCTGGCTTCTACGAGCACATGTTCCAAACACTCTTCCTAAATGAGGCTGATCAGTGCCCTGACACTCAGGTCTCATGATGACCTCTAACCCCGGACCTCGAACCCTTCCATATTATGCAGTTGAAAAGGCCCATTTGGAAAATGTGTATTTCCTCTTTCTAGTAGGAATTGAGGATGAGAAATGGTCTGGACCAGAGGTGCCAAATACGTTTTGCCCCATGGGCCGCATTCGTTCTCCACCGAGGTCTGGAGGGTCGCACTTAAAATGTATTGTATTTCCTCGCCATCAACATTTGCAAATAAATTGTTTTTAAATCACTTTTGGAATGTTCTATGCTCCCTGACTGTCTAGATTTTGTTTTGATGACTGTTAGCAAACTGGAAAGAGTGAAGAGACTATAAATGTAGGTTAATTATCATTCCTACACAGTTTTAATTTGGCTTTAGTCATTTTAAATGTCAAATTAGTTTTTCCCCGAATGTTTATTATTTTTTACATTATTCAAACCTCCTGCGGGACGGTTTGAAGGGGCTCTCGGGATGGATCTGGGCCGCAGGCCGTAGATTTGACATGCTGGTCTGGACTGATACACACTGATCTCTCACACACACACACACACCCCCACCCAGAGTAAAGTAGGTAGGCCCAGAGTAGGGGTGGTAAGGGGAGTGGGAACTGTCGGGGAAATACTTAAAAAAATATCTCTTATCACCAATCTACTTTTAATTTTCCATTTGTCTTGTCTTGTTTTTCACACACCTGGTTTGCATTCCCCACCATTATCTGTTGTGTATTTAACCCTCTGGTTTCCCCCATGTCCTTGTGTGTGATTGTTTATTTGTTCAGCCGTTGTCGTTCCGGCTGGTGCTTTATTTCATTCTGCCTCGCTTGTTTGCGTTTGGAAATGATTTTATGTATTACGCTGTTAGCGTTTTTGATTGTTGGTTATTTGAGTAGAGTGTTTTTGCTCACTCAGTCCTGTTCTCTTGCGCCTGACTATTTTTGCACCAGCTACTCACGGATCCCGACAAAGGCGTAGATTTTATTGGGGGTGTCACCATAGCAAATGGTACAAAAATAATAAACATACACGCATAATGCAGGTGTATGTCTGAGGATAATTATAAGATTTGAGCCAATAATGCCTCTGTTTACTACTCTAGGATTTCACAATACATGTACTGGAAAATTACCCATAGAACAAGATAGAGGTTGGGAAGGTGATCTAGAAGGAGAGCAAGAGGAAAGGCAAGTTTTCGACAATCCAGGACGAAACAATGGAGGAGGTCGACCACTGCACTTCCTGCTGGAGAGGACCGCTGATCATGCAATCTCTGTCTCACACACACACACACTTAAGCCCTTTCCTCCTATGTGTCTGTATCCTGTAATGGGGAGAGAGAGTGAAGTAAGGGCCTTGCACTGTTCTGCTCTGTGGCTTCTCTCTGTCTCGATCCTTCTCCAACTTCGAAGTAACACTGGTTTCTTTTGTACATTTTCTGATTGGTATTAAACCTCATGGAAATGTTAAATGAACTGGCAGAGTGTTGTGTATTACTATTAATTATTATAATGAGATGTTTTTTATTTTTTATTTTATTTAACCTTTATTTAACTAGGCAAATAAGAACAAATTCTTATTTACATTGATGGCCTACCAAAATGCAAAAGACCTCCGGGGGGACGGGCTGGGATTTTAAAATAATAATAATACAAATAAATAACATATAAATATATGACAAAACACACATCACAACAAGAGAGCCATAAGACAACAACATAGCAAGGCAGCAACACATGACAACACAGCATGGTAGCAACACAACATGACATCAACATGGTATCAAAACAACATGGTAGCAGTACAAAACATGGTACAAACATTATTGGGCACAGACAACAGCACAAAGGGCAAGAATGTAGAGACAACAATACATCACGCAAAACATCCACAACTGTCGTTCATACGCCTTTCATGTGAGTATGGGTGTTTGATACAGATTGATGGGTTGCAGTGTTGTAGAAAAATTAGCTCTTGTAGTCGAAAAAACTGTTAAGCGTTCGCCCAGGGTTTATTCAATAGTGACCTGAGCAAGGGGAGACCTTTTCTGGACTTTCTTAGACACATCCATTGTAGCTCATAGTTATAGGCAAGGAACATCTGGTTTAGATTAGTATTCTCTTTTCTGCAGAGTTTTCTTGGCAAGCTTATCTATTATATATTTCCACGTTTCATACTCCCCTTCCTCAAATCCTGATTTGTCTGGTTCTAGTTCAACTGGGATAATAGCTAGCACACAGTACAGTTGTCTAACACAATTGTCATTAAGCTTAATATCTTACATTGATCAGAAATTGATGTATGTGTAGATAGTGTAGGACCACACTCGCGTGTCTAGAAACAAATGTGTGTATTAGTTTCCCTTTAGACATGCATGACACCTTCGATGACAATGTCCTCCGGAGTCAACATGTTGTTGGAAATGGATGGAATTTCACCATTGAATATGCTTTCTAAATAGCTGTAGAGTCAAGAAAATATCACGTTTTTGATCTATAGATAATCATTCCTTCCATATCACTAAGCATTAGTTCAGTAATAAATGACACAATGAAACAACTGGTTATTTGTTTGAGCTTGCTCAACGGTCAAATTATAGCAGGAAGAAAAAAGTATCAATTATAGCAAGAACAAAACCTAAAACCGCAGAGAAATTATAACGTATTTCTGTTCATGAATTTGTCTTGTAATATTGGTTTTGTTTTTTGTTATTTGCTTCAATAAAATAGTTAGAGAATACTGCCAATCAGTTGAAGCAGCGGAGAAAACTCTGGGGGCGTGGAACTTGAATCTGCTAGTACCAGCCACGCGCGCTCACCAGATAAACATTTGAAGAAGTTCTAACAGAAGAAAGGAGTGTTTTTGGCAGGAATAAACCATAATTTTGGATGCCAACTGCCGATAAACACCACAGAAGAAGAGAATGGTTATTGATTGCTAAATCTCGGTTGGAAATATGCATGTTTACCGCTGATCTGCGGTATGTGAAAGAGAGAGGAGCGGCGCAGGCTTTCTGTAAGTATAGTTGGTCTAAATTCTCTTAGGAAAATCCAATGGTTGACATGAACAACAATGCCTGTATATGCAGAACAGTAGTTTATATTTGTGCAAAAAAAAAATCTTCGGATTTACGCATGTGGATTCATTCTCCAGGAGTTATCCAAGTAACATGGAGGACCGTTTAAATGTGTTTGCTCGTCACATTGCCGCGTTGAGATTGTGTTACAATCAGCAGTAGAAACAATAACGATGTGAATACCTAACACTGTTTCTGTAAAAAGCGGAGGGTTGGAGCTGGAGAAATTTAACTCTACAATTCATTTACAGCACTATGGATGCAAGGACTGACCATCCATGATATCAAAATTATAGTTTTAATCGTGTTTTGAGGCTATGTAGTCAGTGGCGATTTTACCACTTAAATCTTGGTGGGGTAAACATTATATTTTTTTATGCATGACAGCAAAGAACCAAAACAACATTAATTGCACTATAACGGTGGCAAACGGTGCCCAGAAACTGTTAGGGCTTTTATTTTCAGGACCATGTATTGGAAACTTACCACTGCTACACCTGGCTATCGGGAGCCTTGTCTGGCAGCCAAACTGTTCACTCGGCCTCATTTACTGCCTGATATGGCTGACTTGTGTAGGAGAAACTCAGGACAATGATTACATTTCCAGTATTCCGACTGACCACGTTGAAGTATTGAGACAGAAAAACATATATAACGAATAAGACATATGTGAGCAGAATATCTGCTGAGCTCATGTAAATGGACAGAGCTAGATAAACAGAGTTGAACATTGGACTCCAGTAAAAACAGAATGTCAGCAGAAAAGACATATGGAACTGATAACCAGACATGTAGAAACAGCAGCAGAAAAGACATATGGAACTGATCACCAGACATGTAGAAACTGAATGTCAGCAGGAAAGGTATATGAAGCTGATAACCAGACATGTAGAAACAGGATGTCAGCAGGAAATGTAACAAAAAACGATGGCAAAGGGAAGTAATTGGCAAAGCACGGCTTTGCTACTTTGTATTAAAGTCTGGGGCATGTCCCCAGTGAAAGTTGCACCCCTGCATATCTCCCTGGTATATGACATCAGCAGCATACAATACATTTTTGGAATTGAGGTTGTGCTGTGCTCACATGAACAGGAAGGTGGCTCGGGGGTCCTACTTGTGGGCAAAATTTGTCATAAAACTTTGTCATCAAAGTCTGGATTTATGGTGCTTTCAAGACAACTGAGAACTAAAAAAAAAACAAGGTTGAATCATGACGTCGGTGATCTTCAGGTTGGAGGTCTAGAAAGAGACCCGAGTTCCTGTGTTGGATGACCTTTAAACATGTATTTTCCTAGTCTGAGAGAGTTCTTGGACTCATAATTTTAAACTTGGAAAAGAGCCCCTTAAATCCAGACTATGATGACACACCTTCTCCACTGAATAGCAGGCAAGGGAAGCAAAATAGGGATTGCTTTGCAACACTTGCAGTTAGCCACTGATTCCTTCCAAACCACTCATTGTTGAAATTGCGATTTCCAACTTGTTGTGAAATGTTTATGGCCGATGAGCACTGATCAATAATTTCTCTTCATATGACAATGATTGAAAAGGATTTGCCAGTAGATTGTCTACGTGATTCATAATGATGACTGTTTGTCTAGCTTTTTAGCAAAGATTTTGAAAGTATGATGTTGACATGATCAGTCCAATCAAAGCTATGGTAGATATTACGTGATTGATGGATGGGCACTTCTAATGTAAATCTATGGCAGCACCAAAGGGGGCTTAAACTTTCAAACTTTCCCTGTAGATTTTGCAGAGACATAGTGTCCCCATGAGTGACAGAACACTGAGCCAATCATGGCGCAAGAAAGCAAAAAGAGACAATGTTTGTATGCAGCTTTATTAACTCTATATATGTAGTATCAGTCAAAAGTCATTCCAGGGTTTTTCTATATTTTTACTATTTTCTACATTGTAGAATAACTATTAAATAACAGATATGGAGTCATGTAATAACCAAAAAAGTGTTAAACAAATCAAAATATATTTTAGATTTGAGATTCTTCAAAGTAGCCACCCTTTGCCTTGATGCATACTCTTGGCATTCTCTCAACCAGCTTTACCTGGAATGCTTTTCCAACAGTTTTAAAGGAGTTCCCACATATGCTGAGTACTTTTTGGCTGCTTTGCCTTCACTCTGCAGTCCAACTCATCCCAAACCATCTCACTTGGGTTGAGGTTGGGTGATTGTGGAGGCCAGGTCATCTGATGCAGCACTTGTCGTGGAATATTGACTCAGAAATATTACACCTTTACTGGAACTTGTGAATTCAAATAAGACTTTAATACAGTGTAGCAAAGCCTGGCTATTCCATTGAACATCCTGCTTCTTCAATGCAGGGCTTTGCCTTCATAGCATTACATCCTTACATGAAGCATATGGCCACTTCCCATATGCTAACACAATTTCCCTCTTTTCCATAGGTCCTTTGTTACATTTTCTGATGGCATCCTGTTTCTACATGTCTGGTTATCAGTTCCATATGTCTTTTCTGCTGCTGTTTCTACATGTCTGGGTCACTTCCTGGTTTGCTCTTCTTCTCTGGTCTAATTCATCCAAAATGAAATTTTACACTCTCGAGACTGTTGACATCCTAAAGGAAGCGATGGGTACTGCATTCATATGCCCTTATATGGTCATTTTCATGAGGGAGGGGTTCCCAATGAGGCACTCTGTCAAAACCACTTTTTCCAGGACAGAAATTCCTCGGGGTTTTGCCTGCCATATGCGTTCTGTTTCACTCACAGACAAATGGTTAACACTTTCCTATCCAATGGTACTAAATATGTGCATATCCTATTTTCTGGGCCTGAATGGGAGGCATTTTACTTTGGGCATGCCAGGCTCTCCAAAACCGACCCCTCAGCTGCCACTCCCTAACAAGTTAATCAGTCCCAGATGACCCTCTGCTGACCTCTTGTTTCTTCATGTCCATTTGTTCAACTATTTAGCCTTAGCTATTTTCCTGAGCTCATCAGATATTCTGTTTTAATAAGTCTTATACATTATATATGTTTTTCTGTCTTACTACTTCAAAGTGATTAATCAGAATACTGGAAATGTAATAATTGTAGTGAGTTAATCTCCCACAACAACTGTCTAAGTTATCTTGCATGCTTGTTTTAGCACTTAAGCCTCAGCCAATATGATCATGTTGTCTGCTATCACATAGTACATTAATTAAATTAATTAATGTGTCTTAGCCATGTTTTTACTACCACAACATCCTGTTTTTACTGGAGTCCAATGTTCAACTGTATGTTTATCTAGCTCTGTCCATTTACCTGAGCTCAGCAGATATTCTGCTCATGTATGTCTCATTCGTTATATATGTTTTTCTGTCTCAATACTTCAATGTGGTCAGTCAGAATACTGGAGATGTAATCATGCCCCACCTGCCTTGAATGATGGGTCGATAGTGTTTATTTATAGGCATTGCTGTAAAACAAGTGTATATTTGGGGTTCTGATGGGGTATGACTGTAGAACTTAGCTCATGAGGCGATTATATCTATTCTTCCCAGAGGATCAATACAGCTGTATTAGACAAAAAAAATTCACACAAGCACTGATATTTAACCATTTCTCCTAGGCTCAGTCTTCTCCTACCCATCTGAACAAACATTGTATCTTTACTGCTCGGCAGGAAACGAAGTGATACGGGCCAAAAACTTTTATTTCTCCCTTAAAGTGACCTGACCTGATCTCGACGGCCCTTCATCACTAATCCATGGCTCTCTCCCCTTATCAATGCCTGCCACATGTGATCGCATTCCCTGATACATTACCCTGTCTCCCTCTGTGACATGAATAAGTATATTTCATATTCTCAGAACCCAACACCCTACATTTACAACTATTATTAATTACTTCACCAGTGAGGATGCTAAGCACATTTTGTTGAGTATTATAATAGTGGTCTTCTTCATACTTAAAGGAAAAAAAAATTGTTTCATTAGTTCATTGTTGATATAGTACCAAAATGTTTTGCATGTCAGGAATCAGGTTTTCAAGATATATTTTAAAATATATATATTTAACTAGGCAAGTCAGTTAAGAACAAATTCTTATTAACAATGACGGCCTACCCCGGCCAAACCTGGACGATGCTTGGCCAATTGTGCGCCACCCTATGGGACTCCCAATCACAGTCGGATGTGATGCAGCCTGGATTCGAACCAGGTACTGCAGTGACGCCTCTTGCACTGAGATGTGAAATGGTTACTTACGAGATTGTTATTCTTATTGTGTTACTTTTTATTATTACTTTTTATTTTAGCCTACTTGGTAAATATTTTCTTCTTCTTGAACTGCACTGTTGGTTAAGGGCTTGTAAGTAACCATTTCACGGTAAAGTCTACACTTGTTGTATTTGGCGCATGTGGCAAAGTTTGATTTGGCATCATATGATGCCAAATGCATCATACAGCTGTATTTCTGTATTTTGAAAGTTTTATATCTTGGGGCTCCTGAGTGGCACAGCGTTCTAAGGCACTGCATTATACAGGGGGCACCGGTACAGAGTCAGTGTGCAGGGGTACAGGCTAGTTGAGGTGATCTGTACATGTAGGTGGGGGCGAAGTGACTATGCATAGGTAACAAACAAACAGAGAGTAGCAGCAGTGGACAAGAGGGGGGGTGTCAAAGTAAATCAATTTTTATGAATTGTTCAGCAGTCTATAGGCTTGGGGTAGAAGCTGTTGAGGAGCCTTTTGGTCCTATACTTGGTGCTCCGGTACCACTTGCTGTGCGGTAGCAGAGAAAAGTCTATAATTTGGGTGACTGGAGTCTTTGACAGTTTTATGGGCTTTCCTCTGACACCGCCTATTATATAGGTCCTGGATGGCAGGAAGCTTGGCCCCAGTGGTGTACTGGGCAGTTCGCACAACCCTCTGTAGCGCCTTACGGTCAGATGCCGAGCAGCTTTGAGAAGCTGGAGGCCCATGCCAAATCTTTTCAGTCTCCTGAGGGGGAAAAGGTTTTGTCGTGCCCTCTTCATGACTGTCTTGGTATGTTTGGATCATGATAGTTCGTTGGTGATGTGGACACCATGGAACTTGAAACTCTTAACCCGCTCCACTACAGCCCCATCAATGTTAATGGGGGCCTGTTCGGCCCGCCTTTTCCTGTAGTCCACGATCAGCTCCTTTGTCTTGATCACATTGAGGGAGAGGTTGTTGTCCTGGCACCACACTGCTAGTTCTCTGACCTCCTCCCTATAGGCCCTCATCGTTGTTGGTGATCAGGCCTACCACTGTTGTGTCGTCAGCAAACTTAACTTGTTAGGAAGTGGCAGCTGAGGGGTCGGTTTTGGAGAGCCTGGCATGCCCAAAGTAAAATGCCTCCCATTCAGGCCCAGAAAATAGGATATGCACATATTTGGTACCATTGGATAGGAAGCACTCTGAATTTTCCAAAACTGTTAACCATTTGTCTGTGAGTAAAACAGAACTCATATAGCAGGCAAAACCCCGAGGAATTTCTGTCCTGGAAAAAGTGATTTTGACACATTGCTCATTTGGGAACCCCTCCCTCATGAAAATGACCATAAAAAAAATTTCATTTTGGATGAATAAGACCAGAGAATAAGAGCAAACAAGGAAGTGTATCTTTTATGTCAACAGTACCCGGCGCGCGCTCCCGAGAAGTCGTGCTGTGACTTTTTTACCGTCGTTATCGATCAGTTTATATTCCGGTTGATTTATAATAGTAAATATACGTAAAAGTGTTCCTAAGGATACATTTAAAACTGTTTGATTGTTCTTGGACAAGTTTATAGGCATAAGATGAATGAGTTTGTGTAGGTTGTGGAGGCTGTGGAGGCTGTCATTTCTGATTATAACGCGCGAACCAAATGGAGGATTTATGGATAAAATACATTACTTTTTCTAACAAAAGAACCCTGGATTGTCTTCGTTGGACACTTAGGATGACCTCAGCAGAAGTTCTTCAACAGGTAATTGATTTGTTTTCGCTGTGAAATGTGTTATGTGTGTGCCATGATGGCTAATCGATACATGGCTATGGGAAAAATATGTGAGGTGCTACCCTCAAACAATGAAATGTGCTGCTTTACTGTAAAGCCTTTTTGAAATCTGACAACGCTGTGATATTGCCAAGAAACAGAGCTTTTGATGAGTATGGAACACTTGTATATTGGTGGATGTTTAATAATTCAACTTTTGGATTTTGAATTTGGCGCTTTACATTTTACCTGGTAGTGTCGGGAGCAGCCCCGCTAGCGCCCCAGTGATCCCTGAGAAGTTAATGATGGTGTTGGAGTCGTGTTTGGCCACACTGTCGTGGGTGAACAGGGAATACAGGAGGGGACTAAGTACACACCCCTGAGGGGCCCCAGTGTTAAGGATCAGCGTGGCAGACGTATTGTTGCCTACTCTTACCACCTGGGGGCGGCCCGTCAGGAAGTCCAGGATCCAGTTGCAGAGAGAGGTGTTTAGTCCCAGGGTCCTTAGCTTAGTGATGAGCTTCGTGGGCACTATGGTGTTGAACGCTGAGCAGTAGTCGATGAACAGCATTCTCACATAGTTGTTCCGTTTGTCCAGGTGAGAAAAGGCGGTGTGGAGTGCGATTGAGATTGCGTCATCTGTGGATCTGTTGGGCGGTATGCGAATTGGAGTGGGTCTCAGGTGTCAGGGAGGATGCTGTTGATGTGAGCCATGACCAGCCTTTCAAAGCACTTCATGGCTACCGACGCGAGTGCCACGGGGCGGTAATCATTTAGGCAGGTTACCTTCGCTTCCTTGGGCACAGGGACTATGGTGGTCTGCTTGAAACATGTTGGTATTACAGACTCGGTCAGGGAGAGGTTGAAAATGTCAGTGAAGACACTTGACAGTGTTGTGGAGAATCGTCTCAAAAATGTAACACTCTTACAAGAACTTGTGAATTCAATTTAAACTTTTAATATAAAATATCAAAGGCTGTGCTGGACCATGGAACCGCCAATTTTCTGTATAACATAGCACAGCCTTTATAGTATTTCATCCTTACATTAAATACATAGACCACTCCCAACACCTATACATTTCCCTTATGTCCTTTTCCATAGATTCTTTGTTCCATTCACTGCTAACATCCTGTTTCTTCAGGCCTGTTAATCAATTCCAGACGGCTTTTTCTGCTGACATCCAGTTTTTTTCATATTTGCTAATCATTCCCAGATGCCTTTTCCTGCCTACATCCTGTTTTCTTCTGAGGTCCATTGTTTAACTATTTAGCTCTGGCCATTTTCCTGAGCTCATCAGATATTCTGTTCACATAGGTCTTATTCGTTTATATATGTATTTCTGTCTTACTACTTCAAAGTAATCAATCAGAATACTGGAAATGTAATACAGTGAGGGGAGAAAAAAGTATTTGATCCCCTGCTGATTTTGTATGTTTGCCCACTGACAAAGAAATGATCAGTCTATAATTTTAATGGTAGGTTTATTTGAACAGTGAGAGACAGAATAACAACAACAAAAAATCCAGAAAAAACGCAAGTGAAAAATGTTATAAATTAATTTACCTCTATCTTGTACTTGCATAAATGCTTCTTTGAAATTCTGGCCGGCTTGTTATCCCATAAAAATGGAATTGTCATTGAATCCAGTTTCTTAAAATAGCTTTGTAGTATGAAATTGGGTAGACATTGGAAGAGGTAAAGAAACCTGGGTAGGACAACCATTTTAATAGTGTTGATACGACCAACCAAATTGAGAGGCAAAGTTTTCCAAAAATCTATATTTTGTTTAAGCTGATACATTTTCACGTCCCAATTCACTTTCACTAGCTGATCAAGGTCTCTTGTCACTACAATGCCAAGGTTTGTGAACTTGTCCATCACTGTTCTAAATGGGGTAGATTGCAGAAATTGCATATCCACAGGCCGTGATATCGGCATCAATTCGCTTTTTTGCCAGTGTATCTTGTAGCCAGAGAAGGAGCCGAATGTATTTATCAAGTTAAGTAAGGGGGGAATAGAAGTTTTAGGCTTGGATAAAAACAGAAGAACATCGTCTGCATATAGGGAAATTTTGTGCTGCATGTCTTATTTGAACAGAAGCTATATCGGCACATGCACGAATGCGAGTAGCAAGGGGTTCCATGGCTATAGCGAAGAGAGCAGGCGAAATAGGGCACCCCTGTCGGCAGCCCTTGAACAGGCGGAATGACTGCGACATTTCCTGATTGGTTACCACGGACGCCATTGGATGTGCATAAATAATTCTTATCCAATTAATAAATTCCTTTCCAAACCCAAAATGCTCCAGAACCGACATCATATACTTCCAGTCAATCTGATCAAATACCTTCTCTGCATCAAGAGCAATTACCACTGCCTCAACTTTATGATCATGATACATTACGTTGAAAAGGCGCCTCTCATTGTAGTATATATGTTGGCCCGGGACAAAACCTGCCTGGTCAGGGTGTATGATGTCAGAAATATATTTTTTTAATCGGTTTGCCAATATCTTTGTCAACACCTTATTCTCTATGGGGAGTAACGGGCACGGGACTATAAGACGACATCTCCATGGAGTCTCTATCTTTTTTCAAGATCAGTGCTATTGTAGCCTCATACAGTGTTTGCGGGAGTTTGGCATTTTCTTTGGATTGTTAAACTTCTTGGGGAGCAGCAAGTTGATTTGGGGCGCTAGCGCCCCACTCCCCGACACTACCAGGTGAAATGCAAGGCAAAATCCCAAAATTGAATTATTAAAAATGCACCAATATACAAGTGTTTCATACTCATCAAAAGCTCTGCTTCTTGGCAATATCACAGCGTTGTCGGATTTCAAAAAGGCTTTACGGCGAAAGCACTACATTTGATTGTTTGAGGGTAGCAGTGGACCGCTCAGCCAAGTGTGCGCCCAAAAACGTGCAACTGAAAAATAGCTCCCCTGACTAAAACCTCTGCCGATTGAACACAATGGTTCCGATTGCCTTTAAACTTTACCTATACACTGCTGACATCCAGTGGAAGCAATAGGTACTACATTCAGTGTCCTGGTATAAATACTTTTCAATAGGCAGTCTCTCTAAGTGAGCCATAAGCCACCAGAATGACATTTCCGGATGGAAAATTCTGTTTTTTTCCTACCAAATGAGTTCTATTACACTCACAGACAAAATGTTAACACTTTTGGAAACCTCAGTGTTTCCTATCCAATAGTACTAATTATGTGCATATCCTATTTTCTGAGCCTGAGTGGCAAGCATTTTACTTTAGGCACGCCAGACTCTCCAAAACCGACCCGTCAGCTGCCACTCCCTAACAAGTTAAACATTCGTAACATAAGTGGAGCTAGACTGGCGCAGTACTTCTTATAGAATTCTATTACATATCCATCCCCCACAGGGGCCTTGCTGTTTGGAAATTGTGCTATTGCTGTGTTAATCTCCTCTAAAGTTATCCCAACATCGAGTGCAGCTGCTGCCCCCCTGTCTAGTTTAGGAAGTTCACATTCAGCGAGAAACCGTTTCATAATTTGTGGATCA
The DNA here is from genome assembly GCA_030435695.1 of Brachymystax lenok tsinlingensis. NCBI lineage: Eukaryota > Metazoa > Chordata > Actinopteri > Salmoniformes > Salmonidae > Brachymystax > Brachymystax lenok. The sequence goes on from CM059783.1 coordinate 7,951,382, forward strand.
GTAGCATCACATTTTGATTGATATAGCTCTGAGTAAAACTGCGCAAAGCATTTATTAGTATTTTACCCTTCTTGTATTTTATTTTGTGAATAGCTCTAGATGCCTGTACATGCCTTAGCTGTCTTGCAAATAATTTGTGGTTTGTCACCCAGTTCAAAATAACTTTATTGCGTTCTAGCAAGTAAAGAGCCCACCCGTTTTGAAAGGATGGTATTGTATTCATATTTCAACTTTGTTGAAATTCGTCCTAAAAACGTTCTCCAGTTCCCCCTAACTCTTTCAATTTCTCTCAGCCTAGTATTGGCGCGTTTCTTCCTCTCTGATGTATAAGAAATAATGAAGCCTCTAATCACAGCCTAGAAATTTCCAAAGGGTGGAGTCGTCAACATCCCCCGTGTCGTTAGCTCCGAGGAAAAAGGCAATCTGCTCCTTCAAATACTGACAAAAAGTCTCATCTTTCAACAGGTATGCGTCTAAGCGCCTCGGTCGTCGACCTGTAGACATATTGTCGGTTTCAGCACCATGGACAGAGGAGAGTGGTCCGTAATTAGAATAGGGTGATAGGTAAATGACGCAGCTGCTGAAATTAGTTTGGAGTCCAACAAAAAATGGTCAATTCTGGAATATGATTAATGAACTGACGAAAAGAAAGAATAATCCCTATCTGTTGGGTGTGTCAGTCTCCAAATATCGACAATGTTAAGGTTTGTCATCAATGTATTTAGACAGACACTGTCATTTGATTGTTGAAGTGACCTTGATAGCTGTTTATCTAAAAGAGGATCTAACGTACAGTTAAAGTCACCACCAACAATAACACTTGTATCCGAGATATTTGGTATGGCCTTAAATACCCTTTGAAATAATAATGGATCATCGATGTTGGGTTCCATATAAATTGACCAAGGTTATTGGTTTCGAATTCAGTGTACCAGCCACAATAATATACCGACCATTAGGATCTGAAATTGAGGATGAGTAAACAAAGGAATGTTTTTCCTTATCAGGATTGCTACCCCTCTCGCTTTTGCATCAAAGTTAGACTGGTATATCTGACCGATCCAGCCGACTCGTAGCTTGGCCTGAGCGGAGTGTTTAATATGAGTTTCTTGAAGAAGCACTATGTCAGCGCCCAGTGATTTAAGATGAGAGAAAACCTTAGCTAATATCACGACATGCCCTAAGCCATTACAATTCCAGCTGACTATCTTTATTCCACCAGGTCTACTCTGTGCTCGGTCACTATGAGGCATTTCTTATTTTAGAGCAAATTGTTGCTGTCATACAAAGCCCAAAAGAAAAACGTCCCCGCCATGCGGGAGCTTGTCATGCCTCCTGTATTAATAAATGTTAACATAAAACACAGACCCCATCCCCCCCTCCCGTCCCTTTACTGAGTGACTTCCCCAAACAAAGCACTCCTTGACTAACACACAAACCTTAGTTCAAGCTGTATGTCTAGACACCCTAACTCGTCATCTATAGATGCTCCGCATATAAACTAATATTTAAGAACACTTAACTCTCACGTTAGGGGGTGAGTGGTGCTAAAACATGATAGGCTTAACAATGCTATATAAGCCATAAAATATCACCAATCATATAAGTCCCAATTTCTGATCTTCTGATCAAAAAAGACATAGGCAGGAAATTCAAAAACATTCCTGGCCTGTATTTGGCCATCTCGTCGGTTGACACAGCCGTTCTGTATCCTCAGCCAGGGAACTTGCTTGACAAGAACAGATCGTCCACTTTTGGGTTGTCAAACGTACGTGTTGATCCCTCGACTGTCACCTTAAACCGGGCTGGGAAGAGGTACCCATATCGGATGTTGGCCGCCCTGCATTTGTTGCGTAACTCATCACACTCTTTCTGTTGGTTCCTCACCTCCAAAGTAAGATCTGGATAGAAAGACACCCTGGCTCCGTTGTAGTTAAGGGGGAACTTTTGACTTGCCAGCTTGAGGATGAGATCCCTGGTCTGGGGATAGTGCAGCCGTACAATGAATGGCCTTGGTGGTGCGCCCTTGACCGGCTTCTTTGCCTGTGATCTGTGTGCGCGGTCGATCCGGATGGCCGTTTTGAAGTGTTCACTCCCCAGCAATGCTGGTATCAGCTCCGAGACAAATTCAGTGGTTTTCCCTTTCTCAGTGTCCTCCTGGATCCCAAATATCTGGTTGTTCTGGCGTCTTGAATGCGACTCAAGCATTTCCAATCGGGCTTTCAGGGTTTTGTTGTCATTTTTGAACGTTGTACACTGTTTCTCCATGTCCTGTAGTCTGGCCTCGTGATCGACTGTCATCTGCCCAACCTCATGCACTCTGCCCTTAGTTGCCTTCACAGTTTCAGTCAAAGTCCCAATACTCTTTGAGATATCAGCTAACCTTGTGTCCACCTTCTTGCTTAGTGAGTTTATGGCAGCCAGAATGTCACTTTGAGTAGGTTCTGTGGGGAACTCTTGGGAGCTAGCATATTCAGCTAACTCCTTGTGGGTCGGCGATGTTGAAATTGGTTCGTTGTTGATGGGGATGTTTGTATGTTTAAGTAATGACTAAGAATATTCCATTCTGAAAATGTATGCAATAGGGATAGGGTTATAAGACAATGATAATCCAATTGATGTGTGTGTGTGTGTGTGTGTCTAGAAATGTATACTGTATAGAGACTGGGACAAGGTGGTAGAATCTTGCAATAAGGAGTATCTGTGAGAACAAAGAATTCTTTGTGAAACCAGACTACAGGAGAGAGGCCTTCTCGTAACTCGGGACGGGCGGGACGGCTAGGAGCTGTCCAGATTGACTTATCTTGCAAGATTGTGATAAGCCAATGAATGTGTACTGTAGGAAAGTACTATTTCCTAGAGAGGGTGGAGCATTTGTATCATTTGTGTTCAGCTTGAAGCTTGTACAATATAAAAAGACTGTGTTCACATTTGGAGTTCAGAATTCTCATGAATAAACCATACCTGACCAAATTGCAGATATGGGACTTTGTCAAATTTTTCATTAACTAGAGCTTTACAACCTCTGGGAATTATTCAAAGCCTGATTGATAGTTTACAATTGAGAACGAAATTCTTGTGACAGTTGTCTATCTCATTCAAATTATCTTGTTTAGCGCCCCCTCTTTTTTGGTGCCTTTTCCCTTTGTCATATTGCCAGACAATGTTTGAAGTTATAGGTTGTGAGAGGTTAAGATAAATATTAATTTGTTTCAAAATAGAGCGGAGCTCTAGCAAAGCACGTCTACTCCATAGCGCGCTCTCTAGCGCCCCCCTAGGATTCATTCTTAATCCTGTATTGACGCTTTGCTTGTTTGATTGTTCGTCTTATAAGCGTCCCGGATTATTCTCCCGCTCCTTGAAAGCGGCAGATCTAGCCTTTAGCTCGATGCGGATGTTGCTGTAATCCATGGCTTCTGGTTTGGATATGTACATAAAGTCACTGTGGGGACGACGTCATTGATGCACTTATTGATGAAACCGATGACTCGTGGTGTATTCCTTAATGCCGTTGGATGAATCCCGGAACATATTCCAGTCTGTGCTAGCAAAACAGTCTTGTAGTGTAGCATCCGCGTCATCTGACCACTTCCGTGTTGAGTGAGTCACTGGTACTTCCTGCTTTAGTTTTTAGATTTTTAGTTTTTTGTATGCAACTCTGTGTGTGGAGTAAAGGTGATCTAGGATTTTTATTCCCCTGGTTGCACATGTGACATGCTGGTAAAAATGAGGTAAAACTGATTTAAGTTTCCCTGCATTAAGTCCCCGGCCACTAGGAGCGCCGCTTTTGGGTGAGCATTTTCTTCTTTGCTTATGGCCTTATAGAGTTGGTTGAGAGCGGTCTTAGTGCCAGCTTCACTTTGTGGTGGTAAATAGACGGCTACGAAAAATACAGATGAGAACTCTCTTGGTAGATAGTGTGGTCGACAACTTATCATAAGGTACTCTACCTCAGACGAGCAATACCTCAACACTTCTTTAATATTAGACATCGCGCACCAGCTGTTATTGACAAAAAGACAGACCCCCACCCCTCGTCTTACCAGAGGTCACGTCTCTGTTCTGCCGGTGCATGAAAAATCCCGCCAGCTCTATATTGTCCATTTTCTTCGTTCAGCCACGTCTCGGTGAACCATAGGATGTTACAGTTTTTAATGTCCTGTTGGTAGGTTAATCTTAATAATAGGTCATCCGTTTTATTTTCTAACGATTGCACGTTAGCAAGGAGAATGGAAGACATTGGGAGTTTACTCGCTCGCCTCACAAAACGCAAAAAAAAAAAGTAAACCGTCAAGCCATGTTCTTTGGCGCCATCTTGTAATCTATGTAAAGAATGCATCCTACTGGCTGCATGGCACGGTGGAACAGTATGATGGCACATGCAGAATGGTTGGCCTGTCAGTCTCAAGGCTCTCCTCTCCAGAGATGATGGCCTTTAGGCCTACCTTTAGACAGGAAACAGTTTCTACTCTACATCCCAACCCCCTGTGACTCCACACCACTGGATTACCTCATCCCTCATCAGTCAGTCCCTCTCACAGTTCCAATCTGATTCCTGCTTATAACTACGAATATTATTGTCCTCTAAATGTTTTTTTTTTCGACTGTAACACCAGTGTTACACTAATGTATACATTCTGATGTTATACTAGGGACATTGTGTTTCTATAGTTAGGCCTGAGAGTGAGGACTTGTGAAGAGAAGAATCAACAACCTCTACATAATTAAGACAGTTGCTTTGTGAGAAGGTGTTCACCGTCGAAGGTGTAAACCCATGTTCTCATTTATCCATTGTTATGTAAATACAGGCTGGAAAGTACCAGTGGCCTAACTTTGGCTCTAAGTCAGAGCAGGTCCGCAGGAGGCATGGCCCAGCGAGACACGGGTGCCATCTTGTGTAGTTGGATAGAGAAAAGTCTGAGCCTTTTGGGTAAAACACTGTGGTAAATCTTCAATGGAAATGCACATCATGTCCTTTTTTCAGGCCATCACTAACCGTCTACCAAGTGATGCTCACTCACACAAAACGCACGCTATCACATACACACTAACACACACACACACAACCAATGCTGCTGTCCCATTTTATAGATACTTTAAACCACTGGACACTTCCCATTTCACACTGTGTATTTAAACCTTGGTTTAATCCTGAGAAAGGGCCTTGGATATCAACAATGCCATATTATACACCAAACAGATGTGGAGTGTTGAATAGACGGAGTCAACCTCTGGAGGGTTGACCTGAGATGGAACTCTCCTGCCCAGACTGCTATTTGTGGGGCACAGGCTCCTATATGAGTGTGTACAATGTTGATGGTGTTAGTTGATTGTGAATTGTGCGTGGCTCACTAACTTTCAACCTATGTCTGAACTGGCAGTCACATGTCCTAAACATGTTTCAGAGTTGCGGTGTATGTCAGAAAAATCAACAACTTGGTTGATGGATAACCATTGCATAGTTTTCACAAAATGTTTCTCTTTTTTTCCTCTAGAATTAAACTCTTCAATTCAACTTTTGAGGATGGTGCCCCATATGTTTGAAATGCTACCCAGCTCAATGTGCTGGGACAGATAGAACTGACACAACATGTATAACGCTTGTGAAAATTCCAGATCAAGAGAATGGAGCGAAGGTGACGGATACAGCCGCCATAATATGGCTCACTGGGAAAGTGATCCCTCAGCTGGTGAAAGACAGTACTTCACCCAACAGGAAAGGGAACACCAGTGGCTGAGCCGTGAGGAAGAAGCTGCCATGCGGGCCCACTACACCTCCCATAGACAAAACTCTCAAATGGACTTCCGTGGACATGGGGCACAAGAGACCCAGCCGCCTCCTCTGTATCATCAGATCCATCACAGAATGGCTCAGAGTCAGAAGATAAGGGATTGGCCCCATCTCTATGGACCCTTGAGAGGCCAGGCACCCCCTAATGTAACCTTACACCGCAGTGGAGAGAGAACAGAAACATGGGCTAAGCATGAACCCCACTTCCCCAGCAATGACTTTTTACCCCCACTCATTGTCGAAAGAGGGCATGAGGATATTTCCCATCACCATAACACTGACCAGGATTATATGGTTGGTCGGGTAGTGAATCATAACAATCTCCATTACTTGGAAAGCAAATGGCAGATGTTCAATCCCACCCATTCCAATGGACATGCTAGAGGACATTGCAATGAACATTCAAGGGGACATTCTACTGAATGGTCAAGGGGACGTTCTAGGGGTGGTTCCCATGGAAATTCTAGGGGTGGTTCTAGTAGACGTTCTCGGGGGGGTTCTAGGGGTCGGTCTAGTGGACGTTCGAGGGGTGGGTCTAGTGGACATTCTAGGGATCATTCCAGCTGGTCTCCCAGGGTGGTCTTCCAGGCTAATAATGTCACTCTAGCTGTTCCTGTAGTAAAGAACAAACACAGTGAAACAACATCAGGACAAACAGCAGGTCCGGTGAGAGATTCTGCATCACTTGTGCAGGCCTTCATGGCGACTGCACAGCAGTATGTTTCTATGAATCTCCCTTCCACGGGAGGTAGAGAATCTGGTGTCATTGAACTAAAAGCAGCCCAGGTAAAAAATGCAGACCGCCATGGTATACTGGGACCTAGTGTTCCTTCCCAAGCCATAACACAACAAACAGATAATCTTCCTAGCAATCCTGCTCTGTTTTCTCACACCCAGACCTCTGCCACCCCTAACCAGCAACATGCTCCCTCTCCTTCTCCCAAACCTGTCACTGAGACACCTCAGGAAAAACCTCTTCATAAACATAAGATCTCACTCAATGAAATACAGGACTGGCTCCAGAGTGTTTTAAGATCTAAAAATGGACCTGTAAATGGGAACAACTCAACACAAGACCCCTCCCAGGCCCAACAATCCAGCACAGAGAAGATGGATATTTTACAAGCAGGCAAAACGCACCTACATCTTAACACCAAAGACAACCAGGCGAGGTCCCGTAAAGGTTTTAGTGCTGAGGACTCCACTATCCGGCTGGAGATTAAGTCCACCCCCAGGTGCATGACCCTGACGGCAGTCGCCACCACTCCGCCCCCTGTGGCTATCGTCCCTCCAATGGGTCCACAGCAGTCCCCAGAGCCCATGGAGACAGAGAATACAGGCAATGAGGTGCCATTTAAAATTTTACAGGCCTGGTCGATCAACGAACAACAAGCGGAAAGCCTGTGGGAAAGAGCTAAAGATGATGCAAGTTCTCTATCTGTCCTAAATGAGACGGTTCAAGTTGAGAGTTTTATGGAGTATGACAAGCCTGTAGATGCATCTGCAACAGGTTCACTGGTATCTACTGGAGAGGACAATGATGAGGTCCTTCAGGTCATCACACAGTTGGGCAAGAGTTCACCTTCACCATTTGTCCTCACCATCCATCAAGCATCTGATATTGTACGCATCGGTGGTGCCCAGACAATCATGGAAGTTAGCTCTAACGGCACAGATGAGAGAACTCTTGATTTGTCCACAATTGCTGAAGTTCAATTCAAGTTACGTACGCTGCAGCAACTGGTTACTTATCTGGAGAATGCAGCAACAATCACTGAGGCAAAGGATGGTTGTCTAGAGGCCATATTGGAGCAGTATTGGGGCGGGGATACCTCTAACCTGGTAGAAGCTTTAAAAGATGAAAGGGATAAGAAAATCATGCAAGATGTGTCTGCCTGGGCCGCAGAGGATGATGAAGCAGTGGTTCTCTTTGCAGTCAGTGGTATATCACTGAGGGAAGTGGTCGAGACGTTTCCCATTCCAGTACATGTTGACACCTCTTCCCAAGTGGGTTACAGGTCATCATGGTTAAATGTAAACGAAAAGCTGTATGACATTGACAAAGAATCTGGAAGAGCTTGGTCTCTGTGGTTCATACCAGATAAAGCAGAGGAGAGTACCAAAGTGGTTGGGGGAGTCAAAATGGATGACACCTTCCACAGCAAGCTGGAGACTGTGGACTTTCCTGCACGACAACCTGTTGAAGCAGAAGCAACCGAGTCAGACCTCGCAACAAAGACAGACCTCATGATGGACGCAGACCCCCCAACAGACACAGACCTCCCAACAGATGCAGACTCAGTGACAGAACCCCTTTTCCCAATGATTTTGACTGTCCTCACATCAGAGGATGCTGTGAAACTGCTTGCTGAAACAGAGGCACCAGACGCAGACCTCACAACAGACTCAAACTGCCCAACAGACACAGACCCCCTTTCCCCAATGAATTTGACCATCCTGACATCTGAGGATGCCATGAGACTGCTTTGCCAGATTGAAAATGGCTCTGACCTCCAACTCGGGCCCCATGAACCATGCTCTGAAAACAAAGACAAGACACAGACAAAGCAACTAGAGAATATAGAAAGTGGCAACAATAAGTTCTGCTACTGTCCTTGTATTATTGAAACTGACAATGGGTTTGAAAGTGGCCAATGCACCAGTTGTCAGAGAGAGAAAGGATTGCAGCAAGGTACAAGATGCATAACAATTGCTCAATGCTTTACCCTGTCAGATACAAGCGACAATTCAGATCAGGAGACAGAAGAGGTCCCTAAGGACTCTGGGGGGAAGGCGACTGTGGACAATCAATGCAGGGACAAGAAGCAGATACATTCAACTGAAGATGGTGATGACATTCAATCCAGTGACAATAAGACAGAGGGAGAAATGCAGCAATGTACAGGTGTCATACCGATCACTGACTTTTTTTTCTGGTCAGATACAATTGAGGATTCAGATCAGGAGACAGAGGAGAACCCGAATGAACATCATGCTCAGATTGAGGCTCATGCTTCTAATGTTAAAAGGACAGAGCCTGAAACTGATGCCAAAGCACCATGTGAGTCAGCCCAAGAACAAACTACCCAAAGCAAAGTCAGTCTTGGTTCTGAGGATAGGGAAAGACGGCAAGAGAAGGACAAAGACTGTAGGACGAGAACATTACCACTTTCCAAGGTTGCAAACCTTACGTTAAGAGCTAACATCTTAGCAGACAAGTGGTGTTCACCGATAGAGGACTGTGGTTCACCTGCAGATAAGTATGACAAAGTTGCTGACTTTGTCACTCAATACAAAACCTGCAAGTCAAAGAAAAAGGTCAAACAAAAAATGGAAAAGGAGGAAACCCTCCATCCAACGTCATCTGACAGACAAAAGCCCAAGAAACGCCATGGGAGAGCAGAGAGGGGATGGTCACCATCCCCTGGTGTGAAGGCAACTTTGAATGATCAATGCAGGGACAAGAAGCCACATGCGTCTCACAAGAGGAGACATTCAACTGAGAGTGAGAGCGAGGACAATCAAAGTAGGGACAAGAAGGGGAGACTTTCAATTGAAAAAGTGGGTGAGGGAAGTCAATCTAGGGACAAGACGTCACAGAAGAGGAGAAATTCAACTGAAACTGAAGGCAGGAACACTGATGACTCCAAAGAGTTACAGTGCCAGTTGGTGGAAAGAGAGAGGGACAGTGGCAGTAGAAACTCACCGCCATGCCCTGGGGTGAAAACCCTCCATGTGCTGGGATCCTCAACTACCACTGTTCCCCTCAAACTCTCCATAAACATCCCCAAAAAGCCTTCCACAAACGGCTCACCCTCAACACATACTGAGGAAGTCCCCAAAATGCCAAAGACTAAATCCCCGAACAAAACTAGCAGACACCGCTCCCCTGCAAAGTCAGTGTCTCCTGTTATCAAAGAGAGGCAGAGGAATGGTGTGAAACACGAGCAAAAAATTCAACCCCTAAAAGTCAGATTGAAAAAGCTGTCCTTACCCAAACATCTTATCAGGAAAGGTTCCCCACCAAGCCGGAAGAGAGAGGAAGGTTCCCCACCAAGGCAGAAGAGGGTGGAGGATAGAGGAGAGCCTGGGGGGTTAGGGGTAAGGGTCTCGAAGAATCCTGACTCGTGCAAGAAACTTAAACGTAAGGCAGAGAGCGACTTGACATCCCAACAGATGTTGTCAAAGATTCCGAAGGTGTTGAATAGGAATGAGAAAGGAACATTGTCAAAAAGCGAGCGTGAGCACAACTCACTACGCCCCAAGCCAAAGCTGCCAAGAATTCCGAAGCTTCTGAGGACTCCAGAGGTTTCAAAGGATGGGAATGAGAGAGAGAACAGAGACGAGACATCTCCCAGTGCTTCACCTGAATCGCAAACACTGAACAAACCTGCAAGAGTGGCACACAAGCCCAAACCTTGTATCAAGCCTGCCAGTCACAATGGTTATAGCCCAGGTAGTCATGCTTGCCCTAATCCGGCCAGGATATCACCGCAACATGGCAATGGACATTTTGGGGCAAAAGTATCTGCGAGGCAGCAGGTGTTCTCAGATTGGGAGAGCAGCTTTGTTCTTCCGGCTCCAACCCCCCGGACTCGCAGACGATCAGGGTGTCCTCCAGAGGAAGTGGAAGGTCCACAGGCCAGTCCCAGGTACAGCTCGGAGACCAGGATCAACCGACCCATTTTAAAACGTGTCGATTCTCTGCAGAAACCAAAGCGGAACGTCAGCTTTCCTTTGAATCCAGGGAAGGTGCACTACTTCAATCCCTGTGAATATGAAAATGACGTAATGTTCAACAGGTCTTACACAGATCCGGAAGTTGCACTGCGTTCTGACGATGAAGAGGAAGATGCTCCTGTGAACTGCCAGAACACGAAGGATCAGCCCACTGTTAGGGAAGAGAAGCGGCAAGATATAGGGGAGCTGAAGCCTGGACCAAGCAGTGCATGTGAAAAGAGCTTCAAAAGGAAGTGGGAAATGCAGGAGCCTGCTGCAGTTTTGATGAAGAAGAGCATTGTCCAGGCAAAGCATTGGACGAAGTCTCTCCATCGTGAATCTCCGAAAGACTCTGGACACTCTGGTAAGGACACGAATCACAAGCCACTGGAAAAAGAAAATAGCATGATTCCCTCAATGTTTTTGTGTAATGTGTATAGCTAGCATTGGAATGAAAAACGAACACACAGAATAACACACTACAAGTCAATATTTAGATACATTTGATTGGATTTCCAGTTATTGACAAGTTCTTCTCGTTACAGCAAAAAAAACTGGAGTTGGTTACAAGTGGTCAGAGAAGCAGAAGAGGCCAAATGAAATTGAAGGTAAGTCGCAGGCTATGCTAGCCTCACATGGTAGGCTACTTTTACAACTGCACCAATGATTTCCCAGTATAAGTTGTATATGTATTTTTACTTTTAGAAAATTGTCAGACATAGACAGTTTCATGTTGTATTCTGATTGGAATCATCTAGATGAAAGGGTATTATGTTATTTATAGGGGCTGAGTAGTGAACGCAAATGTATCATGCAATTGTACACAGGCCTGTGAGCCTGGGTCAGTATGACCTAAGTAAAGTTGGAAATCAAAGTGATGGGGTGGACAGACGGGTGTATTTCGAAACTCTCACAGGATGTGACTCAATTCGTTACCGAATGTAATTGATTAGGGCAATTCCATTTGATTTCAATCACTTTTTGACCACACCCCTTTTGATTTGAACAGAACTTCCCATACATATTTGCTCATGGTAGAAGGTGTCAGAAAGTGACTTTTTGGACCAGAATGCCAAAACATTAAGGAGATATAGGTGCCCAGAGTTGACGATTTTGCAACCTTTGCCATACATCTATGTCTTCATCACTGGAAAATGTAAACAGTTGAGTTTGATTTAATTTAAAAGCTTACAAAAAAGTATTGGCAAGAGTATGCTGTGTCTCAACCGATGGCAGTCACAACACATTCACCCCAGATTATGTAAATTAGGGTTTAAGATGCAGAGGAAAAAATTTAGTTTACATGTTTTTGATAATTGATGTTAAAGAAAAAAATAAAATAAAGAGTTGACAAGTTTTTGCATAAACTGAATGGGATAGGCAAAATCGGTCAACATTGAGCCCTTCTGTCTCCTAAATGTTTTGGCATTCAGGTCCAAAAAGCCACTTTCTGATCCCTTCTACCATGGGCAAATATGTATGGAAAGTTTCATTGAAATCAAAAGGGGTGCAGTCAAAGTGATTGTAATCAAATGGAATGACCCATAAAGTATAGAAAAAGCTTGGGGAAAATGTTCATGTACTTGTTCAGAGTGTACAAAAACGTCACTATAAATCAGCCTTATCAATGAGAATGTCAATACCAACTTGTTGGGTAACTGAAACCTATGTAAGTGTGACTTGTGTTGACTGGGTTGGAACATGTTCTAGCCATATTCTGAGTATATGCTGAGGCAGTGTTCCCAGGATCCTGTGTACTGTGAATAGACTTCTGTACTGAAAAGTTGCCTTACTGATCCTTCATCTCCACTTGGAAAACCAGTAGCTGGGGGACGGCTATTTCCTACAGTGCTAATGTGAATATTTCTCACCTGCTTTCTTATGCTTGCCTCTTAGGTTCCTCTCTGAATGCAAGCCTCCCTCACGGTAACCATCCAGGTTCCTCTCAGAATGCAAGTCCCCCTCACGGTCACCATCCAGGTTCCTCTCAGAATGTAAGCCCCCCTCGTGGTCACCATTCATCCTCCAGCCAAGGGAGAAGAGTTGAGCCAACAGCCAGTCACCTTAGCTCTCCCATGGACGAATGGAACGAGCGGTGATCAGGAGACCGGCGTGATTCGGAAGCATGTCAATCGGCCCTGACAGGATACACCAGACAGAACAGTATTTGATGGTAACTGGCAAAGACAAGACTTTTACCTCAAACCTGACATTGGGCATATGCTGTTCTTTTTTAAAACTTGAAACATTACAGACAGTGCCTATAAAGCCATATTTAGGCTACATTATGCAGTTTACTTTTCTACATGTTTTTATCTGTTTTTAAATGAATAAACGTTGGATTTCTCTCCCTATAATAGGTTTGGTTAGCTGTGGTTGAAACAGTAGTATGTTTTATATACCATGTATATATCTACCATCCCAGTGTTTAATTGCTATATTGTAATTACCTCGCCACCATGGCCTATTTGTTGCCCTACCTCCCTTATCTTACTCACTGTAAATATACTCATTTTTTTACTGTATTATTGGCTGTATGTCTGTGTATTCCATGTGTAACTCTTTGTTGTTTTATGTATCAAACTGCTGTTCTTTATCTTGGCCAGGTCGCAGTTGTAAATGAGAACTTGTTCTCAACTAGCCTACCTGGTTAAATAAAGGTAAAATAAAAAGAATTATAAATAGGTTATTGTTACTCTTGACACCTAAGGGTGATTGGTGTTCGGTTACTCGTACTCTTATAGTATTGTTTGCCTACATTGTTAGAGCATCATAGTGATTGAATCATCATAGTGATGGTATTGTGAAATATATTTTGTTTGTTTACAGTCTTTTGTTGACTATTTTTATTGCAGCCAGATCCAAAGCTAAAGGGGAGAAACCAGACTGAACTTATTGTTTTATGAGATTCTGCTGTCTCATACACAAATACATGTCAATTGTAACAGGTTTTTTAACACTGGTGATAAATGAATCATAGATATCCGGCAGCAAATGATATTTGAAAGCCATTGTCACTTTGCTTGATGCAGTTCCTTGCACTGGGTTTATAGTTCTGGGGCCGTAGATGTTGTTTGTAGTTCAATTTAACTACTGCTAATGTTTCGTGTATTGAGTAATGTATGTACTTTTGTTATAGAAATGTTGTTCTCAATGTTCATAAACTGAACTTCAATTGAACAAACTGTCTGTTACCCAGTATTTGTAAGATACTGGTTGAAATGAGACAAACAGAGGCCCAATCTATAATGGTCAAATGTAGATTATTTATTCACGGGAGAGCTCTGAGCTCTAAAAGGTGTACACAGTCTCTTATATGGTACAATGTTGAAATACAAAGATACAAAGGCCCCACCATTTTCCCCACCCTTTCCAAGAAATAGTGTCTTCCCACAGTACCCATTCATTCCTTATCACAATCTTTGCAACATAAGTCAAACTTGGGCGGCTCTTTAACTATCCCTCCTGTATTCAAGGACAGGAGCCTCTCGCATGTGTCTGGTAGAATCAAAGAATTCTTTGTTCTCCCAGATACTCCCTAAATGAAGTCATACCAGCCTGTTGCACTTCTACACACAAAGTTAATATCTAGACACACACACATCAATTGGACTACCATCTGTCTTATAACCCTATCTCTATTGCATACATTTTCAGAATGGAATATTCATAGATGTACAAACATTTAGTCATAACCATAAAATCTATAACTTTACAGGTCACTGGTTTTATACTACGGCTTAAAAATTGGTCGAAATGCCATGTTTCTTTTGTTTTTTAATATGTCAGTTTTTGTCAGTTTTGATGTTGTACTGTGTTTTTTTACCTCTGATATTTACTGTATTGTTATGGCACTGAACTAATATAAATACAGAAAATGTTTTTTTGTTACCTATCCTCTGAATACACAGCATCCAATGAAGAGAATTGTAGTATTATTTACCCCCACCACCAGGCAAAGACCTCATTTGAGACACACACAGTTACACCACCAGAGGGAAGCAAAGTACAATATTAATGTTATTTTAATTTCAGTCACTCGCTTGTGCAAGGCTTCTCCATTCTATGCGTTGATACTTGAGAGACTCACATAGGTGAATGGATCAGAACAGATAATAGAATCTTCAGTCATGTTTTCTGTTTCTACACAATACTTATTGTATATTTATTGAAGAAAGCCAAGCAGAAACTGCTGCCTACAAGGGTGGTGGAGGCCTGTTGAGAATGTATAGTTAAGCAATAAGGCATGAGGGTGTGTGGTATATGGTCCGCGTTGCGTCGTGCCTGAGAACAGCCCTTAGCCGTGGTATTTAAAAAATAAATGATAATTTTACCTTTAACTAGGCAAGTCATTTAAGAAGAAGTTCTTATTTACAATGACTGCCTACACCGGCCAAACCCGGACGACGCTGTGCCAATTTGCGCCGCCCTATGGGACTGTTAGGGTTCGTTCCTTGTGTCCTTATCAATCATTGGCTCATTGGTGAAATTAGCATTATGACAATATCTTTAATTAAATCATTCAAAAACCTTTATTAATGCAATTGCAGACAGAAGTTGACAAACAGGAACATAGCACGCATGTTTCCGAGTAAGTTCTGCACTTTAGGGAAAGTCTAAGTTGCTTTTATCATGCTTGTAGCCAACCCTCTGTGATGTCACTGCGTTCGTTTATTACTCTCTACTTATCAGACCAAGCCCCATGCATCCACAGCTGCACAAACATATAGTTCGGTGTTATCTAAACGCTAGGCAATAAATGTCCACTCCCCAAAGTTGATTTGTTGTGGAATGTCTTGAATAGTCTCTTATCTCCCATAAGCTATGTCTCAGTCACACATTTCCCATAGGGCTTCTTTATAAGAAGCAGAGAGAGAGAACTAAAACAATTGTTGAACAATACTAAAACCTCTACAATTAATATATATTGTTAATCTGTAGTCTAGGAACCTATAAATGTACGGAGGGAGGGGTCTTATAACCCCTCCCCTTCTATTAATATAACATAAGCATAATCAATTATTATCATACATCAAACATTTAGTACAGCCTTATCATGACCCCTAGGTGATCTTCTAACAGGACTCCCAATCACGGCCGGTTGTGATACAGCCTGGATTCGAACCAGGGTGTCTGTAGTGACGCATCTAGCTCTGAGATGCAGTGCCTTAGACCGCTGCGCCATTCGGGAGCTCCAAAATTGGCCATATACCACAAACCCCTGAGGTGCCTTATTGCAATTATAAATGTTTTGTCATACCCGTGATATATGGGATGATATAACACAGCTTTCAGCCAATCAGCATGCAGGGCTCAAACCACCAGTTTATAATACAAGATGTCTCTTCATGAGTTGAAAAGTCCTAACCTTACATACTTGAGGTCAGCTTGCTTTTGTTTCTGTTATTGTTTTCCTCAACGGCAGTTTTCTACTTGATAGGCTACATGATTCTGTACATGGCTGACCTTGCCTGGGGGATCGTAGGGTTAAAATCCAGTCAGTATTCACAGCCTTTCTCCTCTATTCTCCTCTCTGTTCTCCCCTCTTATTCCTCAGACTCAGTGACAGGAAGACAGGTTCTCAGCAAGGGGTCATAATATCACACTGTCCTCTGAATGGCTGTAAATGAGCTGTGTGTGTTTTGATCTCAGCTGCACAGGTGTCAGAAGAGGCGCTGGGCTGTGGAGGAAAAGGCCCTTCCCAACACATTGCTAAAACTCTCATGGTCGTTAACTTCACCTCACCAGTCATTAACCTGAGGAAGTCCATTGTGTCTGTTGCATGGGATAGGAATATTGGGGAAACAACGGGCTTGATTCTGTATGTTAGGCCCATCTCATGAGATAATGTCCATATAAATAATTAACTGAATCAAATTCAGAGAAAATTAAACAGTCTGCAGCATGCAAAATAATGGATAACACGTAGACTACATACAGTGCACATTGTCCACCTAATTTATGCATTAGATTTGATTTGAATGTCCCGCCCTGCCACGCGTCGAGCTTCCGCCCTCAACAGGCAGGGAAGCAAGCACACACACACACACGGAGCTCGCTCTTCCCATTCGGTTCGATCAGTATTGTCTGTGCGACCAAGAGCTGACAACCAGCAAGTATTCTCTTCGATATTTCAGTAAATTTAAATATATCTTTGAAGAACAGTAAACGAATGTAATCGTGCGTCGGAGCACTATCATTCTGCCATTTACAAAGACTGAAGGATAGTTTTAAAACCAGATTAATTGTCGCTATGTAGATGTATCGGTTGGAGTACTAGAAACGGGAGGACGCTGATCTGTGATCCAAGATGAGTGGGACCAACGCGGCGTCTGGAGCGGCGCCCTGCCGCTTCGCTCACTACTTTGTGATATGCGGAATAGACACCGAAACTGGGCTGGAACCCGACGAATTAGCCGGTAAGATGACTTACTGATTTATTTAAATTAACTTTTTACCTATGAGGAAACTATACAAAAACAACGGATTCTTCTTAAAACGGACTATTCTATTTTAAACTAATACACATGAATCAGTGACATTATCATTTGGAACAAAGTTTACAGTCTGAAGGTCATAAATGATGTGCTGTGTTTAAAAACAATATTAGGACAATGGCTACAGTTGCTGCAGTTTCATCACCTTGTTTACATTATTGTAGTCTGGTAAACTGGGTTAAGGGTATTGGGGACATTTCTTCACTTGTTTGTCTGACCTGTCCTTGCTGATTGTGTGGACTGAAGAGAGAGCTAGAAAGCAATGGCTATAATGTCATTATTTCAATGATAAAACACCAATACTTCTTATGAGGCTGGTGTTTCAGTGCAGAACAGTGAAGAATTCAAAAGTGGAGGCTTTTGGGATGATTTTGTTTACAAAGGCTGCTACTAAGGATAATAATCGTTATTTTATTAATAAAATAGTTAACATCCCATTAACCCCTCCTCAGTCAAGAAGAGCTGAAATGATATATCTGCACATATTCAAGGTTCAATCAGCTTTGGACTCAGGTCCTTTCTCTGTTTGTGTTTGGTGAGGCTGTGTGTTTGTTCAGTGCAATAGCAAGCTCAAGGTACTCTCCGTTAACCATGCAGGACCAGTATTGATTTCAGGGTCACCCTTTCAGTTTTGCATCAGTGACTGAACAAAGTGCACAGCCCCCTAAGCACAAAGTAGAGGCCCTCCATCGATCCCCAGCCAGACCCCACTAGGCTAAATTCAGGGGCCAACTAGGCTGCGTTCAGAGTCACTGGAACACTGCCAAATTGCAGTGCTCTGGTGTTGCAGCGTGTTTTAATTTGTTTGCAGCCCGTTCATATTTAATTACCTGGCAGATTCAGACTCTTATTCTCCTGTTGAATTAAAACCTTTCCTCTGTTACATAATACTTCTATAAGAAAGGATTTTTTTTTGGACATTGAGTGCTTTGCACATGTGGTTCTGTTGGATGACTAGAAAATTTTCCTGTATGGTCGCGTCATACTGTTGTTGCATATGATATCACGTCTCTGTGGCTGAGTCTATATATCTAGAAGTTCAGAATTACTTAACTGTCTGTGTGTGTTCATGGAACAGCTTTACCTGAAGTGAGTGAGCTGGGATTGCTTCTGATTTGAATCCTTTGTCCATTGGAACAGCTTTACAAGTACTTTCCAAGCACAAGACTCTAGAATGTGAGGATTCAGGATTCCTTTAGTTGCATGTTTAATCAGACACATTTAGCCTCTATGTGGGCAGGATGTTAGGACAATCAAAGAGTGCTGATCAGGGGGTTATTTTGTGGCTAATCTTTTGATTCTGTGAGGATTAGTTTGAAACTGTCGGATGTTCCTGTCTCGTCTCTATAAACGTGTTTGTGTGTTGTCTCTGTGACTAAGTTCATGTTTCTCTTTATCTGCTTGTGGTTAGGTCTGCATTGGAACCATTTGTTGCCAGTGTGTGTGTTGCTCTCAGGCTGTGGCCCATCGTTGATCCTCAGATGTGACACTGCTGAGCATCCACCACACTGAGTCCATATTTTTCTCTGTTTGTTGCCCTCACACTGATCACCCCAACTCTCTGAGCATCTGCCTGTGTGTCTGTGTTAAACTGGGGCACAAGTTAACAGTCGGAGGATGTTGAGCCATCAGCTGTTAGGAAAGGAGAGGAAAGGACAGGGTGAGAGAAAGAGATGGCGTGTTGGTGTGATTCGGTAGAAGAGTGGACAGAGTGATGATGTCAGTGTTGCTGTTGATTAGATCATTCAGAGACTGAATCTCTGGTGTGATGATTAACAAAGCTTTGTGGGACGGAGTTTTAATTTCTTTAGGGGATTTGCTAAATCTGTCTCCAGACATTAGTTGAGACGCCACCACCTGTCAAAACTCTACTGTTCTTAATCCTACATACTACTACTCAGCAAAGTCTCTCAGAAGGTACTATACCTATACTTGGGCATTATGGTATAGTATGTCTATGGGTCTCTGTGATTAGGTTGTGTGTATGTTTTTGGAGTATGGTAGTCTGCTACAACATTTTCTCCATTGATCTTCTAATAGTTGATTGTGGGCTGTTGTGGTGTTCCATTAACGTTGCATTGTTGATCCACAGACACGGTGGGAAGAGGTCTTGTAGAATCCATTACAGGAGCCATTGGTAGACTATTATCTCCTCCCCCTCTCCCTCACCTCTTTTCCCCTCCTCAGCATCCCATTCCCTCCCCAGGGCTTTGTCATCTGCCCCAGTGAGCAACTGAACATCCACACTGACATTCATTTGCAATTCAGATCAGGCTGCTCGTCGCCCATCATTCTCCTCCCCCACGACACTCCTCAGATTGCCATGATGGATATCATTGACATCAACATGTCGCCACTCGCTATGAGCTTCTTCTTCATCTGTCGCTACAGCAGCCCACGCCTGGCTTGTATCTTGTTTTACAGTGGCTGGTTTGGTCTGGGCTGGTTTCAGTCTGATCCACATTAGGCTCAGGCTTGGCCTTGCTTATATTGGGCTGTGAATGTGGCTGTGATTCCCCTCTTTCCATCCCCCTCCCATTCCCTTTGTGTGGCAGTAGGCCTGTTTCCCCAGGCCCATTGTTCTAGGCACCATGGCCAGACTTCCTGTGGACTTGACTGCATGCTTGGCTGCTGGGGGGGGCAACCACTTTCCCAGTGGATGCCATCTATCTCCCTAGGTGTGTATGTTCAGTATTTGTTCATTCAGTGAGCATGGTAGCACCACACTTTTTGTTGGCTTTGACCTCAATGCTTGTCCGTCAGAGATTAAACATTTCCAAAGTAGAGGAGAGTTGAAGTGGGTGTCACTCCTATTGAAGAGATAGTTTGGGATTTTGGCAATGAAGCCCTTTATCTACTATCCCATAGTCAAATGAACTCATGGATACCATTGTTGTGTCTCTGTGTCCAGTATGAAGGAAGTTAAGAGGTAGTTTTGCGAGCCAATGCTAATTAGCATTTGCACAATGACTGGAAGTCTATGAGAACAGCTAGCATGTTACAAGTACCTCTGACTCTTGGGAGGTAGATAAAAGGCTCCATTGCCAAAATCCCGAAGTATCCCTTTAATGGTGGCACTATAATAGAAGTCTCACTCACTGATTTATCAGAGTCTTGAAGTGGTTTTATATATATCCTGGCTGGTGAATAGAGCGACTGAAATAGTTCCACTCTAACAGAGGCCCGCCACCAATGTGTTGTTCATTCCCTGTATTCTAGGACCAGGTGCATTGTGGTCTGTGTATATATCTGTGTGTGTGGAGCTGAAAAGTGAGAAGGGGTGTGTGCTATTCTGGGAGGCGAGGTTAGCACACCAGCTGTAGAGGGAAAGCTATTAGGTCAGTGTTCCATCCTTGTGAGCCTCCCCTCTCCTCACCCCTTCCTCACCTCGCACCCCTCACTCTAACCCCCCACTGATGGGAAAGGCATCCAGGAAAGCATCCATAAATATGAAATGAAGTCGTCTTACCGAAGAAACATCACAAACACACACAAGATGCAGCCCATACCAGTAAACAACAGATGAACAACACGTCCAGGTTCAGCTTTCAGTAAGCAATCCTGCAATGATGCTATGTACTCCGTCAGGTGAGAAGTTTCCTTTGTAGTTGATCCTGTCTCTTTGGAAGGGGTGAGGAAAGGGGAGAGTCTCTCCATCGTCTCCAGTGGTCCCAGACCTCCTCTTTTATCCCTGTCCATTCATCCTTCCTCCCCGTCTCCCTCTTTCATACCTCAGACTCCTCACACCTGTCTGTCATCCTAACTCTCCCACACAAATCTTTCTCCCAGTCACACTCAATCGCACATAGACAAGTGTCTTCCCACTTCTATTCACTGCTTATTATCCTGTTATTACCTATAGGATCATGTATGCCGTATTTGACGGTGGCGGATTAAGGTGATGCAGGTAGCCTTGTGGTTAGAGCGTTGGGCCAGAACCAAAGGTTGCTGGATCGAATCCCTGAGCTGACAAGGTACAAATCTGTCGTTCTGCCCCTGAACAAGGCAGTTAACCCACTGTTCCCCCCGTAGGCCCTAGTTGTAAATAAGAAATTCTTAACTGACTTTCCTAGTTAAATAAAGGTTAAAAAAAAATTGTGTTAGTGAAATTGTACAAGTAATTCAACCCCGCTCATCAACTGTATTGCCTAATACATGCACATTTTCTAGTGTCTGTCTCTAGAACTCTACGTGTCCCTGGAGAGCAGGGGTGTACTAGTGTTTCTGGTGATATGACCTACACGTTGATAACTGAATGTTGGCCTGTAGAGATTTGCTAAACTGGCTGAGGTGAGACAGGGAGTGTCAGTAAGCCCAGTAAAGGAGCCTCACAAAGGGATTGTAATGGCTTTACTGCTGGCCTTGGCCATCTGTCCTCCAGGGGCCAGTCTGGAAGTCAGCACAATGCAGCCCTTGGCTAATGCTAATACAACACTGACGTATGCTAATGATGACACAGGCCAGCGCTGACGCACGCCCTTGTTGACATATGCTAATGACCATGTAGGAATATGATAACATAAACCATAGGCTAACACTTTATGCTAATTCATATTAATAGGTAAACATTGTGGCTAACACCTTCAGTTCTCTGGTCATGTGACCAAGGAGATTTCTCCAGACAAAGGTTAGAGGAGTCTAAATGTCCTCCATAGCTGAGGACACTTTTAATGGTCACACAGTGAATTCTTCCCTCTCTCTCTCTCTCTCTCTCTCTCTCTCTCTCTCTCTCTCTCTCTCTCTCTCTCTCTCCCCCTCCTTCTCCCCTTTCCCTCCTTCTCTCTCTCCACTGTGTAGTGATTTCCTCCATCTCTCTATACCATCATGTCCTGTGTGTAGTAGTGTGATCTGTGGTCAGGCCAGTTAGCTAGGCAGTAGGCAGAGCTGTCTATCTGTAGGCTGTGTTAAGCCTGTTAGTTTAATCCATCCAGACAGCTCCTCCAGGCTACACTGAGCAATGCTCCACGCTTTAACACTAATAACATTTATGCCAAAAAAGCAGTGATAATGGCCAGATGCTGAAGTCGACGCGGACTGGAATTCAATGGAAAAAAATGATTTGTTTGTTAGGTTTCACGTAGGCTACTCTGTCCTTACAGCATAGTCTAGCAAGGAGCTCATTAGATCAACGTCAGGGATACTGTCACCATCATTACCCCCATCGATCACTGTTGACCTGTCAAGTGTTTTAAGTTAAAGATCAGAGGTTAAAAGTTGTAACTGACCCACCTGATCATGATGGATACCCAGCCTCAGAGAGGAGTGGGCGATAGGTGGGGCTGCTGTTGCTGGGAGCCTGTTGCCACGGTAGCACCGTAAGTCCCCCAAACCCCCCAACCAGTCTCAAAACGAGCAGTTGATCACTGAGGACTGTGCGCCCCATTTCACACAAACCTTGACCCTTGACCCGGTCTCCCATATGCTCCCTCTCTCGTTGGGCTCAGCAGCAGCAGACGTGGGAGAATGGGGTGTAGTGGGTGAAGGACGAAGGAAAGGAAAGGAAAAGGATACCTAGTCAGTTGCACAACTGAAAGCATTCAACCAAAATGTCTTCATTCAATCAACAACATTTATTTATAAAGCCCTTTTTACATCAGCCGATGTCACAAAGTACTGTACAGCAACCCAGCCTAAAACCCCAAACAGCAAGCAATGCAGGTGTAGAAGCCGTCCCAGTTGGGTTCTACATTTAAGTTGTTGTTTTGGTAAGGCCAGCTAGGGGCTTAACGTTATTTATACTTGTGGCCTAGGAGCCATGTTTAGGTAGTGGTGTTCAGTGTTCGTTGGCTATTGGAGAAATCACATTTATGTGGCTATAAGATTCTAGCAGATTCTCTTACAGCTTTTGTAGATTGATTGTTCTGAAGCGACATTGTGTTGCTGTTTTTCTGTCACGTTTTCTTCCACTTTGTATTTTTCTTCTATAATGACTCACAGTCCACAATAGGCACTAGGTAAAAATATGAATGGTGATTGGGAGGTAATGTCTGTTTTGTCCTTGGTTATTTTTGAAGTGCCACCTTTTGTCAGTAACAGACCATGTTTACTGTTTAATACCTCTGAGGTTTGGTGTTCCATGCAACGCAGCTCTTTGTATGAACGGGCCTGTGTTCATCCTGTGGTAAAATCAATGTTGTTACATCTATGGAAGTCAAACAACATACAGTACCAGTCAAAAGTTTGGACACACTTACCCATTCAAGGGTTTTTCTTTATCTTTACTGTTTTCTACATTCTACAGAATTCCTTAAAATCAAATGCCAACCGCATTATCTACCAAGAGAATTCTCCTCGATTATAATCACAGCCGTGTACATCCCCCCTCAAGCTGACACATCGACAGCACTGAAATAAATTCATTGGACTCTATGTAAACTGGAAACCACATATCCTGAGGCTGCATTTATTGTGGCTGGGGATTTTAACAAGGATAATCTGAAAACAAGGCTCCCTAAATTTTATCAGCATATCGAATGTGCCACCCGGGCTGGTAAAATCCTGGATCATTGTTATTCTAATTTCCGTGATGCATACAAGGCTATTCTCCACCATCCTTTCGGCAAGTCTGACCATGACTCCATTTTGTTGCTCCCAGCCTACAGACAGAAACTAAAACAGGAAACGCCCGTTCTCAGGTCTGTTCAATGCTGGTCCGACCAATCTGATTCCACGCTGCAAGATTGCTTCGAGCACGTGGACTGGGATATGTTTAGGATAGAATCAGACAACAACATTGATGTATACGCTGATTCGGTGAGCGAGTTTATTAGCAAGTGCATCAGTGATTTTTGTACCTATAGCAACTATTAAAACCTTCCCCAACCAGAAACCGTGGATTGATGGCAGCATTCGAGCAAAACTGAAAGCGCAAACCACTGTTTTTAACCAGGGTAAGGCTACCGGAAACATGACTGAATACAAACAGTGTAGCTATTCCCTCCGCAAGGCAATCAAACAAGCTAAGCGTCAATATAGAGACAAAGTAGAGTCACAATTCAACGGCTCAGACACGAGAGGAATGTGGCAGGGTCTACAGCCAATCACCGACTACAAAAAGAAAACCAGCCCTGTCGCGGACCACGACGTCCTGCTCCCAGACAAATTAAACAACTTCTTTGCTCGCTTTGAGGACAATACAGTGCCACCGATACGGCCCGCTACCAAAACCTGCGGGCTCACCTTCACCGCAGCCAACGTGAGTAAAACATTTAAATGTGTTAACCCTGTCAAGGCTGCCGGCCCAGATGGCATCCCTGGCCGTGTCCTCAGAGCATGCGCAGACCAGCTGGCTGGTGTGTTTACGGACATATTCAATCAGTCCCTATCCCAGTCTGCTGTTCCCACATGCTTCAAGAGGGCCACCATTGTTCCTGTTCCCAAGTAAGCTAAGGCAAATCAAAACATATTTTAGATTCTTCAAAGTAGCCACCCTTCGCCTTGATGACAGCTTTGAAAACTCTTGGCATTATCTCAACCAGATTAATGAGGTAGTCACCTGGAATGCATTTCAATTAACAGGTGTGCCTTGTTAAAAGTTACTTTGTGGAATTTCTTTACTTCTTATTGCGTTTGAGCCAATCAGTTGTTTTGCCAATGTAGGGGTGGTATACAGAAGATAGCCCTATTTGGTAAAAGACCAAGTCCATATTATGGCAATAACAGCTTAATTTTACAAAAACAACATTACTTTAAGACATGAAGGTCAGTCAATCTGGAAAATTTCAAGAACTTTGAAAGCTTCTTCAAGTGCAGTCGCAAAAACCATCAAGCGCTCTGATGAAACTGTCTCTCTTGAGGACCGCCACAGGAAAGGAAGACCCAGAGTTACCTCTGCTGAAGAGGATAAGTTCATTAGAGTTACCAGCCTCAGAAATTTCAGCCCAAATAAATGCTACACAGAGTTCAAGTAACAGACACATCTCAACATCAACTGTTCAGAGGAGACTGTGTGAATCAGGCCTTCATGGTCGTTTTGCTGCAAAGAAACCACTACTAAAGGACACCAAATAATAAGAAGAGACTTGCTTGGGCCGAAAAACACAAGCAATGGATATTAGACCGGTGGAAATCTGTCCTTTGATCTGTCCAAATTTGAGATTTTTGGTTCCAACCGCTGTGTCTTTGTGAGACGCAGAGTAGGTGAAAGGATGATCTCCGCCTGTTTGTTTCCCACCGTGAAGCATGGAGGAGTAGGTGTGATGGTGCTTTGCTGTTGACACTGTGATTTATTTAGAATTCAAAGCACACGTAACCAGCATGGCTACCACAGCATTTTGCAGCGATACGCCACACCATCCCATCTGGATTGCTCTTAGTGGGACTATCATCTGTTTTTCAACAGGACAATGACCCAAAACACACCTCCAGGCTGTGTAAGGGCTATCTGACCAAGGAGAGTGATTGAGTGGTGCATCAGATGACCTGGCCTCCACAATCCCCCGACCTCAAACCAATTGAGATGGTGTAAGGACATTTTAATGTTGTGCTATTCTTATAACTAATAATATTCTTAACTCATTTCTGTGTTCTCTTCATGTGCTGTTCTATAAACCAATTTCTGTGTTCATGCAAGTGGTTGACTGTACAAATCACACCTATCAGTAGCTGCAATTTGGCAGTACGCCCAGACGTTGTTTTAAGAGCAAACAACTGTGTTTTGAGAACAAACGAAAGATATCTCAGTTTCAAGGTCTCAGCTTAGAGAGAGAGAAGCTTCATGAGGTGTTGGTCTGTCACATGTTATGAAACCGTATTGGTCGGTCACATGAATTGAACAGAACTGTAATGATTAATTAATTATGCTAAATCATGCAAATATAACTTGTCTGTGTATAGCCGTATATAAGACAACTGTTGGGACTGCCCCGGCAGAGTTTTCTGACAAACGTGTACTATGGTGCATTGAGTTGGTTGGAACCTCTCCAGCGCGCTGACAAATAAACAATGATTCATTTAAGATTGACTTTGAGTGTCCCTGTGTAAAGATTTCCACGACAATGGTTTGGGATGAGTTGGACCGCAGAGTGAAGGAAAAGCAGCCAACAGTATGTGGGAACTCCTTCAAGACTGTTGGAAAAGCATTCCTCGGCTACCTGGGGTGGCAGGTAGCCTACTGGTTAGAGCGTTGAACCAGTAACCGAAAGGTTGCTAGATCAAATCCCCGAGCTGACTAGGTAAAAATCTGTTGTTCTGCCCCTGAACATGGCAGTTAACCCACTGTTCCAAGGCCATCATTATAAATACGAATTTGTTCTTAACTGACTTGCCTAGTTAAATAAAGGTTAAATAAAAAAAAGCTGGTTGAGAGAATGCCAAGAGTGTGCAAAGCTGTCATCAAGGCAAAGGGTGGCTATTTGAAGAAATGTGTTTTAACACTTTTTTGGTTACACATTGATTCCATATGTGTTATTTCAAAGTTTTGATGTCTTTACTATTCTTCTATGGAAATGTCACTTTCTGATTCCATCTCTGTTTCCATCAGTTATTATTATGCAGCTTTCTATGTGGAAACAGTACTGGCAGAGAAGCCTATTGACTAGAAACAAATTATTTGTCATAATAGAAGTGAGAGCCAAAGGTATGTGCTGACAATCACTGTAACCAAATATTGTAGCTCTACAGTTTTAGGTAAAGAGAGCAGAGACTAGTGGAATAACTATACATCATTAAGGTAGCCTCCATAATCCTCATTTGACATTCAAATGACTGGAGTGTTGTATGATACTCTTCTCTTGTTGGACAAAACATGGATGTACTTAAAAGCCACTATGGCTGTCATTTTTCTAGGAATATGTCCCTTTTGGAAGGGATTGGAGCTGGATTTGAATATACACTGTAGAATGCCATTGTTATATTGTCAATTTCAAGAGCACTTGAAGACTTCCTGTGGTTTTCTACAATGAGTCAGTCTGTACACTCTTTTCAACTATGAGAATCCTGAATGTATATTGCATACAAGTCATTGTCAGTTTAGCCACAATATATGACAATCAGCGGTAGCCAATCCTAGCCTGACTCATCATGCTAAATTCTTCCTCTGTTCTGTCGTTCGCGACAGACTTTAGTCTGAATCTGACATATTTAAAGTTGTTTGGGTGACGTGGTTTGTGGTGAAAACAGTGGTCAACGATTGGATCGTCTATAACCAATCAAAGTATAAAATCCAATTATGTACTTCGAAAGCGCTGCTTCACCCCGTGTGTTCTGTCTCTGGCCCAACCCATTGGTTTCTGGGACCAATCAGATGGCCCGAATGTGTTTGTATTCGGTGAAGGGTTGAGGAGTATGGTAATATCCAGACTATGGTAATATCCAAAAACAAACGTCAGTGAGCGTGACATAGCGTTTGAACAGAGAAAGGAGTCTGGGTAGCCAGGCAAAGCCTACCCGGTACATGTAGGCTCCCGAGTGGCGCAGCGGTCTAAGGCACTGCGTCGTAGTGCTAGAGGCGTCACTACAGACCCTGGTTCGATCCCAGGCTGTATCACAACTGGTCATGATCGGGAGTACCATAGGGCAGTGCACAATTGGCCCAGCGTCGTCCGGTTTAGTGGAATGTTTGGCCAAGGTAGGCCGTCATTGTAAATAAGAATTTGTTCTTAACTGACTTCCCTAGTTAAATAAAATAAAAAAATTACGTAACATAATGGTTTTCCATTCCCATAGAATGTATTGTGTGTGTCGTCATCAAGGTCAGTTACCAGGTATAGTATAAAGTATTCCATGGACTCTCTCTCTGACTTCCTCCTATTGGCGGACTTCTCTATCCCAACAATAGAACCACAACATGTATTCAAGGCTCATTATACAACTCATTTAGTAAACAACACAATTTATACAATTTACTCTTGTCCATTATGCTGGTTTCACACAATTTATATTCCTCTCTCCATCCCTTTCTCGCCTCCCCCCCCCAGTGTCTCTGTCAATACAGAGAGACTGGAATACAGAGAAACTGGGGGGGAGGCGAGTGTTGTTGGTGTGTCTCTGGAGAATGGATAGTGGTTATACCCAGTGGTGAAATAGTACAGCCAGGGCTCTGCGGTCTGTGTGCTATGTCCTGTTTGTTTGGTCTCTGCCCTGGAGGAGGCTGACCCAGAGAGGGCACTGTCAGTGTAACTGAAAGACATTTCAAGGAGACCAGGTTTCTGTTGAAATGGCTGACTGGGATTGAGAAAAAGGGCAAGGGATAAAGAGTGGGAGAGAGGCAATATAGAGAAATAATGAGAGGGAGAGGGATGGAGATAAATAGATATGCCATAGGGAGAAAGAATGAGAGGGTTACGGTGAGGGAAGGTGGGGACTCAGGGAGACAGGAAAGAGAAAGTCATCTCTTGGGAGAATCAAATGAGGAAGAACCGAGAAGAGGGGGTGAGAGAATTTATGAAGGGCAAGAGAGGGATCGAAATGTAGAAGAAGAAGAAAGATGCTTCTGGATGAAAGCGAGGGGAATGTCCCTCTCAGATGAAGAGCTGTGTGTGATTTAATGCACGCTGGTTCATTTCCATCAATCACAGGATGATAATAATACTACACCGCCCGCGTCCCTAGCAACACGGGTCACACCGCCAGCAGAACGGCACCCGGCCTCCTCCTCATAATAACGTTGTGCTGTTATTCAGGGGCACCGGCTGTAAATCTCCTTACGTAACTAACACCCGATAGCCATCACCACGGCAGCCATCCAGGGCCGTTTCCCATGATAGGTTACAGCCCAGGGTAGTGGTAGGCTACAGGGGTGCTGATGGTGCCTTGCAAGAGGGCCATCACCATAGCGAGGTGGTGTCCAGTCCAGGCCATGCAGGGATTATTCATGTTGCGTAAATCAACATTTAAGAGCTGAAATGTATTTCTTACATAATTTCTGTGTGCCAGCCAGACAAGTTGATGAATGAGAAGAGAAGCATGTTTTTATAGAGATTGCTAGAGTGTGTTATGATCACAGACATGCAATATCTGTGGGCTTAGTGTGGCAGATGTGGTTTTAGAGCCCTTTTCTCATCTGTGAATCTGTCCAACAAGCGTTTTTATGTAATGTGTTAAAAAGGAAAATGCTATTGCAACCTCTTTGCAATAAGGAATTGAGACCAAAAGCTCAAGAGAAGTTTCTAGTGTTTTTAATACCAAGGATACAGTCAGCTGAGTGCATCCATTTAGAAAGCTCACAACACATCTTATACTCTCCCTCTTGTAGGTGTCACCTCCCTCTTGTAGGTGTCACCTCCCCAGCTATACAGTTAATGACCCCAATGAGTTTCTCTCCTTTACCCTGTGGAATGTCCATGGTCCTCTCTTTGTTTAGCCAGATGTCAGAATCACACCCCGTCCATCTTCTGTCCTGGGCCTGACCCTGCTCTCTGATCCTAGGCAATTTCCTCTTATCTGATTAGGTCAACCTTTCTAAATTAGTATACACACAGTTTCATGGCCTAAACTCCATTCATACTCACAGAAATCATTGACTAAACAGGATACAAACAAACTAAAGTTTAACTTGAAAAATGTTACATTTTATTAGAATCCATTGAATTTTATTATCGGTTTCAATGTACTTAGGTGATGGACGTTTAGATACATTTGAGAGAATTTGTGAATATTTGAAGAGCTCCAGTGTAGTAAAGTTGATTCAACGACTTGATAGAGGCTAAAGCCAAGTCACATTGGCTGTCCAGTCCAGAAGTCCAGTAGGAAAACAACAACCTTCAAGGAACAAGCAGGCCCTCGGAACATTCCAGAACATCTAGTCGCCATGACAACCCCAGAATATGAATCTAATTGGTTCACAGCATGGTCAGTCTGCAAGGGATTAGATGGAAGGCATTTTCTGTTGTGGCTGCTGGGAAGCGATCTTTCAACATGATGTGTGCCTTCAACAGAGTGTGGGTGTGTGTGTGTTTGTCTGTCTGGTGATGCTTAGCTGGCCGGTCATGTCGACTTTGTTCTTTGACCGAGCTCCAGCTCATCCAGCAACCTGTGCCCAGTGATAAACCTGCTGGGTAAACAATATGTGATCGCAATCAGATAGGACACATTGATCTCTCTCTGTTTCTCTTTCCCTCTGTCTGTCTCGCTCTCTGTGTCTTGCACAGGACATGAACACACACAGTCCCCAGGCTGTCCTTACAAGTCTCATGTTGACAGCCTCTGCTGCTCTCTCTAAGGGCTCCTCAGTGGCCTACAGATACACCGCCATGATAAAGACATGTAATAAGTAGCTCCGGGGGTGGTGTCACGGCAGTCATAAAGCCTGATAGACTGTGGGTAATCATTGGCTAGGACTGTCTCTTCGCCGTCACACGCTGATGATTCATACAGAGCGGCGGTTATGGAAAAGGATGGAGCAGAGCGGGACAATGGGCTGGCAATGCAGGACTAGTGCTAACAGAGAACCCTGTCTGTTCTAGCCATTCTGTTTCTATGTAAAAACATACATTATACCTCTGCTGTCTGATCCATGGAAATATAATTAATGATCTGCTGACAGTAGTGATGTGGTGGATTGTCTTTGTGTAGGCTACCTGTACAATGAAGTGGCAAGCACGGAGCATTCCAAATTTGTGAGTGTCTATAATGACTGAAAGACAATCAAATGGTCTCTTTTTTATTGGTGTCTATTGTCTGATGATGAGGATAAATAGTAGGACTGTTGGTGTTTAGTGAAAAGGCTCAGACGGATGATCTGTTCAGTGTCTCCCTCCCTCCCCCCATCTCTCTCCCTCCCCCATCTCTCTCTCTCTCCTTCCCCCATCTCTCTCTCTCTCCCTCCCCCATCTCTCTCTCTCTCCTCCCCCATCTCTCTCTCTCTCTCCCTCCCTCATCTCTCTCTCTCTCCTTCCCTCCCTCATCTCGCTCTCTCCTTCCCTCCCTCATCTCGCTCTCTCCTTCCCTCCCTCATCTCGCTCTCTCCTTCCTCTCCCTCATCTCGCTCTCTCCTTCCCTCTCCCTTCCCAGCTCTCTCCTCCTTCCTTCCCTCCCTCCCTCCCTCCCCTCCTCCTTCCCTCCCTCCCTCCCTCTCCTTCCCTCCCTCCTCCCCCCTCTCTATCCTTCCTTCCCTCCCTCCCTCCCCCTCTCTCTCTCCCCTCCCCTCCCTCCTCTCTCTATCCCTCCCCATCCCTCCCTCCCTCCCTCCCCCATCTCTCTCTCTCCCTCCCTCCCCATCTCTCTCTCCTCTCTCTCCCCTCCCTCTCCCCATCTCTCTCTCCCCTCCCTCCCTCCCTCCCCCATCTCTCTCTCCCTCCCCCATCTCTCTCCTCCCCCCCATCTCTCCTCCCCCACCATCTCTCTCTCTCTCTCTCTCTCTCTCTCTCTCTCTCTCTCCCCATCTCTCTCTCTCTCTCTCTCCATCTCTCTCTCCCTCCCTCCCCATCTCTCTCTCTCTCTCTCTCTCTCTCTCTCCCTCCCTCCCCCCATCTCTCTCCCTCCCCCCATCTCTCTCTCCCTCCCTCCCCCCATCTCTCTCTCCCT
Source organism: Brachymystax lenok tsinlingensis (assembly GCA_030435695.1). Taxonomy (NCBI): domain Eukaryota; kingdom Metazoa; phylum Chordata; class Actinopteri; order Salmoniformes; family Salmonidae; genus Brachymystax; species Brachymystax lenok. The sequence goes on from CM059783.1 coordinate 7,982,852, forward strand.
CCCCCACCCACCATCTCTCTCTCTCCCTCCCCACCCACCATCTCTCTCTCTCCTCCCCCCACCATCTCTCTCTCTCTCCCTCCCCCCACCATCTCTCTCTCTCTCCCTCCCCCCACCATCTCTCTCTCTCTCCCTCCCCACCATCTCTCTCTCTCTCCTCCCCACCATCTCTCTCTCTCTCCTCCCCCCACCATCTCTTCCTCCCCCCTCCCTCCCCCCATCTCTCCCTCCCCCCTCTCTCTCGCTCTCCCTCCCCCCTCCCTCATCTCTCTCCCTCCCTCATCTCGCTCTGGGGAGGGAGAGATGGGGAGAGAGGGAGGGAGAGATGGGGGAGGGAGGGAGAAATGGGGAGGAAGGAAGAGAGGGAGAGAGAGATGGGGAGGGAGGGAAGGAGAGAGAGATGGGGAGATGGAAAGCGAGAGAATGAGGCGGGTAGAGTGCACAAGAGGGCAAGGGCAGAGCATGAGATTAAAAGAGCATCTAGGCTTGTGATGAAAAATAACATTGAGGAATAGCGTTTTGATTTTGTCTTCGTGTAAGCCCCAGTCTTGGTTTGATATATACTGTAGTAAATAGTCAGTAGCAGTGTCTGGCAGCACAGATTAACCTCAGTCACTGGGTTCTATTTTTACTCACATTGGTCTTGTCTCAAATGGCACCCTTTTCCCTAAATATTGCATGACTTTTGGCCAGGGCCCATATGACTTTGGTCAAAAGTAGTGCACTTTATTGGAAGTAGAGTGCCATTTGGGATGTATACATTCACACTGCTGGAGGACTGTGATTGTATGCTGCTAAAGCTCTTTTCTGTAAAACGCACTCAGTCGAGATTGTGAATGAACAGTAGTAGCTACTTTATATGTGGATGGGCGTAATCTCCTTCCAGCTGTTAAACATTTATCAGGGCACACACCAATGTCATTGTGTTTTCCTGGATGAAACACAAAGCGTAAATCTCTGTTCTCTGAAAGCCTAATTTCCCCACCAGGGAAATAAGCTGTTTTGTTGTACCTAACTCTGCTCTTCTTTGCTTAATTTGTGTCCGTCTGTTGGCCGCACTGAACGAGCTTGTTACAAAAGGCACTTTGCGTTAGATACCCTGGCTGCATCTGTGATGATAAAGACCGTAAATGTCAGACTGACTACCTAGAAGCAATCTGTCCATGTTCTCTGTAGTGTTAGGTTCTAATTTTCAGAGGAAATAACACACAGACACTAGACTAGAGAATTCTTCCCAAAGGGTCGATACAGCTGTAATTCGGACACAGACATGGCTTCCCCCGTGGTAGTATTCGTACCCCACTTTGAGTGGAGTCTCCTCCTCATCGCTAAACATTGCATCATTCTTGCTAAGCAAGGAGCTAAGTGAAATGAGCCTTCATCGGTTTCTCCCATTATCAGTACGGCTACATGCGATCGTGTTCCCTGCACTCAACACATTCCAAGCTTAGTTGCACCCACTATATACCTTCCTCCTACAACCCTTAACTTCTGGTCTAGACCCTCTAAACCTCAGCACTCTATCAGTGACATTAATAAGTATATTTCATATTTTCAAAACCCAACATTAGTCAAACTATTTTATGTGCTTTTCAGTTTCTTTGTGATGGCCTTGTTTTAATGTTTTACATGCTGTAGGTTACATGAAGATGAATGTTACAGTAGATCATAGCAACGGGCTGTACTGAACTATTCAGAGTGAATGTAGATGATTCCCATAGGTTAGGGTTAGGGGTGGTACTGTCTGTTATTCTTTGATAGTATTCATTCTAGTGCCTGTGTAACATGGATCAAGTCAACCCTCGACCCTCAATGGATCAGCAACACTAACCACTACACCAAATTACTTTCCACCCAGTTCAGGAGCAACCGTTCTCTTCATGGAAGCCTTGTTGTAGGGTGCATCTTTTGACCAATGGGTAAAATTTGTGTAGATAATCCTCTAAGAAAACCAATGGTCCAAACTTTGTCTCCTATTATAATCCATTCAAAAGTTATTGGAGTTGTTACTCTTGTAGGATGGCCAGTAGTGCTGAGCGATTAACCAACATACCATTTTTCTGGGGGGGGGTTATTAAACAACCATTTGACCGACGTCGGTTCAATTACATGAATTCCATTTAGTTCAGGTTTTTCTGAGCCCAAAGCGTTTTTTCTCTAGAGAGAAATCAAATAATTCACGAGAGAGGGGGACGCTGAGCTGAAGGGAGTTGGAGTTTTAATTTAAGCAAATATATTCAGTCAAGTTCAGTGCAGAAACATGGTAATTAACTACTATGACCATAATCCATTGCGCCTGTTTTTTCTGGCTCTGACAGAGATGGATACACTTGTACACCTGCTACATTAGGTTAAATACACACAGACCGCGTAGACCGCATGAGAGAGGAAAATTACACAACACAACGACGAGAGAGAGGGATAGAGACAGTTCGTGAAAGTATGCCTTAGATACTTTGAAAAACGAGTCAAATGATGGTCGGGCAGCTCTGCAGCATGCTTAGGCAGGCTAGCCCAGCTAAATATGATGACTAAAGACAGTAAAGTATGGGGAGCAGAGAGAACGTTGTCTGGCTGGCTGCCTGCTGCTGCCTGAGCAGAGATGAGATGATGATGGAATAAAAAAGAATCAAGTCATTAAATAAAAAGTATTTTATTAGTTCATGGTAATTTCCTATTTTTCGATTGCTGTCTACCCGATGTGGACCTGACAGAGACGATGGAATATTTTCAATGTTTTGGCAATTGAATGTTCACAATTTTTAGCATTGGAATTTCCATTGATCATTTCATTATTTAATAATGCATTTAATGTTTAAAAAAGTTATCAAAACAGAAATCCAAAACCGTGCTTTAAAAAAAATGATCGAACCAAAACTGAATAGACCTCAAAAAGCACTAATCAATGGAGGCTAGATGAAAAAAAGTGGTAAAGAATTCTGAAAATTGCATTCTGTCAGCTAGGCTACCTGACAGGCACAGTTTCCCATTGAACTTGCCATCTTTCTTCTCGTATCCGCAGGACATATAACAATATAGAGGGAAGACAGAGCCATGACATGTAGTATTTTCAAATTTTAGTTTACCCGTTTCATATTCTTTCGCAAGATTTTTCACAAAAGCTACCGTATCTCAGTGAAATTATTTTGATTTTTTTATTTGAAATGTCAACGGAGCACTGAGCGTATACCAAATCGTTTAATTTTCAAAGCCTTTTACATATAATTCAGCTCGTCATTCTAATTTTGCTTTTTGCGACACGTGGACAAACTTTGAAGACGACGACCACAAAATGTAAAATCCTCAAAAGTTGTTAACATGAAACCTGCAACAGAGCTCGGTGCTTTTTATCAGATGTATTAGGTTACAGAATAATCATATTTGTCTTGGTAAAATAAATGTTTTAACATTATTTAATCTCTTTTCTCATCTCTTTTCTCTTTTTTTCTCTCTCAGCTTTCCTTCACATCTTATACATATGTAGTCAAGTTGTACAGTGGATGTTATCTTTTCATCACCAAAGCGCGTTTTCACAACCTATTTGTTAGGCTATGGTCTGACATGTAGAGAGTGAAAGCACGAAGCTTGTAATGGAGACAGATGGACTGTTGTATGACATCTGATGGGGCCTTGGTGAATGCAGAGCTCCACGCCATGGTGATTGATGAAAGGTGTCAGTGGCGTTATGATGGGGGAAATACAGCTGTATTATCTACAGCTCTATCTGGTGTGAAGGATGGTGATGGTGGCTTGTTGTGCTGGCTTGTGGAGAATGATGTGCTGAATTACAACTGGTTCTGATTTCTGAAATCCTTGAAGTTCATCTATCCATCCACCATTATTTAATCTCTTTTCTCTTTTTTCTCTCTCAGCTTTCCTTCACATCTTATACATACAGTGGGGCAAAAAAGTATTTAGTCAGCCACCAATTGTGCAAGTTCAATCACTTAAAAAGATGAGAGAGGCCTGTAATTTTCATCATAGGTGCACTTCAACTATGACAGACAAAATGAGGAAAGAAAATACAGAAAATCACATTGTAGGATTTTTAATGAATTTATTTGCAAATTATGGTGGAAAATAAGTATTTGGTCACATACAAACAAGCAAGATTTCTGACTCTCACAGACCTGTAACTTCTTCTTTAAGAGGCTCCTCTGTCCTCCACTCGTTACCTGTATTAATGGCACCTGTTTGAACTTGTTATCAGTATAAAAGACACCTGTCCACAACCTCAAACAGTCACACTCCAAACTCCACTATGGCCAAGACCAAAGAGCTGTCAAAGGACACCAGAAAAAATTGTAGACCTGCACCAGGTTGGGAAGACTGAATCTGCAATAGGTAAGCAGCTTGGTTTGAAGAAATCAACTGTGGGAGCAATTATTAGGAAATGGAAGACATACAAGACCACTGATAATCTTCCTCAATCTGGGGCTCCACGCAAGATCTCACCCGTGGGGTCAAAATGATCACAAGAACGGTGAGCAAAAATCCCAGAACCACACGGGGGACCTAGTGAATGACCTGCAGAGAGCTGGGACCAAAGTAACAAAGCCTACCATCAGTAACACACTCGCCGCCAGGGACTCAAATCCTGCAGTGCCAGACGTGTCCCCCTGCTTAAGCCAGTACATGTTCAGGCCCATCTAAAGTTTGCTAGAGAGCATTTGGATGATCCAGATGAGGATTGGGAGAATGTCAGATGAAACCAAAATATAACTTTTTGGTAAAAACTCAACTCGTCGTGTTTGGAGGACAAAGAATGCTGAGTTGCATCCAAAGAACACCATACCTACTGTGAAGCATGGGGGTGGAAACATCATGCTTTGGGGCTGTTTTTCTGCAAAGGGACCAGGACGACTGATCCGTGTAAAGGAAAGAATGAATGGGGCCATGTATCGTGAGATTTTGAGTGAAAACCTCCTTCCATCAGCAAGGGCATTGAAGATGAAACGTGGCTGGCTCTTTTAGCATGACAATGATCCCAAACACACCGCCCGGGCAACGAAGGAGTGGCTTCGTAAGACGCATTTCAAGGTCCTGGAGTGGCCTAGCCAGTCTCCAGATCTCAACCCCATAGAAAATCTTTGGAGGGAGTTGAAAGTCCGTGTTGCCCAGCGACAGCCCCAAAACATCACTGCTCTAGAGGAGATCTGCATGGAGGAATGGGCCAAAATACCAGCAACAGTGTGTGAAAACCTTGTGAAGACTTACAGAAAACGTTTGACCTCTGTCATTGCCAACAAAGGGTATATAACAAAGTATTGAGATAAACTTTTGTTATTGACCAAATACTTATTTTCCACCATAATTTGCAAATAAATAAATAAAAAAATCCTACAATGTGATTTTCTGGATTTCTTTTTTCTCATTTCGTCTGTCATAGTTGAAGTGTACCTATGATGAAAATTACAGGCCTCTCTCATCTTTTTAAGTTGGAGAACTTGCACAATTGGTGGCTGACTAAATACTTTTTTGCCCCACTGTATGTAGTCAAGTTGTACGGTGGATGTTGTCTTTATACTCCGCTGTTGAGGCCTCAATCTGTGAGAGCTGCTCTATGTGAAGTGGCATGCTATTTCAGCTTGTTGCAGGATGATGCAATCCGTGCCAACAGATGAACACACAGATTGTTAATTTGCATGTTGCCTTAGAGAGAGAGAGAGACACACACGCACACACAGTTGCTCGGGTGTCGTTAGGGCTCAGTGATCTGTTTCCTCTCTGGCCATCTGTAGCAGTAAGCATCACCAGATAGTTGTGGACTGTTGACATTAAACAATGGATTCTTTGTCTGTTTCTATAAACATTTAGGGGTGAACAAATGATTTACCCTAAGATGGCTCCGGAGAAGAAGAACGACGATTGTGTTTTATTGTTTGTAACTTATTTTTTTTAAACTTATTTTGTACATAATGTTGCCGCTACCGTCTCTTATGACCGAAAATAACTTCTAGTCGTCAGAACTGCGATTACTCACCACGGACTAGCAGAATCCTCTTTTTCCTTTCATGACTCTGACGAGTCCGATGCGAAGGATGCACTGCTTCCTCGGGAACAGGCCCCGATCCCCGTGATCTGTGTGAAGAGGAGGTGGAGAAAGAGGGGCCGAAAGTCGAGCTGCCTTCTGAGAATTCGTAGGCGATCGAATAAACCCTCACTTCCCTCCATTCTGCTAGCAAACGTGCAATCTTTGGAGAATAAAATCGACGAGTTATGCAGAAGATTAAACTACCAATGGGACATTCAAAACTGTAACATCTTATGCTTCACGGAGTTGTGGCTGAACGACGACAATATCAACATACAGCTGGCTGGTTATACAATGTACCGGCAGGATAGAACAGCGGCGTCTGGTAAGACAAGGGGCAGCGGTCTGTATTTTTGTAAACAACAGCTGGTGCATGATATCTAAGGAACTATTGCTCGCCTGAGGTAGAGTATCTCATGATAAGCTATAGACCACACTACCTACCGAGAGAGTTCATCTCTTTCTTTGTAGCTATTTACATACCACCACAGTCAGAGGCTGGCACTAAGACAGCATTGAATGAGCTGTATTCCGCCATTAGCAAAGAAGAAAATGCTCACCCAGAGGCGGTGCTTCTAGTAGCCGGGGACTTTAATGCAGGGAAACTTAAATCCGTTTTACATAATTTCTATCAGCATGTTAAATGTGCAACCAGAGGTAAAAGAACTCTGGACCACCACACACAGAGACGCATACAAAGCTCTCCCTCGCCCTCCATTTGGCAAATCTGACCATAATTCTATCCTCCTGATTCCTGCTTACAAGCAAAATTAAATCAAGAAGCACCAGTGACTAGATCAATAATAAAGTGGTCAGAGGAAGCAGATGCTAAGCTACAGGACTGCTTTGCTAGCACAGACTGGAATATTTTCCAGAATTCCTCCGATGGCATTGAGGAGTACACCACATCAGTCATTGGCTTCATCAATAAGTGCATCAATGACGTCGTCCCCACCATGACCGTACGTACATACCATAAGCCATGGATTACAGGCAGCATCCGCACTGTGCTAAAGGCTAGAGCTGCCGCTTTCAAGGAGCGGGACTCTAACCCGGAAGCTTATAAGACATCCCACTATGCCCTCCAGCAAACCATCAAACAGGCAAAGCGTCAATACAGGACCAAGATCGATTCCTACTACACCGGCTCTGACGCTCGTCGGATGTGGCAGGGCTTGCAAACCATTACAGACTACAAAGGGAAGCACAGCTGAGAGCTGCCCAGTGACGCGAGCCTACCAGATGAGCTAAACTACTTCTATGCTCGCTTCGAGTCAAATAACACTGACATGCAGGAGAGCACCAGCTGTTCTGGAAGACTGTGATCACGCTCTCCACAGCCGATGTGAGTAAGACTTTTAAACAGATCAACATTCACAAGGCTGCAGGGCCAGACGGATTACCAGGACGTGTACTGCGAGCATGTGCTGACCAATTGGCAAGTGCCTTCACTGACATTTTCAACCTCTCCCTGTCCGAGAATGTAATACCAAAATGTTTTAAGCAGACCACCATAGTCCCTGTGCCCAAGAACACTAAGGTAACCTGCCTAAATGACTACCGACCCGTAGCACTCACGTCTGTAGAAGAAGAAGAAGAAGAAGAAGAAGTTTTATTAATATAGCACCTTTCCATAGCTCAAAATCGCTTTACATTGCACATTACAATACATTCAGAACACACACACATACATTGCAGTCACATAGGATACACACTACCCAAAATGCAAGTCAAACAGATATGTTTTCAACTGTAGCCATGAAGTACTTTGAAAGTCTGGTCATGGCTCACATCAACACCATCATCCCAGAAACCCTAGACCCACTCCAGTTTGCATACCGCCCCAACAGAGCCACAGATGATGCAACTGTATATAGTCTTGCTATTGTTATTTCACTGCTGCTCTTTAATACTTGTTACTTTTATCTCTTATTTTTATCCTATTTTTTTTAAGTTGCATTGTTTCACTGTAAGGTCTACACCTGTTGTATTTGGAGCATGTGACTAATACAGTTTGATTCTCTCTCTCTCTCTCTCTCTCTCTCTCTCTCTCTCTCTCTCTCTCTCTCTCTCTCTCTCTCCACTTTTCATTCTTCCATTTGAAGGCCACAGTATGAGGCCTAGGGCTGGAGGGCCTTACGCAACTGTCCCTATTCACCCTCCCTCCTCCATCAAGGGCATTTCAATCACACTCGCTCTCTCCTTTCTCACTCATACCACGTCTACCCTTTTTCAACTCTCTGTAATAAAAGTGACCCTTCTCTCTCTCCTTTGTCGTGAAGTTACCTTAGTATTGTCTGTTGGTTGTCAATCAACTCATGTGTCCACTCCTCTCAACACACAGGTACCCCTCTCTCTGAGGTGGCCATGGGGCTTCTAATGGGGCAACGCAATTAACATGCGTTTATAGGGTTGAAACGGGATGATGTAACCTCACTTCAACCAGGGCCATTAGCCTCTTTACTGAGCGTCAGGATGCGTAACAGGTTGCCATGGTCACCGAAGGCTTTTAAGCGAAACATATTATGTCGTAGGGGTAGATGGGTTGTTCGCTAGACAGACCCCACCCCTTCCACCATTATAGTCCCATTCTCACTCTACCTAGGCCTAATTATATTAAGGTCATTTATGTTGCCTGTCAGTTGTTGGCCTTTTGGAAGCATCGAGGCAGCAACATATTTTACCCTTTATCCACACACAAATTCACGCGCACACAGCCACACACACAAAACACATAGATTTCTCAATGCACAAGTATAGTAATTTTAAGAAATAGTTTCCTTTCTTCAGAACCCTCACCGACACTACGCACAGCTCTTAGAGACACATGGATCAAAGATGGCCACCGCTGGCATTCAAGGTGCCTGTTTGTGTGATCTCAGCCCTTGTTGGGCTGAGAGGGGCTCTTAAAAGTCGTGCTGCATGGACAGCACTGTGGGGAGTAACTAGTCTACAGAAGGCTCCGTAATACTACTGTAATTAGTCTGAGGGCCAACCAAGCCGAAGCCTCATCTGTGGATATCAAAGGAGACTGAGATAGTTTCAGATGTTTAGTTCCTCTCTCTCTTCTATGCTCTCCCCCGCTCTCTGTCGGTCTTCCTCCCCCTCTCTCTTTTTCTCCCCCATCTCCATCTCTAACTGATTACAGTTCCCTCTCCTCGAGTGCAGAGGGCCAATCTGCCTCTGAGGAATTGAAATGTGCTGCAAGTGGCAGTTTTACCACCGTTATATTTTGTCCTTTATTTGAATAAAGTGATCATGAACAATCTACATGTGATTACTAGTGTAGAAATATAGCAATCCTTTACATATGAATCAAAATCTCCCATCTTCCATTATACTGTATTTCCAATTTTTTTGCTAGGCTTTTCGTGCGCAAGATAAAGATAAACTGAAGGGAAGGGAAATGTTTATATGGAATGTGGCTTGCCATTTGTGGCTGGTTATTTTGGGGTTGTGGAAACGTCAGGCAGACTGGCAGAGTTTGCCCCTGGAGGTTTGAGAGCTGGCACTCCATAGTGTACACTACATTGAACTCTACAGCTGTTTTCTCACTCTCTTCTTTATCTCTGTCTTTCTCTTTCACTCACTCTCTTTTGTTCTCCCTACATCTATCCCTCTCTTTGACATTTTCATCCACACACACTCTCATTCTGGTCTCCTTTGCTCTGTGCTCGTCCTCTAAGGCTCTCTCACTCCCTCTTTCTTGTTTTTCACATTCCATCTGCCATTTCTCTTGCTTGCTCTCTGTATTTCTCAGTCTAGCAATTCCACCCTCCAATTCCACCCTTCAGTGTTCTCTCCTCCAGGCAGGCTCTCTCCTTTCTCCTCACTCTGTCTTTCGACAGGAGGCTGGGTCAGTCAGGCTGCACTCTACTGCAGCTGGCTTTTACCCCTGTGGAAATAAGCATTTGGATGAACCGACAAGAACTTTTTATATAACCCTACATGAACCTACTGAACCCAGAAGACTATTCTAGAGGAACACCTGGCCACCTGAATACACTCAGCTTGGCAGACACTGAGTCAGCTCAGACCAGTCACCAGTCATCATCGTCATTGTTTTCATCATCTTGTTATTGCACTGCTACCATGAAAACAGCTGTTAGTACTGCCCTCATTCAATCGCTTAATTATAAGTTGCTCCTGCCCTCAAAACATAATTTGGACAGGTAGCTAATGGCCGTCCTACTACAGTTTTCTCCACAGGTCAGTTTGTTTCCCCCTTTCATCAGGCACCACTTCCAGGATGGGTAGATGTTTTCTGTCTATCTCCTGCTTCATTGTTACTCAGTGCACCACTGACATAAACACAGGACAGCCTGTGTGTTCTCAGACTCCAGTGATGTTGCCCTGCAGAGCTAAACCCCTCCTGGAGTGTCTTACTTTTATTTATATCCCTTTATCACTCCTGAAACAGCCTGTACCGCCCCTTGCACGGTGTTACAGCCGCCAGCACGCACACCCCCTGCACAGCATGCTGGGAAATCCCAGTTGCATATACCTGCCATCTGGGGCAAGATGCAAGAGTCACATTATGCAAAATAGTCTCGTAACTTTGTTTATAAGGGAAGAATCGGTGTCTGAAACTGTCAACTGAAATCTGGCTGAAACTGTGTGTGCCACCACCATGAATTACAGTGGTGTAGCTGTGGAGCTATGGAGTATCAACTTTAAGGTTTCTCTGTTCTGTATCTCCCTTTAAAGTAGGGCTGGAATTGCCAGGGGCCTCACGATACAATATTATCACAATAACTTAGGTGCCAATACGATATGTATTGTGATTTTTGTTTTAAACGTATTGCTCACCATGTCTGCTGCAGAGAGCCTTGTGAAAACAAGTTTTAATCAGTCATGGAAGTAAAAGTGCTGAAAACTAATTGGGAAAGGGGGATACCTATTCAGATGTATAATTGAATGCATTCAACTGGAATGTGTCTTCCGCATTTAACCCAACCCCTCTGAATCAGAAAGGTGGGGGGCTGCCGTAATCAGCATCCACATCTTCAGCGCCCGGGGAATAGTGGGTTAACTGCCTTGCTCAGGAGCAGAACAACATATTTTTATCTCCCTATTTAAAAAGAAGATGGATAACGAGCTAGTTTTAGTGCAGCTACAGCAAACTAGCGCAAAATAATATTGTGACATTTTCAAAACGATATGATATATCGTCAAAAATAATATACAGATTAGTAACTGTATCGATTTTTTTAATTTTTTATTCAATACTTTAAAGCTCCCTCTTTCTCTCCCTTCCCTCCCCTCTCTCTCCTAAACAAGCAGGGCTGATGATGCCGTTGTGTCATGGGGAAAGAATGTTGGACAGGTTCCACTGTGGTGAACCCAGCTTAGCAGGGATAAAAGATCTGTTGCAGAAGCTTTTTCCCCCTCCTAAATCCCACATCACAAACATGTGTGCCATATTTTCCCCTCTGTTTTGTTCAGATCCATCAGTTATTACAGGGTGTGGAAATGCATCTTATGTTGATTAATGGGTTGTTCTTTCCTTTGTTTTGTGATGATTGTTATTCCTATAGTGTAAACAGTGTTTATTAAGCTGCACCTGTACTCACTCCCTTCCTCAGCTACACTTCCACATTTAGCGTAGGGATCAGCAACACCTTCTAATTGACCTGTCATCGGATCACGTTACAGTGAGTCATTAAGCTGGGATAACTCAACCTGGCTCAACGAAGGCACCCCTGGGAGAGGTGGTGCATGTGCCTGAATAAAAATGAGTCATCCACACACCCCCTCCTTTCCCCCTTCCTTTCTTTTCACTCGCTTTCTCACTCTCTCCCTCCTCCCACTAACCCAGGCTCGCATTTCTCTTTCCCTCTGTTTTACCCCTGTCCTCCCTCCCTCCTCTCCTCTCTCCCCCTCATGGAGAGAGGGGACAAGGCAGTGGCTGAGAGAGTGACAGAGTGGTGACAGCACCGTGCCAGTGTTCTGTTCCTGTACTCGGGCCAATAGAGTGCTGAATAGGGCCATCAGAGCCAGGCTACATGACCATTGTGACAAACACACACACACACACACACACACACTGCCACTGACGAACAAGCAAGCAGAAAGCAGATGTACACTCACACCAACGTATTCATGCACACACTGTTCTTCTGTCTTACACTCTCCCACACACACATCCTGCCCTGCACATCAAGACCCCTCATGTAAAGATCATTCATGATAATTAAGAGACTACAAGGTGGCGACCCTGCCCCCTACCTGTTTATTTTGTTGCCAGGAAACAGATGCGGTGCTGCTCTATTGCTGGTGCCACTGTAGCACTGCCAGTCTTGGTTGGGTGGGCCCAGCACTGCGGGTGGTGTGGTTGGAGGTTATGGGGGAAGAGTTGTGTATGTGCATTGTACATGATCGTGTATGAGAAAGTGTGGCTTCATTCGCCTGTATTTGTATCTCTGTATATGTGTGTGTGTACATGTGTGTGTGTGCATTAGTGTGTGTGTGTGTGTGTGTGTGTGTGTGTGTGTGTGTATCCTGACTAGGCCCAGTGCCCAGCCTGAACAGGTGCTGGTCTGGTGCAAACTGGAATGTGTTCAGAAGCCCAATGGGAACAGGGCCAGCACTGCAGGAGGCAGCACAGCTAACTTTTAACACTGAGCTACTGTTCCTAGCTGGGGCAGTAAAGTATTTGCCAAATCATGAAATGTTACTAGCTATAATAATACCATTTTATTAGTCTTGCAATTGTATTAGTCTTAAATCATGACTTAAAGCTTATCCTTTTCATTTTACAACCTGTACATTTCTCATATTTTGTCCTCAGAATTCTTTGTTCCTACTTTGTCCTCTCACAGGCTTCATTCATTGATAATAGTGGCATAATGTATTCAGGAGACACTTAGATATGGAGATGCTTTTTGAAGTTAGTCTAGAAGCCCATGGGATTGTCTGTCATGATGGGCCCTACTGCAGAATGTCACATCTATCCATTCCTAGTGCTGGCTCCCGTCTGTGTCAGGGCTGGGTGATGATCGGGACAGACTGTTGTCAACCACCCACAAAGCAACTCTGTCTGCTACGATCCCACAGAGCTGATTCAACCCAATGACACACGCATGCGTGCATATACAGACATGCGCACACACACACACACACACACACACACACACACACACACACACACACACAGAGAGAGACAGACACACACACACACACTATGGCTACAGCCACATCTAACAGACGCCAACTCTGTCATGTCAACAAAGCCTCTCAATCATTCTCTGTGGCTGCCATCTCCAGCTGCATGTACTGTCTACTATAGTCTCCCCCAGTATAGCACGTATGAACATAGTGATGAGTGTGTATGAGACTTTCTGATTGTATAGATGAGCTGATTGCTGCTGTAATTGGCCAGTGTTTTGTGTGCTGATGCTGAAGGTGGAGATGGAATCTCCCTCCTAATGAGGGAGAACATATGTGTGTGTGTGTGTGTGTCTCTCTCTTTGGGGGGCTTTTAGCTGTAAATAGGGGTGCATCGAGTGGTCTCTGCTTTCAATCATCACACAGTCAACTGGAGCTTCAGAGGACTAGATTGGGAATTGTGTGTGTGTATGGGGGGGCCTGGCTGGGCTTTAGTTGTTTACGGATGGAAACAATTACCGCAAATAATAATGTGTGTCATGAGAGATGGGGAGAAAGAGGAGGGAAGGAATAGAGTGGAAGAGCGAGATAGAGGTAGGTAGGAAGGAAATTAACGAGAAGGAATGAGAGAGGGTTTTGGAGAGAGAATGTATTTTGACGCCTTTGATAGGCCATGAAAGGCATGAGCACATTGGATAGAGTTCTATGACTTCATACCCTGTCAATGGAATTCCGCTCATCACAATTACCGGTAGATAGATGTGAAAATGACACTTTCAGAAGTGCCTGAATAAGGGAGGCTACTTGTCTTGTTTTAAAGGTGTTGTCACTTATGCGTGTTGTGAGAGTGTTTGAGATGGTCATCTGTGTGTGCTCCTCTGCACTACTCCATCCAAGTCCTTGATCTGTGGTTGGCTCACGTTCTGTCTGTCAGGTGTTCGGGTCTGGCTTGGACTAGGGCTGTCGCAGTGACCGTATTACCGCCACACCAGCAGTCATAAATCAGGACCACAGTCAAATTCCCTGTGATCGTTGGTCACGGTAATCCCAATACAAAACTGTGCAAATGAATGGCGCTGATGGGTAGCATACCAAACTGGCTAACGTCCCTCGTTAATGGCCTGGTACCAAGCGCTCTAGTGTCCCTATAATCACTCTCTAAACACTTCATGATTGAATTTGAATAATCTGAATGAGGACAAATGGTGATGGGAGTTAGAGGTCCTGTTCCAAAAGGCAAACGGCTGTAGGCTATTAGGGAGTAGAGGCCCATGCGCGCGTGTGTGTGTAACACAAGATGGAGGGAGAGACAGCAACTACTGTTAACTGGCGCTAGACTAACTTCTTGCTCGTTATTTATCATCCCATCTGATTACAGAGTACCTGTCTAGACTGAATCAAACCGAGAGAAGCTAGCTAACTAGGTTAATTGAGGCTAGCCATAACGACTTCTCACCATCCTACAGTTATCCTACACATAACAACAACTCCATTCAGATTATAGTGGAAATAGCAGCCTGCCTGTTGGCGTTTGGTCCTTGTAGCCTTTCTTTCTCATTTCACTTTTAATTCTGTCATTTTAATTCCATTTTCCATTGATTAGATACCGCTTAACCTTCTTGCTACACAAGCAGAGCAGCAATGCAATTGTCTGTCTCTCTCCGCTTGAAGCGCAACCATCCGAGCGTGTGCCTTTATTAGTGAATGATTAGTCACATCATGCAGTACTTGTGTTTTTCTAAGACATTCCCAGGTTGGTAGGCCTATCACAACTAAATAAATAATAGATTTTATTGTGATGGTGAATGCTATATTAAGTGGATTTATTTGACTTTTTAAAATGTAGATGTTCAAAAGGCGCACTAAACATGTTGATGTTAATTAACGGTAAATTACGGTGAGCCCTAGGTCGGACTGCTTTGACCACTCTGTCATTGCCCAAAATATCAAATATCGTACATACGCATTGACAAACACACACACACAAAGTAGAAGGCTTGGTTTTAACAACCAGTGCCAGGGCATTGGTTTTGGCTTGAGTTGACTGGTCAGAGCTCATGGATGTAGGATTTCAATGTATTATATCCCATGTCTCTTTTTTGTACTCCGGAATTATACATCCATGCATCTCTGTTACACATTCCAGTGTAGTAGATTATCATGATTGTATTTTATAGTACATGCACAGCTCCTCCTGTTGTGTGCTATACTGAGACAAAGCACAGGCTGTCCTCAGGAATGTTGTGGAACATCCACTGTCTTTAGAATAAGAGAATTAGAGCACCTCGTCCCAGCTGCCCACTGCACCGAGGATAGGAAACGTTGTCACCACCGATAAACCCACAATAATTGAGAATTTCAATAAGCAGTTTTCTACGGCTGGCCATGCTTTCCACCTGGATACCCCTACCCCGGTCAACAGCCCTGCACCCCCCTCAGTAACTCGTCAAAAAGAGTTCTGAAAGAGCTGCAAAATCTGGACCCCTACAAATCAGCCGGGCTAGACAATCTAGACCCTTTCTTTCTAAAATGATCTGCCGAAATTGTTGCACCCCCTATTGCTAGCCTGTTCAACCTCTCTTTCGTGTCGTCTGAGATTCCCAAAGACTGGAAAGCAGCTGCGGTCATCCCCCTCTTCAAAGGGGAGACACTCTTGACCCAAACTGCTATAGACCTATATCTATCATACCCTGCCTTTCTAAGGTCTTTGAAAGCCAAGTTAACAAACAGATTACCGACCATTTCGAATCCCACCGTACCTTCTCTGCTATGCAATCTAGTTTCAGAGCTGGTCATAGGTGTACCTCAGCCACGTTCAAGGTCCTAAACGACATCATAACCGCCATCGATAAGATATTACTGTGCAGCCATATTCATTGATCTGGCCAAGGCTTTCGACTCTGTCAATCACCACATCCTTATCGGCAGACTCGACAACCTTGGTTTCTCAAATGATTGCCTCGCATGGTTCACCAACTACTTCTCCGATAGAGTTCAGTTTGTTGTCCGGGCCTCTGGCAGTCTCTATGGGGGTGCCACAGGGTTCAATTCTTGGGCCGACTCTCTTCTCTGTATACATCAATGATGTCGCTCTTGCTGCAGGTGAGTCTCTGATCCACCTCTACGCAGACGACACCATTCTGTATACTTCTGGCCCCTCTTTGGACACTGTGTTAACTACCCTCCAGACTAGCTTCAATGCCATACAACTCTCCTTCCGTGGCCTCCAACTGCTCTTAAACGCAAGTAAAACTAAATCCATGCTCTTCAACCGATCGTGGCCCGCACCTGTCCGCCTGTCCAGCATCACTACTCTGGACGGTTCTGTCTTAGATTATGTGGACAACTACAAATACCTAGGTGTCTGGTTAGACTGTAAACTCTCCTTCCAGACTCACATCAAACATCTCCAATCTAAAATTAAATCTAGAATTGGCTTCCTATTTCGCAACAAAGCATCCTTCACTCATGCTGCCAAACATACCCTCGTAAAACTGACCATCCTACCGATCCTCGACTTCGGTGATGTCATTTACAAAATAGCCTCCAATACTCTACTCAACAAATTGGATGCAGTCTATCACAGTGCCATCCGTTTTGCTACCAAAGCCCCATATACCACCCACCACTGCGACCTGTACGCTCTCGTTGGCTGGCCCTCGCTTTACACTCATCGCCATACCCACTGGCTCCAGGTCATCTACAAGTCCCTGCTAGGTAAATTCCCGCCTTATCTCAGCTCGCTTGTCACCATAGCAGCACCAACCCGTAGCACGCACTCCAGCAGGTATATCTCACTGGTCACCCCCAAAGCCAATTCCTCCTTTGGCCGACTCCTTCCAGTTCTCTGCTGCCAATGACTGGAACGAACTACAAAAATCTCTGAAACTGGAGACACTTATCTCCCTCACCAGCTTTAAGCACCAGCTGTCAGAGCAGCTCACAGACCCCTGCACCTGTATATAGCCCATCTGTAAATAGCCCAACCAACTACCTCATCCCCTACCGTATTTATTTATCTTGTTCCTTTGCACCCCAGTTTTTCTACATTGCACATTCATCTACTGCACATCTACCATTCCAGTGTTTAAATGCTATATTGTAATTACTTTGCCACCATGGCCTATTTATTGCCTTACCTTCCTTATCTTACCTCATTTGCACTCTCTTTATATAGATTTGTTTTTTTTTCTACTGTATTATTGACTGTATGTTTGTTTTACTACATGTGTAACTCTGTGTTGTTGTATGTGTCGAACTGCTTTGCTTTATCTTGGCCAGGTCGCAGTTGTAAATGAGAACTTGTTCTCAACTTGCCTACCTGGTTAGATAAAGGTTAAATAAAAAAATGTAAAAAATATCTGCCCCCTTTGACCTCCCACCTCTGAACTTCAGTTGACATATCACACTGTGACAACAGGGGGCCACCATGATGAATTTCATGTTTTTTCCCTTCTTATCCCTTCTGTGTTCAAAGGTCATACTGTCTCTTATTGTCCTTCCCCTTTGCTTGTGTGTGTGTGTGTGTGTGTGTGTGTACTTCATTAAACAGTAGCAATCTTCTTCCTCAGCTGGTTGCTCTTTGAGGTAGCAGGTTCCAACAGACACACACAGCATACACTTTTACGGTTATTGTTTTACAGGCCTTGTGCTGTGATGTAATTGTCTCCCAGCCAAAATGTCCCAGGTTTATGGACCATAGTGAGATCTGATGAACACTGCCCAACCCTGGATCAGAGCGGTTATAGAGCTGCCTGACATTAAAGAGATGGACAGCTATAGACTGCCAACCACCACAGTATAATAGCCAGTAAGATACTGGGGGATGGAGGGAGATGGGGTGTGTTATCTTAGGGTGTATATAAAGCAGATATGAATTGTGATTGGACTGTATTGAGTTCACCCATAATCATGCTAGGTTTCTCATCATGCGAGGTTAGCTTGCTGAACTAGCTTCACTTCATGTTCCAAGCGTCAATCTCTCTATGAGCAATAGGAACACAGAAAGAGAGAAAAATTTAACTTTCAGTGACTCCATGTGACATAAGGGTATAGTGGAAAACAAGGTGGCTCAACGTAAACAACAACAACAGGAAAAGCACTGGTGAACACGTGTGTGATTCAATCTTCACTGTGTCCTTTGTGTCTGAGAGAGTGGAAGAACAAAGGGGAGCGCGCGAGAGAGAAAGAACAGGAAATTGTGTGTGAGAGAGAACAAGAGACAGAGAGGGTGAGGGGATGAGAGAGAGGGAGAATGAGTGAGAGAGAGAGAACAAAAGAAAGGGAGATGAGAGATAAGAAACCCAAATCAAAGTTTATCGGTCGCATACATAGTTTTGCAGATGTCTCTAGCTCCAACAGTGCAGCAATATCTAGCAATACAATAACTATACACACAAAATCCAAAAGTAAAAAATAGAACAAGAAATTAAGACACAAGCGGTGGCCTCTGATTTAAAAAAAAATAAATATATATATATATTTTTTGGAATGAGCAGACAGTGTGCTGGGAGGGTTTTCCTCTCAGAGGTAACATAGCCTTGGCATTGTGCTATGTATCTAGACTGCTGCTCTTCACTTTTAATGGGACTGCTCTGGTGGGTCTAACTGCTTTCCCGGTTCTAGGGGTTCACATGGCAACCAGACACTCTGTCTGGACTATGGGAGATGAGAGGGGATGTCCCTGCTCTACTCCCTCTGACTTTGAAGAGGAAAATGTCAGCTGTCCTGACTAAAACAAATTTTGGTCGACCGAAAGTCGTCTGTTCTTTTGACCAATCGATTGGTTGACATGTTTAAACTTGTATTTTTTCATACATAGACACACCCAATGTGCTTTAAATAAAACCATCTATATGCAAACCTTAACCTGACCCAACTTTTCTCCTCCGGCTCCTAATGGCTGGTAATAGGCTACACAAGGAGTTGGCAACATTTCTCATGTGGAACGCCAATTTATCTTACCTAACTGCATGCCAGTTATGGTTTTCATATGCATTTTTGTGAAGCCAGTTTAATTTATAATAATGTCTTCATATATTTTAAAATCATTGTCATGTGAAAATGATACAAACCTAAAAAGTAACTTTTATTGCCATTGCCAACTATGTCAAAATAGCCTACCTAAAGCCAACAAATAAAAACATTGCAGCCTGCAGGTAGAAAATATGCTGATAAAAATGCAGAGCTGTTGTCAAGGAAGTGAGTTTGTGTTTATACAGGATGTACCGCCCCCACCTACCATCAACACACCATGTCAATGTGGAGCTATACAGAGCCCTCCACATTGTTACAACATTTTGGAGGCGCATGGCGGTGAGCTTGATTTGGCCTCTGCGTGCCTCTGGAGGCGCTGCATTTACATCACACCCTCCATATGGCGCCTCTTACCACATTTTTTGATCAAACATATTGGCTATTTCTAGGCCTCCGCAATGGATTAGTTCACTGAGATGGGCGCAAATATATACTGGTCGATTGTTCTGTCGTTAGGCTGTTGGTTGACAGAGATTGTTTTAGTCGAGCAGAAACACATATATTGATCCCAATTAGACCAGTCGACTAATTGGGATCGGCCCTTGTGTGTGCTATGTTGCTTTATAGCGATGCGTCGTCCTTGATTGTGTGAGCAGTTAGCCAAAGTATGGTCCATACTCAAATCAAATCAAATGTTATTTGTCACATACACATGGTTAGCAGATGTTAATGCGAGTGTAGCGAAATGCTTGTGCTTCTAGGTCCGACCATGCATTAGTATCTAACAAGTAATCTAACAATTTCACAACAACTACCTTATACACACATGTGTAAAGGAATGAATACGAGTATGTACATATAATTATATGGATGAGCGATGGCCGAACGGCATAGGCAAGATGCAGTAGATGGTATAGAGTACAGTGTATACATATGAGATGAGTAATGAAGGCTGTAAACATTAAATAAATGGCATCGTTTAAAGTGGCTAGTGATACATTTATTACATCCAATTTTTAATTATTAAAGTGGCTAGAGATTTGAGTCAGTATGTTGGCAGCAGCCACTCAATGTTAGTGATGGCTGTTTAACAGTCTGATGGCCTTGAGATACAAGCTGTTTTTCAGTCTCTCGGTCCCAGCTTTGATGCACCTGTACTGACCTCGCCTTCTGGATGATAGCGGGGTGAACAGACAGTAGCTTGGGTGTAGCTTGTTGTCCTTGATCTTTTTGGCCTTCCTGTGACATCGGGTGTTGCAGACCTGACTACCCTCTGGAGAGCCTTACGGTTGTGGGCGGCACAATTGCCGCCCGACAGGATGCTCTCGATTGTGCATCTGTAAAAGTTTGAGTGTTTTTGGTGACAAGCTGAATTTCTTCAGCCTCCTGAGGTTGAAGAGGCGCTGTTGCGCCTTCTTCACCACGCTGTCTGTGTGGGTGGACCATTTCAGTTTGTCCGTGATGTGTACGCCGAGAAACTTAAAACTTTCCACCTTCTCCACCACTGTCCCGTCGATGTGGATGGGGGGGTGCTCCCTCTGCTGTTTCCTGAAGTCCACGATCATCTCCTTTGTTTTGTTGACTTTGAGTGAGAGGTTATTTTCCTGACACCACACTCCGAGGGCCCTCACCTCCTCCCTGTAGGCCGTCTCGTTGCTGTTGGTAATCAAGCCTCCCACTGTAGTGTCGTCTGCAAACCTGATGATTGAGTTGGATGCGTGCTTGGCCACGCAGTCATGGGTGAACAGGGAGTACAGGAGAGCATAGAGAATGAATATGGTATTAAACCCTATTATTCAACGTCATTACGTCCAGGCCACCACCACTCAACACACAGTTACAATGGCCCTGATGGCTATAGATCTATACTGTATTGTTCCTTTTGTGCTTAGAGCTGATGTGGTACATTGTATTGGTGCTTTACAGGATATTGTAGTCCAATCATTCAGTCCTACCACTGGAATGAGTTGGTCCAGTATATTGTATTAGTATTTATGGCACCATTAATGAGGGGTATAATTTCAGACCAGTGTGTATTGATTTACCCTTGGTTTTCATTGAGCGTGCTCTCCCAGTAGAATCCCAATAGGAACCCGCAACCCATTCCAGCCCAATGGGTAATCGGCTTAATACTGCTGCACATTGATCCTCATGCCATTTCTAGTCATTACAATCACTAACAACTAGCTTTGTATTGGGGACAACAGATACATTTTGTGTGTGCATGTTTCTGCAAGTGTGTATCCATGTGAAGCGTGCATCTCTGTCTGTGTATATGTGTGTACGTTTCTGTGAGTGTGCATGCATGGGCCCTGCCCCATGTAACACCACACAGTGTGGTCCTGACTGACACACACAGTGGCCTGGCAGACACACACACCTGAAGGTCACCATCAGTTAGACAGCCCTCCTCTTTATGTGTGTTTGTGTGTGGTGCTGGTGAGATGAATTGCCGTGTGAAGGGGGGAGATAAGAGAGAGCAGCCTTGTACCTCCAGGTCTACACACTGCATCTGTAATGGAGAGACTGTCCTGGACAGAGAGGGAGAGAAAGATGGAGTGATAGAGCGTGTGTTGTGTGTGTGTGTTTCTCACTGTGTGTGTGTGTGTGTGTTTTGTCATTACACAGGGTCTGTCATTACACAGCCCCCACTCACACCCCTGGCCAGTGGACACAATGTGCTGCTGTATTGCTGCGCTATAATACAAGTCTGAGCGAGAGAGATGCTATGTCATACTCACCATAATGACCCTTCAGTCTCCTGGGCTTGTGTGTTTTGTAGAGCTTGGTTTTCAGGGCAGATCCCTTCAGTGAGAGACAACACACACACACACACCGGTGGCTCCGCTCTGATCATTGACCTGGTTAGACATCAGACCGTCAGAGCTCTGTGGCTTAGTCAGTCAGTCGGTCAGTCAGTCGTCTGGGAAAGGTTTAATGCCTTAGCTAGGGCCTTTGATCTACAGACCGATGGTTCTGAATGACTCTGCTTGGAATAGGAGAGACTGGGCTGTGCAGTGTGCATGATTTAGGCATGTTTGTGTGAGAGAATGTTTGATAGTGTGAGATTCAAGATGGTGCCGTTTCTGGCGTGTGAGTGTGTGCACTGAGTATACCAAACAGGAACACCTTCCTAACATTGAGTTGCACCCCCTTTGCCCTCAGAACAGCCTCAATTTGTCGGGCATGGACTCTACAAGGTGTCAAAGGCATTCCACAGGGATGCTGGCCCATGTTGACTCTAATGCTTCCCACAGTTGTGTCAAGTTGGCTGGATGTTCTTTGGGTGGTGGACCATTATTGATACACACAGGAAACTGTTGAGCATGAAAAACCCAGCAGGATTGCAGTTCTTGACACAAACCGGTGCGCCTGGCACCTACTACCATACCCCGTTCAAAGGCACTTAAATATGTTGTCTTGCCAAGTCCCCCTCTGAATGGCACACATACCATGTCTCAATTGTCTCAAAGGTTGAAGAAGGCTTTTTAAGCCGTCTCCTCCTGTTCAGTTACACTGATGGAAGTGGATTTAACAAGTGACATCAATAAAGGATCATAGCTTTCGCCTGGATTCACCTGGTCAGTCTCTGTCATGGTATATTCAGGAAATCTACAGGAAACAAAATGTATCGTGGTGTTTGGTTGAAGCTGTGAGTTCTGCTACACCACAGGTCTGGGGTTTGTGCAGGCTGCTTCTGCTTTGACGATGCCAGGGAATGTCATCCTAATGACATGGTCCAGTCTGCAGCCTGCAGCCAGACAGCCTGCTGCTCACTAACTAACGATAAGCCATAAGCCACTGCACCCTCTGCTCCATCATGTCACACTGTCACTGCAACATGCTAATACATTTACTCGGTCTGTCCCCAATACTCTCACACACCTGCCTCTCCAGCTTGCCTCTTCTCCTTCACTACCACTGATACATATGCCATCTGGATAGATTGATCATGTATTGCTTATACCTATCGCGTTGTCGGATCAGTGGTCGTGAAGGAAAGGAAGCGGTTTGAGACTATTGGGACTTGCCATGTTTTTTACCCATGATGTTATGTTTTGATGTTTCATGTTCATGCTTGTCTCATTCGTTGTGCTTTAATCATTGATCATTGGCCGTTGTGTGCTTTTTTTGCGTTTTGTTTTGACATGGGCTGTTTTTTTGTTTGTTTCCTCTGTCCCTTTTCTGCATGTGCCTCCACCATAGCTTTGTACCAATGGCTAGAGGCTGACCGCCAAGGCAGGGACCCTGATACAGCAGCCACAGGTAAACTCCACCAACTGAATCCCATGTAGGGGTGTACAACTCTCTCTCCCTTCAGATACTAACTTGCGTAGTGCCTCCTCTCTTCCTTCATCTCTCCCTCCTCCTTTTTAAGACCCTTCCTTACCGAAACGTAAACCTCCCCCACCACTCCATTTAATTGGGTCCATCATATCCTCCTTGCCTCTATTGTCCACTCTTTCTCCCTTTCACCGCTCCTCCTTCTCTCCATATCTATCTTTCCGTATATATCTCTCTCTCTCTTCCGGTCGACCCTTCCCCAGTCGTTGTATGTGGGTCAGGTTCTCAGAGTTTGTTATTCCGAATCAGTCACTCTCCTCTGAAGCGGGCTATTTTTACCTTCATCCTCCTTTTCCTCCTCATCCTCCTTCTCTTTCTCTTATGAAAGAGCTTTACCAGGCTATTTCTTTCTTCTTCACTCACTGTTGTTTTTGAGAGTGGCGGTTTGGCTTTCTCTCAATCTCTCTCTCTCTCTCTCTCTCTCTCTCTCTCTCTCCCTAATTTCACGTGTGTGTCCTGGTTTAACTTTGATAGACAGTGTGAGTAAGAGAGATGGAGAGAATGAGTAAAAGAGAGAGAGTGTCATTAGAGAGGAAAGAGGCTTAGGCCCTCCTCTCTGTCCTGTCCACTCCTGTTTGTCTCAGCTAAGGGCCTTAAGAGAGTTTAGGCATCCTTCACTTGCCAGTTCAGATCACTGCACCTCCACACAGGCACTGAAACCAGGAGCTAACCCATTGGCACTGCAACCCACAAGTCACCTAGGCAAGAGATGGCAGGATTGTGTGTGTGTGTTTCGAGAGCAATCGAGATACAGAGACAATGTAAGAGGGCAGATTGCTTAACAGCAGCCGAACGTCTTGGCATTGTGTTTACATGCTGAAGACATGCCATCCGTTTAGCACTGGATATCTGGAAAGTCTAGTGTTGGAAATTCAAAGATTAACACCAACACACACACACACACACACACACACACACACACACACACACACACACACACAGAGACATCCCTCTGGAGGACCGAGGATATCCAGCTGTAACCTTTGTTTTTTCTCTAGTCTCTACATGACAGAGTGGGAGAGAGTTTACCAACGCTGCCAAAATGGCAACTCCCATTTGCATTATTCGTCTCTTATCACACACACACACTCACACACTGATACAATAACACTAATGCCTAAAGCGTTAACCAATCCCTAGCTCACGTCAGCCATCAATATCCATCAAAGCAGTGCAGGTTAAGGCTTGGCTAACATATCCATCTCCTTACATTAACTCAGCTGTGTCCCCATCTCGCCTCATTCCTCCCCCACACAGCCCTCACACTCCGGTGACGAACCGTTTGTGTGTGTATGTCATTTCCTTGTTTACTAGTATAGGAGAAGAAGATTGCAATGGTAACTGTCCATGAGATTGTCCCACTACTACAGCAAACTAAATCAACAACATGTACATCTTGTGTCGTAAACACTGTAACCTTCCAACCGTTCTTACTGATGGTGGTAGACTATGCATCTTCCTATCTCTGCAAAACGCATTACATTGATCTGAGATAGTTGCATTCGCCATGGAACGATCATTGTGTCACGTTTAAAACAATCACTCTGCTCCTCCCTCCATTCTCCTCATCCTTCCACGACCCTCTAACCTCGCTCGCATCATCAAAAGGCTCGGAACCGGTCATCGTGATCGATACGACCCGGCCCATCTAACGGTTCTTTTCACTCATCTGAAATCAATGGGTGTTGGTCTCCCTTTTGTTGCTGTAGTATTGGAGACCTAGTCACCCACAGTTAAAGAACTAGTGTGCCTGAGACTTCTTAGTAAACAGAGTTGATTGGAAGCAACAGTCAATAGTTGGCCAATCATGATCATGGCTTGTTAGTTTTGGTATTGAACCCCAACAAAGAGACAATGTCTGTAGTAACTAGGTCATGTGATTCCATGCTAGGAAGCTACAGAGAAGGCACACAGTAGTGAAGGAAATGGGTAAGACTCGATTGCACACATCTTATTACTGCGTAGCTAAACTAAGCTAATGACACGGTCCCAGCTGCTCCTTGCTCAGTGGACCTGATGTTGGAGTCAGTGCAGCTGTCTGACACATGAGCCAACATGGTACTCCATTAGACACACTGCTGCCCCATTAGATACACACTGTTACTTGTGTAGCATTGAAGCTTTTAGCAGCCTAGCATCAAGGCTGGGGCTTCATGATGAAGATGTGTTGTTCATTACACTTTGCTGTTTTACACAAGGCTGGCAAAGTGAGGGGAACCAGAGCAAGGAAGGCCGGCAAGGGGAAATATTCTTTGGTGTGTGTGTGTGTGTGCGTGTGCGTGTGGAAGGGGGAGTGGAAAGCTTCGTAGCACATCTGTTGACAGATAGGAATTCCACCTATGAGATATCCCAGAATGCTGTGCAACATACAGCTGTGCTCGTTCTTGTTTTCTTCCTTCTTGTATTCCCTTATGACGATCTTTGATCCCCCTCTTATGCACACACACACACACACACACACACACTTTGACACACACCAATATCTTTAGTCAACTTGGTTGTCCAGAGACTTGACCTCTGTCTCTCTTTCTCTCTCCCTCTCTAGGGGAGAACTTTGAGCAGAGCCCCCTGAAGAGGACGTTCAAGTCTAAAGTCCTGGCCCACTACCCTGAGAACGTGGAGTGGAACCCCTTCGACCAGGATGCTGTCAACATGGTGGGTGAACCATCGCTGAGCTCTGAGCCAAACTGTGTGGTGAATGGATGGATGGAGGGACCATATTGGAGAAATGAGGGCAGGGTTGGGGGGTAACTGATTACTTATAATCAGTTACATGTAATCTGATTACGGAAAAACTGTAACTATAATCAGTTATGTAACCGGCAAAAAAATTATGTAATCAGATTACATATACTTTTGAAAAACTAGATGATTACTTATTGGATGACTTTTTAATTCAGAAAGGATGTTTGTGAAAAAAATACATTGATACTTTTCTGTTTTCTCAATGACATTCAATTCAGCATTGAAAAACAGGACACGTTTTAGTTTGTTCCACATGAACAAGTCTGACCACAAGTCAGAGACCACTATGATGATACACTAAATGGGTTTGATGGATCCTTTTTGTCTTCATCTAATGCCTCTTAATGGGAAAGTAGTCTAAAAGTAAGTGAAAGTAATCAGATTACATTACTGAGTTTGGGTAACCCAAAAGTTACTTTACTTATTACAATTCTGGACAGGTAACTAGTAACTGTAACAGATTACATTTAGAAAGTAACCTACTTAGTAGAGTAGAAGGACAATAAACAGGCTCTATTCTATCTAATGAGTGGGCAGCAGGGAACCAAACTGGGTTGGTGGAAGGAATAGATGGAAGGACCTTATTGGGGAACAGAAGGAGGATAAACAGAGGCTATTGACTCTAACAATACCCCAACTAGGCATTGAAAGGCCTTTTAGATTGTTTACAGGGGAAAGGAAGGGCATGCTAGGATTATTCCAACCAATGCTTTAGGAAACAACACACACACACACACCATGGGAGTAGAGAGGCCCATGATTAAGACACAATGCGGTGCCTTCTCTCGAGGGTATCCTGGGTAATGGGTCGAAGGCACCAAATCCACTCTGTCTCTATCGATTTACCCAGGGGGTTTTGCTGGGTGCGCTACATGGACTGTGGCTGCTTTGCTGCAGTTTGGGTTTAAATTGAGTTGTTTCGTGTTGACTGGATGAGGGAAGGGGAAGCGTGCCAGGGTGGAAAGTAACTTTAGAGGAGGGAATATCTGACAAAGCTTTATATTTTCAAATATCTGCATTCATGAGAAAAAAGGGAAAAGTTAAGATGGTGATGATGAAATTGTGTTTGTGCTTTATTGGATTTTATAAACTGGGTGGTTTGAGCCCTGAATTCTGATTTGGCTGAAAGCCGTGGTATATCAGACCGTATACCACGGGCATGACAAAACATGTATTTTTACTGCTCTAATTACATTGGTAACCAGT